>CM017560.1:29999791-30366227 GCA_007844125.1 Sinonovacula constricta | reverse complement strand
ATACAGTGGGGATTATATGAGGATTGAATAATTTCACTGCGACAATGATTTAAACAAATGTTGTGCTTCTAATATACCCACCATTAATAGTCGTACACAAAATGACAATAGGGAATGATACTTGCCACTGGATGCGCCTTAACTCATCGGAGCTATGCGTAAATGCGTACAGCAGAGTCGATAAAGCTAGACACAGACAGAAGGATCTGGTCCGAGTCCATGTTTTGTGTGTGGAACCGGCGTTCGGTTACACCACACAGCAAGGCCGCGCTTGAAATGCCTGGTATACTGATGATGCTAGACTCTCTGCCATTGACTTTTTATTTAGAAAAAAAATACACTGCCGTACTAGATGTGTGCGCCGCCACAAACGTGCACTTACTGCGCCAGCAGGTCCCAGTCGATGAGACCATTCATTAAAACTTATGTAGAGAAGTGCATGCAGTATATATGTCTATTGAAATATGGCACGTGCGAAACGAGCAAGCGCACTGAGAGAGGAATACTTCAGAGAGTATGGCCGTCATAGGAACATCCACGGAGAACCGATTCCAGACAGCCTGCCTCAACCTCTGCAATCTAGGAGAGCTAGACTATCCAGACCACCGGTAAAGGATAGAAAGAGGAAGGCCATCCAGGATGAGCTTGATCCTTCTACTCCTACAACACAAGCGGTCAAGTCCGACTACGTTAAGGATATTCTAAACCTCAAAGCACCTGAGCTAGGATTACCCCAGGACTTTCGGCAAATACATACGGAGCTGGAAAATGGAGCATCCTGTGGTGCCTGCCTACGCAGAAATGAGAGCGTTTTGGAAGGGGTGTGACCTTAAATGAGGGATAAGCTCTCTGAAGAAATTCAAGCCCTAAACGGCACTAAATTCCAGCTCGTCCTCAAAGTACAGCTAAGCAAGGCAAAGTAGGAGGGTGTCAAGGAGGATACAGAGCATGTAATCCGTCTAGCAGGAGGCTGTTCTGCATGTATGCGAAATCGATAGGGTCTACCATATAGCTACTAACCAAATCATAGAACGACTGGAGAAGTGGACATACATAGGCTCTGGATAGGTGGTTGACCGATTGCAAACCATGTAACTGGACATAGCGCGGTACCCTTAACAGGCGGTTTATACATTCCTCTTCCAGCAGCCGTGAAAAAGACAAGAATTGGACATCAACGTAATAAAGAACGCCGACGGCATTTGCCTCAAGTGGGTCCCGCGGGCTACCATGGCCCTTAGCCGTAACATCATTTATCATAAGTACCCAACAGATGAGGAAGTTGACTTCCCAACGCCCGTATTCTAGGTCGAGAAGCGCAACGGTCTAGCGATCAATGTGTGTGGCTGAGACAAGGGGTTTATCGTCCACCTGATAAGCAACCGGCTGACATGACATGTCAGACATCAATATTACTGATCGGAAATGCCCGCAAGACGCACTACGTTTAAAGGAGCCTGAAAACATGCACCGAAAAAAGAAACACTTCCGAGCGCTACCTGCAGGGAAGACCTGCTGGAGGCCCAGAAACCCGACTGTCGCGGGATAGGCCAAACTTGTTGGTGTAGAGATGCCGGATGAGAGGGAAAAACATTCTCATCTTCCAGAATCATAACAATCATTACCTACATCATCTATGCCTGACGAGGTTCTCACCATCAAAACCATAGGCCTCGAGAGTAGTCAAGGGCATGAGGTCAGCAGCTACGGCTGCTTGGTCTTTCAGTGCGACGGGTCAAACCCCAAGCCTATGCGGATGATACGACAGGACTTGTTAGCCCATACCAGAGTCACCACCTGCCGCATTTGCCAAACGCCTCTAGGGGTGGGGTGGGGGGGCAACTCTGTTCGTGACCACTGCCATGTCACAGGAACATAACGGGGCATAGCACACAACGCCTGCAGTCTCATACAAAGTTTAACTCTATAAAACCCAAATATTCCAGTGGCCTTCCACAATTTGCAGTGGTATGACTCCTTATTGTTAATGCAGGTAACTGCAAAGGTAAACTTCAAAAACACGGAAAATACACCTCCTTCAGTCTCAATCAGCTGCGTTTCATTGGGTGTCTGCTGAAGTCGGTTGAAAAACTAGTGTTGACCAATTCCCAAGATAACGACGCGAACCACCTGATCTATATGACAAGAGCATTATAGATTTGTATACAAATTGTACTACAACCGTTTGAAGGCCCAGTATGGATATATAGGTCAGCAACTATACATGTACGGTGACAGAGTCAAGAACTACAACCAACGACCCTTCCGACCACCATCCCCACAATATGACCAACAAGAAGGTCTTAGACAATATGAAGAAAGAGATCGCAATAGCCTAATACGCGGAAGCTAGGCCTAAGTTGAACAGTATCCTAGAAGAAACAGGCGCAAACATTAAGAACGCAAAGGGGGTGAAAAAAGCTATGCTTTGAAAGACGACTGAGATGTTTAAGGAGATCTGTTTGATAAACGGAGTTCTGCCACGGCATGCACGGCAGCTGGGTGTCTGAGGGCACAATAAGCAATTATTCTCTTACGAAGCCCCACTATGGGCCCTAGAACAAGTAGTGTAACACAACCTCGCCTTGTTTTGTCACGGACCAAGCGATCCGGTACACATATTAAGACCAAACGGGATCAGTCAAGTTGCCTAATTGGTATAAGTATCGAACACTGGCCACTTGTAGCTTTTCCTAACCAACGGGTCGGCAGTTGTAGAGGGCTTTTGTGTGACGGTTTTCATCTTAATGGCATCACTAGGCTTCTAACTAATCTATCTGGTCACTTCTTCATTCAAAGCAGCCCCGACCCCGGACAGCCGACCAACCCATCCAGAGCGTTCGCCTTAAGTCGCATCTCCTGGGCAAACTTGTGGCTGAATAATCGTTCAGCAAATGTTCGTTTGAATCCCTCTACAATTGCCTTACTACCTGTTTAGCGGCTCTCATTTATAAATCCTCTGTTTTTGTCACAAAGGGTTTAGCAGGTCTGAACCGACTCGCAACATCGACTACAGTTAAGGCGTATTTAAACTTTTTCTACCTAAATTGTCTTGAGATAGAAACCGGAGAACTACATGCCAGAAATAATTTCGGCCAATCAATCTACATCTGAAATAGATACAGTCCAATAACTACAGGTCAGAAATAAATTCGGCCCAATCACTCTACATCTGAAATAGATACAGTCCAATAAACACAGGTCAAAAATAAATTTGTTCCAATAAATCTACATCTGGTGCTTTCTCTGAACTCCCACCATACATACAAAGTAATAATTAAACTAGACAGTTTTCAGCCCATAGAAATGAATGAAGTCATATAGACTGTCTGATCTAGTTGGTATGGCTGGGTAAGACACCCAATAGAGTACCGCAATGAGTCCTAGTAGCTGGAATGAATCAGTATCATTGTGAAATGACTCTTTATTTATAATTGGTATTTGGAACTTCGTTTAGCATGCCGTCACAGCTTTAAGAAGCGATCGTGCTTATTACATGTAAATGATCATTCTATATCAGCAGTAAAATTTATATTGTAGTTTTCCGTTCCTTTTAAAGAACTACTCCGTAAATGATAAAAAACGAAGGCGAGATCTATGAAAAATTGACATGTAAATTCCTTCACATATCAATTGTTGTTTGTGTTTTTTTTATATTGTATGGCTGCACTATTTCGACCGCTAACATCAAATTGATTATTAAATAGTTCTTCGTATAGAAGATGTATTTTTTCTATATTTATAATGTGTCTTCGAAAGTTTGGTCTTAAAGCTCGGCGAATACATCTACAATTTGTGTTGTTTGTTTTAGATTTTGAAAGATTGGTCGAATTATCACCCCCTTCTGCACGAACACTCTCATAGATATATGTGTAAATATTTCATTGGTAGGCCTATTTAAGCTTGGTTAGATTTAAACTCATGAGTCTACCTTTGTACAAAAGAATATTGCCTTTGGAGACATATTGCGAAATGAAAAAAAAAGTCATATAAATAGGTGTTCTGTGGCCAGCTGTAAGGAATTCCCTCGCAATTGCGGATGTTCGCGACTTCGTACTACGTTAAATTTGCAGCATGTACATTACATGTCGTCTTTAGGAGGCTTCGTACTTCATTGTATAAGAAAGTGTTGTTCACACCTGTTACTGTCTTGCCTTAGGAATTAAAAAGTGTCAATCGCACTTACACATTTAATAAGTTAACACCACAATCGTTTTTTAACATTTATTTTCTTACAAGGCAAATGAAATAGAAATAAATATTACTATGCTAAATACATTTATGCTAAGCTTTCAGATATATTATTTCCGGCGACTTTGATGTTCTGCATTGACAGCCGCGAGACCAATACGTACCGTGTATCCAATTGTATGTAATATATTTTGTATATCGATTGGATTAGTATAAATATCCATTTGTTTGTCTTGTTAGTACAGTACTGATCAGTGTAGAAAGCTCGGCGCACGCTACATTAGCACTTTAAAGGGGTAAAACAATTATCGCTTAGTTTTGATCGGAATTTAAAATCAATCTCAGCAAAACAATACTGTACAGACACAACTGTGCTTATTGTAGTCTGTATTGTTAAACAATTAAATCAGGTTATACATGCCGTTATATTATTATGAGTTGTAGTGGGTAGTGGAGACTTCCATATGAGGTCTTTCACATGACCGACAGTGTGTCAGAGGTCATTCCCTTGTTGTTTTACTTTAGGCTGTCATAGCCAACAAGATTATGACGTAATCACCCTGGTGCAAGAACAATGTTTAAATCAAATAAAAAACAACCCAGTTGACTACACGAAAGAGCTAGGATGTAAGACATCCAAGGCGCCGTAGAGAGCATGCGCTTTTAACAAGAATATGACTATCCTGGGAACTAAACATTTTCTTACACTGTCGATTAATAATATAATAATTTGACAGTAATGAACCATAACTCTGATGAGAAGTAGAGTATTTGCTACTTTGTTTTCCTTGCTCCCTGCTACATCTTTATTTACAAGTAGCTGCATTGCTAACATCGGTATACTCAGTTTCTTTTGTTAAACAATACTTCGCTAAACAGCTGCGAATTCTTATAACTGCCAGCTACATTTTTATAATTGCAAGCTACACATTATTGTTGCAAGATATAATGTTAAATATAGAATGTTTATATTGTTTCTGAATAAGGTCTCACAGAACAGCTGCGATTGCCTGTTTTAGCCCGCTACACTATCGTCCAGAGCGGCGCCAATGGGTAAAGTGCTCCTCTAAGTGTTCATATTAAAAGCTGCTAAGTATGTGACTTAACAGTTGTACGTGATGTGTTTTAGCCAACAGTGGCGATTCTTACATGTATAGTGTTGTTTTCATTTCAAGAGAATTAGCCACTTAACAGGTGTAACAGAGGACGATCGACTAGTTGTGGATCCAGAAGGTAGGAATTGTGTTGGTCAAGTTTGCATCTTCTTTAATTTGATACATATCTGCAAAACGTAATAAGCTTTGTTAGATATATTTAGTAAGTGTGAGTGAAAATTAAATTATTACAATTATTTTATTTCATTTTTTTTCCAGATATTTTAGCAACATTTACTGGGTATTAAATTTGAGCTGACCAGTCAATTTGTTAAGTTATATGTTTATTCCAGTCTTATAACGAAAACACAGATTAGGAGGGTTATATATACCTAAATAATCAATTTGGCGATTAGACAGAAAAACAACAATATGAAATTATGAAATGATGATTGGCCGTCCTTGGGTTGCTGACAAATATACCATGGTAGTGTGTTGAAATGTTGTCCGTTTGTGGGTTGTTGGCAAAAATACCATGGTATGGTGTTGAAATGTTTCCGTTCGTAGTTGTTGACACATACACCATGGTATGGTGTTGAAATGCACAGAAATTAAACCACGAATTCCAAAGGCTAACAGACCGCCCGATTTTTTTTCTCACAATTTACATTGTGCAATGAAATGTCGTAAAATATTCTATAATACAGACATAGAAACTTTTATTTAATCATATCTATCTGAGCTGGCTTTAGTTGTAAACCAATAAGCCTTAATAAACGTTTATACAATTCAATACCAATGTTTGATTTCAGGAAATAAATTAATACATTCTGCAGTCTCCAATACAACAAAATATGCTTATACCAATATTTACAACATTACAAATAAATTAAATCATTCCTTATCATGATAAAGTATCCATGAACAGTCTTTGTGAAAGTCATAGCAACATTGTGTGGATCTCGCTAGCTCGTCAGATTAAAAGACTAATAACTATTCACGGGGAAATACAGTTATGATTAATTTACAATGACAATCTGAATTGTTCTCTGTTGTTTATGCCAGGCAACCTACATTTTCTGTGGCTGAACCAAACCGACAATGGAAAGAACTTCACTTGTGCAGGGTCTTACCATCTCCGTTCCATCCAAGTTTTCAATACGCAGTCCTTTCTTGTGCTTACTAATGGTAATGTAAACATCGCGATGATCTAAGCATGCATGTTTAAAGGTGCGAATCTGTGGTTGAATGGGGTAAGCGCTATTACTTTTAATTGCCTGTGTGCGCCTGCGCGTGTGAATATTGCTTGCAGGTTCAATTGTGTGCGCGCGCTTGATTTGATGCCTATGACTGGGTGCTTTTTCTTTAGTGTTTATTTTCGCACGCGTATTTTTGCGCTTAATTCGCGTGAGTGTGTTATTTAGTTATGTGTGTTTGCTGGGCGTTAAATGTGGTGTCCGACAGTTTGGAAGATTTTCTTTCTCTCATGCATCAAAATGATTGTTACTATTTTTTTATAATTGCAAGCTACACATTATTGTTGCAAGCTAAAATATTAAAATGGAATATTTATATTTTTCTTTGAAATGTCTCACAGAACAGCTGCGATTTCCTGTTTAAGCCTGCTACACTTTCGTCCAAACATATGTAAACAAACATTTGAAACACGCTACCTATGCTTTTAAATTCTTGTTTATTTGTTTGTCGAGTTTATGGTCCCACCAACAGTATATAAGTTATCTGGAAACGGTGTCCACTTGAAGCAGATACAATGCTGCCTTCACTGTGTATAGCATGCCGTGAACACCTGACTTGATACCACACCCAGTTCTTTGTTCTTGTAGTGTATGGTTGCGCTTATATTCGAGCGCGTGTTGGTTAATAATAATAAAAAATATTAATATTAGACTATTTTATATTTACAACGATTTTCAAACGTGAGCCATTTAAGATTAGTAAATTGCCTAGATGAGGAAGTTTGCTTAGGTGTAATATTTTTCTAGCCGTTCTCCTGTTGTCTAGTTATTATGTTGATGTGCCTACATCTGGCAATACCCCAAACAAGGCAGCAATATTCACTGGATGACATTATGTTTGAATAAAAGAAGAGATTTCATCATACCATTTAAGTTATATGATAAACGTTTTAACAACGCTATGTTAGTATTAACCTTTTTTGCATATGTTACTTTACTTGTGTCTCCCAGCTTATATCACGGTCAACAATATACTCCAAGATGTTTTTGATAACTAACATTCTCTATTTTGTAATTATTAACAAAAAAGAGTTAGAACATTTGTAGAGTTTATCTTATGTTCACGTCCAATTGTCATGCATATTGTGTGTTTGGGGATTTATTGCCATGTTGTTGGGTTTTCACCCATTACTCACTAAGTCTACATCTATCTGAAGCTGCAACTGAATTTCAAACTTATTAGAATGTTTATATAGTGGAAAGACATGCTCTTCTTTGAATGTGTCCTGGAAGATACCTTTAGATATGATGTTATTTATTATTGATGTAAGTCAAAATACAATATGAAGCTCGCATAACTTTTGAGAACATACCATCTTAATCTGTGACTTCACCACAATTCAGTTTATTTTTGACTTGACCTCCATGGGTGTGATTAAAGTGATATCAAAATAAGCATCTTTAAGATTGGAATCAAGTTTAAGTTTTAAGTCTCTAAAGGTCTTCTCTTTGAAATCTGACTTCTCTGTTATATTGGCAATATTTATAAGATGTTTATTAAAAGCCTATGCGATATTTAAGTCTCCCTGATTTGTTTATTCTTTGAAATAACAGACTTGGATAAGTTATTAGTATTAGAGTTATCATGTCCTTGTAGCGATTTCATGCATTACATTTTTCTTTTCCTTTATCGTTTTACTATGAAAATCTCTTTTGTTTATTCTAATCAAACAACTAACCTTGTTTCTAGTAATTTTATATTGGTCCCAACTGATACCCTTTCAAAAATGTTCTCGTTGTTGTATCGATTATTTGACATGTTGCGAGAACCATTTAGATTGAATGAGGCATTTTACCCGTTTTTGTTTTAAAATGAGCATGTTTTCCAAGAACACCTTTCTATAAAAAGTTTGTGTTGCTTCGTTGGGGTCAGTATTAATTCAATATTACAAATATTAGATTTAGCTAAGTCATCATGGAAAGACAGTAAGTCAAACGTGTAATATGATCGGTAGATAATGGGTTTGTGAATCCTGCCGGATATAGCATTATTACAACTAAGGTAGAAAATGATCGCTGAGACGCATAGAGGAAATGACTGCCTCTGGTTTTCGGTCCAGCATATTCGAGTATAAGTGATCAGTTATAAAACGAAACAACTTTTCCTAGTAACTCGCGTTGGTACTTTAGCAGGTTGGTAAAGGCCAAAGGGTCAGTATTTAGATTATAAACATTAATAAAATCTCCATCTGTGTGGTATTCTATATTTGCACATTGGTGTTTGTATGCGTATATGTATGTTTGCGTCAATGTATGCGCGTGTTTTAGTTAATTATATATTTTATTTGCGTATTTGTTTGCATGCGTATATGTATGTGCGTGATAAGTTAATTATTTGTTTTATTAGCGTATGTGTATGCATGCGCATACATGCATGCGCTTATGTATGCGCATGTTTTATGTATTTGCGTGTATTCATACGTTCATGTGCGAGTGCATGTAAGTTAAGAGAGTAAGTTTGTTATGTGTGTTTGTATGCGCATGTGTGATTGCGTTTAAATGTGCGCGTGTTTGAGATATTTAAGTGTCTTTGTTCGCGTTAGGTTAAGACATGTTAGACCTTAATTCGGAAAACGGCAGATATTTCATTACATATACTGCATGTTTCAAATCAAAATAACGCTCTACGCAGAGATATTTACATATAAGAGAGTTAATTGGGGTATATTATAATCAAATAGCGCAAGTAGATTTGCGCATTTAACGCATACTAACTGGGCTGAAATTATTGCTTTTCAGGTAAAGAAATATAACCGAACTGCCATTATCTGGGTATATTGGGATGGGATGGGATTAGCCGGCATTTTGGTAGTTTTCTCTGTATATAACAACAGTATAACTAAGAGTTTTCTTCTGTACATATAGCAGCATAGTCGCGGATTCTTAGACTGCCCAGTTTTGTTCTGTTTCCAAATTACTGACTTCGTCCATTTTTCCAACACCGCAGGAGTCTCGTCCCAAAGAGAGCCCGAACTTGTATACGGCCGGGATGTGACGGTATTCGAGGGAGACGATGCCACACTCGTCTGTCTATTCTCATATTACTCTCCTAGGTAGGTCTTGTTTGTGTTTTCATATTCTCCTAAAATATTATATAAATACCTGCATTATCACAAATACTTGTAAATACTCACTCCCGCTTGACACTTACCAAGTTTCGCTAAAACCACAAGGTATACGTTACGGTGATAATAATCCTAATGTTGCTTATTACTACGCTGCTGCTTCTGATGATGATAATTATGATGATATCAATGATGATGATGATGATGATGATGATGATGATGATTATGATGATGATGATACTAAAGAAAAAGATGATGGTGATGTCATGATCTTGATGATGATCTTGATGATGATCCTGATGATGATATTGATGGTTATGAATGATGATGATGATGATGATGACGATGATGACGATGGTGAGAACAAGGCTGACTTTGTGACAGTGAACGCCTCAACATCACATGGTACAAGGATGGCGAGTCGGTTGGAAAAGGCAGGCGGCTGACTATATCGTCTATCCGATGGGACGATACAAGACAGGGCAACTACACGTGTGTGGGTCAGCTGGGAACAAGCAAGGCTGAAACCACAGTCAAACTGACAGTCTTAGGTCTGGGGATAAGTAGTGCTTCATGTTTTTTAAATTGCCTTGCTGTGTAATCATGAACATGATACACATGACGCAATACACAATATACAGCCTGATGCAACTGTCTAAATGTACAATATACAACTTGATGCAGTTAACGCAATACACAATATGCAACCTGATACAGTTGACGTAATACGCAATAAACAACCTGATACAGTTGTCGCAATACACAATAAACAACCTGATACATTTGACGTAATACGCAATTAACAACCTGATACAGCTGTCGCAATACACAATCAACAACCTGATACAGTTGTCGCAATACACAATATACAATCTGATACAGTTGTCGCAATACACAATAAACAACCTGATACAGTTGTCGCAATACACAATATACAATCTGATACACTTGTCGCAATACATAATATGCAACCTGATACAGTTGTCGCAATGCACAATATTCAACCTGATACAGGTGTCGCAATACACAATATGCAACCTGATACAGTTGTCGCAATACACAATAAACAACCTGATACAGTTGTCGCAATACACAATATGCAACCTGATACAGTTGTCGCAATACACAATAAACAACCCGATTCAGTTATCGCAATACACAATATACAACCTGATACACTTGTCGCAATACTCAATAAACAACCTGATACAGTTGTCGCAATACACAATAAACAATCTAATACAGTTGTCGCAATACTCAATAAACAACACGATAACCTGTCGCAATACACAATGAACAACCCGATACAGTTGTCGCAATACACAATATACAACCTGATACAGTTGTCGCAATACGCAAAAAAAACAAACATGATAAAGCTGTCGCATTAGACAATAAACAGCCCGATACAGTTGTCGCAATTCACAATATACAACCTGATACAGTTGTCGCAATACATAATATACCACCTGATACAGTTGTCGCAATACACAATAAACAACCTGATACAGTTGTCGCAATGCACAATATTCAACCTGATACAGGTGTCGCAATACACAATAAACAACCTGATACAGTGGTCGCAATACACAATAAACAACCTGATACAGTTGTCGCAATACACAATAAACAACCTGATACAGTTGTCGCAATTCTCAATAAACAACCCGATACAGTTGTCGCAGTACACAATAAACAACCCGATACAGTTGTCGCAGTACACAATAAACAACCCGATACAGTTGACATAATACGCAATATACAACCTGATACAATTGACACAAGAGACAATGTACCGCCATATAACCTGCCGAGATACACAATAAATTTTACAACTTGATACACAACACAATATACATTATACAACCTGATGCATTTGCCGCAATACACAGTATACAACCGGATAAAACTGTCGCAATGCTCAATATACAACCTGATGCGGTTGGCACAATACACAATATACGTCTTGATTCACTTAACGCAAAATACAATGTAACAACTGATACACTTCACGCAATACACAAAATAATACGTAATGCATATAACGCAACAGACAATATACAACTAGATTTACTTGACACAACACACAATATACTTCCTGATTCACTTGACACAACACACAATATACTTCCTGATTCACTTGACGCATTACACGATATAGTCCCTGATATACTTGACGCAAAACACACTAAACAACTAAACAACATGATACAATTGACACAACAGACAATATAAAACCTGATTTAACTGACACAATACACAATTTATTGCTTGATTTATTTGACACAATACAAAAAACCCCTGATACACTTGATGCAATTCACAATATCAATGCTGATACAGGTGTCACAATACACAATAAACAACCTAGTACACATGACGCAATACACAACATACAACCTTATAAACGTGACGCAATACACAATATACAACCTGACACAATTTACAACATGATACTCTTGACACAATACGCAATATCTAACATGACACACGTGACAAAATACACATATATAACCTAATACACATTACGCAATATAAACTATACAACTGACAATATGCAACCTGATACACTTGGAGCATGTTGGGCTAGGTCTGGTAAGCTCGTACTGAGCATGTTGGTCTAGTAAGCTCGCACTGGGCATGTTGGTCTTGGTCTGGTAAGCTCATACTGAGCATGTTGGTCTAGGTGTGGCTAGCTCGTGCTAAGCATGTTGGCTAGGTCTGGTTAGCTCGTGCTTAGCATGTTGGTATAGGTCTGGTTAGCTTGTACTGGGCATGTTGGTCTAGGTCTGGTCACTGAGAATGTGGGTCTAGGTCTGGTAAGCAAGTACTGAGCATGTTGGTCTAGGTCTGGTAAGCAAATACTGAGAATGTTGATCTAGGTCTGGTAAGCAAATAACGAAAATGTTGGTCTAGGTCTGGTAAACTCGCGCTTAGCATGTTGGTCTAGGTCAGGTTAGCTCGCACTTAGCATGTTGATCTAGATCTTGCTAGCTTGTACTGAGCATGTTGGTCTAGATCTGGTAACCAAATACTGAGAATGTTGGTCTAGGTCTCGTAAGCAAGTACTGAGCATGTTGGTCTACGTCAAGTAAGCTCGTGCTTAGCATGTTGGTCTGGTTGTGATTTGCTTGTACTGAGCATGTTGGTCTGGTTGTGGTTTGCTTGTAATGAGCATGTTGGTGTGGTTGTGGTTTGCTTGTACTGAGCATGTTGGTGTGGTTGTGGTTTGCTTGTAATGAGCATGTTGGTGTGGTTGTGGTTTGCTTGTAATGAGCATGTTGGTGTGGTTGTGGTTTGCTTGTACTGAGCATGTTGGTCTGGTTGTGGTTTGCTTGTACTGAGCATGTTGGTGTGGTTGTGGTTTGCTTGTACTGAGCATGTTGGTGTGGTTGTGGTTTGCTTGTACTGAGCATGTTGGTGTGGTTGTGGTTTGCTTGTACTGAGCATGTTGGTGTGGTTGTGGTTTGCTTGTACTGAGCATGTTGGTCTGGTTGTGGTTTGCTCGTACTGAGCATGTTGGTCTGGTTGTGGTTTGCTCGTACTGAGCATGTTGGTCTGGTTGTGGTTTGCTTGTACTGAGCATGTTGGTCTGGTTGTGGTTTGCTTGTACTGAGCATGTTGGTGTGGTTGTGGTTTGGTTGTACTGAGCATGTTGGTCTAGTTGTATTTGCTTGTACTGAGCATGTTGGTCTGGTTGTGGTTTGCTTGTACTGAGCATGTTGGTCTGGTTGTGGTTTGCTTGTACTGAGCATGTTGGTCTAGGTCTGGTACGCCTGTGGTAAGCAAGTTGGTCTAGGTCTGGTTAATCCTTACTGAGCATGTTGGTCTAGGTCTGGTAAACCCTTGCTTAGAATGTTGGTCTAGGTCTGGTACGCCAGGGGTAAGCAAGGTGGTCTAGGTCTGGTTAGCCTGTGGTAAGCATGTTTGTCTATTTCTGGTAAACCGTTGCTAAGAATGTTGGTCTAGGACTGGTCAGCATGTGGTGAGCATGTTGGTTTTTGGTCTAGTACGCCTGTGATGAGCATGTTGGTCTAGGTCTGGTACGACTGTGGTGAGCATGTTATTCTAGGTCTGGTTAGCCTGTGACAACCATGTTGTCAAGTTCTTGTAAACGCTTACTTAGATTCCTGGTCTAGGCCTGGTTAGCTTGTATTGATCATGTTTGTCTTAGCTTGGCTAACCTGTGGCGACCATGTTTGTGTAGGTCTGGTAAGTTCGTACTGAGCATGCTGGTCTAGTCCAGATAAGCTCGTGCTCAGCATATTGGTCTAGGTCTGGTAATCTCGTACAGAGCAGGTTGGGGAAGGATAGTAAGCCGTACTGAGCATGCTGCTTAAGTTCTAGTAAGCTCGCAATGGGCATGTTGGTCTAGGTCTGGTAAGCTCGTTCTGAGCAGGGTGGTCTAGGATGTTAAGTTCGTACTGAGCAGGTTGGTCTACGATGGTAAGCTCGTACTGAGCAGGTTGGTCTCGGATGTTTAGCTCGTACTGAGCAGGGTGGTCTCGGATGTTAAGCTCGTACTGAGCAGGGTGGTCTACGATGGTAAGCTCGTACTAAACATGTTGGTCTAGGTCTGGTAAGCTCGTTCAGAGCAGGGTGGTCTAGGTCTGATAAGCTCGTTCTGAGCAGGGTGGTCTAGGTCTGGTAAGCTCGTACTGAGCAGGTTGGTCTAGGTACGGTTAGCTTGTGCTTAGCATGGTGGTAAAGGTCTGGTTAGCTTGTGTTTAGCATATCGGTCTAAGTCTGATTAGCTGGTCGTGAGCATGTTGGTCTAGGCCTTGTAAGCTGATTGTGAGCATGGCCTGGTAAGCTTGTGCTGAGAATCTTGATTTGGGGACGGTAAATTGAGGTTCAGAAGTTCGGTCTGGGCCTTGTAAGCGCATGCTGAGCATGTTGTTCTAGGCATTATCTCGTGATAAGCATGGATTTGTAAGCTTGTGCTGAGAATGTTGGTCATGGGCTGGTAAATCCGTGCTGATAATGTTGGTCCACGTCTGTTAAGGTTGTTGTGGGCATGTTTGTCTAGGTCTCTCAGCCTGTGGTAAGCATGTTGGTCTTGGTCTGGTCAGCCTGTGGTGAGCATGTTGGTCTAGGTCTGGTTAGCCTGTGGTGAGCATGTTGTTCTAGGTCTGGTTAGCCTGTGGTGAGCATGTTGGTTTAGGTCTGGTCAGCCTGTGGTGAGCATGTTGGTCTAGGTCTGGTTAGCCTGTGGTGAGCATGTTGGTCTAGGTCTGGTTAGCCTGTGCTGAGCATGTTGGTCTAGGTCTGGTTAGCCTGTGGTGAGCATGTTGGTCTAAGTCTGGTTAGCCTGTGGTAAGCATGTTGGTCTAGGTCTGGTCAGCCTGTGGTGAGCATGTTGGTCTTGGTCTGGTCAGCCTGTGGTGAGCATGTTGGTCTAGGTCTGGTTAGCCTGTGGTGAGCATGTTGGTCTAGGTCTGGTTAGCCTGTGGTAAGCATGTTGGTCTAGGTCTGGTCAGCCTGTGGTGAGCATGTTGGTCTAGGTCTGGTCAGCCTGTGGTGAGCATGTTGGTCTAGGTCTGGTCAGCCTGTCGTGAGCATGTTGGTTTAGGTCTGGTCAGCCTGTGGTGAGAATGTTGGTCTAGGTCTGGTAAACCCTTGCTGAGCATGTTGGTCTAGGTCTGGTAATCCCTTGCTAAGCTACCGGCCGCAATAGCTCAGATGGTAGAGCGTCGGCTTGCGGGAGGTTCGAACCCCGGCCGGGTCAAATCAAAGACTTTAAAGTTGGTAATAGTGGCTTTCCTCCTAACGCTCGGGGCTAAGGGGACAGCAATACGCCTGACTCGTTGGTGTCAGTATAATGGACCGGCCGGGTTCAGTCCCTGGGCACCTTATAAGTACCCATGTACTATAATGATAGAAATGTCGCTGCACGGTTTTGGCAAAGATGCCGGCAAATCCCATCCCATCCCATCCCTTGCTGAGCATGTTGGTCTTGGCCTGGTTAACTTGTGGTGAGCATGTTGGTCTAGGTCTGGTTAGCCTGGGGTAAGCATATTGGTCTAGGTCATGTTAGCCTGTGGTGAACATGTTGGTCTAGATCTGGTAAGCCTGGGGTAAGCATGTTGGTCTAGGTCTGGTTAGCCTGCGGTGAGCATGTTGGTCTAGGTCTGGTTAGCCTGGGGTAACCATATTGGTCTAGGTCTGGTTAGCCTGCGGTGAGCATGTTGGTCTAGATCTGGTTAGCCTGGGGTAAGCATCTTGGTCTAGGTCTGGTTAGCCTGGGGTAAGCATGTTGGTCTAGGTCTGGTTAGCCTGCGGTGAGCATGTTGGTCTAGGTCTGGTTAGCCTGGGGTAAGCATGTTGGTCTAGGTCTGGTTAGCCTGCGGTGAGCATGTTGGTCTAGGTCTGGTTAGCCTGGGGTAAGCATATTGGTCTAGGTCATGTTAGCCTGTGGTGAACATGTTGGTCTAGTTCTTGTTAGCCTGGGGTAAGCATATTGGTCTAGGTCATGTTAGCCTGTGGTGAACATGTTGGTCTAGATCTGGTTAGCCTGGGATAAGCATGTTGGTCTTGGTCTGGTTAGCTTGTGGTGAGCATGTTGGTCTAGTTCTAATTAGCCTGTGATGAGCATTTTGGTCTAGGTCTGGTCAGCCTGTGTTTAGCATATTGGTCTAGGTCTGGTTAGCTTGTGGTGAGAATGTTGATCTAGGTCTGGTTAGCTTGTGGTGAGCTTGGTGGTCTAGGTCTGGTTAGCTTGTTGTGAGCATGTTGGTCTTAGTCTGGTTAACTTGCGGTGAACATGTTGGTCTAGGTCTGGTTAGCCTGTGGTGAACATGTTGGTCTAGGTATGGTTAGCCTGGGGTAAGCATGTTGGTCTATGTCTTGTAAGTCTGTGGTGAGCATGTTGGTCTCTGTCTGGTTAGCTTGTGGTGAACATGTTGGTCTAGGTATGGTTAGCCTGGGGTAAGCATGTTGGTCTAGGTCGGGTTAACCTGTGGTGAGCATGTTGGTCTAGGTCGGGTTAACCTGTGGTGAGCATGTTGGTCTATGTCTTGTAAGTCTGTGGTGAGCATGTTGGTCTAGGTCTGGTCAGCCTGTGGTGAGCATGTTGGTCTAGGTCATGTTAGCCTGTGATGAGAATGTTGGTCTTGGTCTGGTTAGCTTGCGATGGGCATGTTGGTCTAGGTCTGGTTAGCCTGCAGTGAGCATGTTGGTCTAAGTCTGGTTAGCTTGTGGTGAGCATGTTGGTCTAGGCCTGGTTAGCTTGTGGTGAGCTTGGTGGTCTTGGTCTGGTAAGCTTGTGATGAGCATGTTGGTCTAAGTCTGGTTAGCTTGTGGTGAGCATGTTGGTCTAGGCCTGGTTAGCTTGTGGTGAGCTTGGTGGTCTAGGTCTGGTTGGATTGTTGTGAGCATGTTGGTCTAGGCCTGGTTAGCTTGTGGTGAACATGTTGGTCTAGGTCTGGTTAGCCTGGGATAAGCATGTTTGTCTAGGTCTGGTTAGCCTGTGGTGAGCATGTTGGTCTAGGTCTGGTTAGCCTGTGGTAAGCATGTTGGTCTAGGTCATGTTAGCCTGTGATGAGAATGTTGGTCTTGGTCTGGTTAGCTTGCGATGGGCATGTTGGTCTAGGTCTGGTTAGCCTGCAGTGAGCATGTTGGTCTAAGTCTGGTTAGCTTGTGGTGAGCATGTTGGTCTAGGCCTGGTTAGCTTGTGGTGAGCTTGGTGGTCTTGGTCTGGTAAGCTTGTGATGAGCATGTTGGTCTAAGTCTGGTTAGCTTGTGGTGAGCATGTTGGTCTAGGCCTGGTTAGCTTGTGGTGAGCTTGGTGGTCTTGGTCTGGTTAGCTTGTGATGAGCATGTTGGTCTAGGTCTGGTTAGCCTGTGGTGTGCATGTTGGTCTAGGTCTGGTTAGTTTGTGGTGAGCATGGTGGTCTAGGTCTGGTTAGCTTGTGGTGAGCATGTTGGTCTAGGTCTGGTTAGCCTGTGGTGAGCATGTTGGTCTAGGTCTGGTTAGCTTGTGGTGAGCATGTTGGTCTAGGTCTGGTCAGCCTGTGGTGAGCATGTTGGTCTAGGTCTGGTTAGCTTGTGGTGAGCATGTTGGTCTAGGTCTGGTTAGCCTGTGGTAAGCATGTTGGTCTAGGTCTGGTCAGCCGTTGGTGAGCATGTTGGTCTAGGTCTGGTTAGCCTGTGGTGAGCATGTTGGTCTAGGTCTGGTTAGCCATTGGTGAGCATGGTGGTCTAGGTCTGGTTAGCCTGTGGTAAGCATGTTGGTCTAGGTCTGGTCAGCCGTTGGTGAGCATGGTGGTCTAGGTCTGGTTAGCCTGTGGTAAGCATGTTGGTCTAGGTCTGGTCAGCCGTTGGTGAGCATGTTGGTCTAGGTCTGGTTAGCCTGTGGTGAGCATGTTGGTCTAGGTCTGGTTAGCCTGTGGTAAGCATGTTGGTCTAGGTCTGGTCAGCCTGTGGTGAGCATGTTGGTCTAGGTCTGGTTTGCCTGTGGTGACCATGTTGGTCTAGGTCTGGTTAGCCTGTGGTAAGCATGTTGGTCTAGGTCTGGTTAGCCTGTGGTGAGCATGTTTGTCTAGGTCTGGTTAGCCTGTGGTAAGCATGTTGGTCTAGGTCTGGTCAGCCTGTGGTGAGCATGTTGGTCTAGGTCTGATCAGCCTGTGGTGAGCATGTTGGTCTAGGTCTGGTCAGACTGTGGTGAGCATGTTGGTCTAGGTCTGGTCAGCCTGTGGTGAGAATGTTGGTCTAGGTCTGGTAAACCCTTGCTGAGCATGTTGGTCTAGGTCTGGTAATCCCTTGCTAAGCTACCGGCCGCAATAGCTCAGATGGTAGAGCGTCGGCTTGCGGGAGGTTCGAACCCCGGCCGGGTCAAATCAAAGACTTTAAAGTTGGTAATAGTGGCTTCCCTCCTAACGCTCGGGGCTAAGGGGACAGCAATACGCCTGACTCGTTGGTGTCAGTATAATGGACTGGCCAGGTTCAGTCCCTGGGCACCTTACCCATGTGCTATAATGATAGAAATGTCGCTGCACGGTTTTGGCAAAGATGCCGGCAAATCCCATCCCATCCCATCCCTTGCTGAGCATGTTGGTCTTGGCCTGGTTAACTTGTGGTAAGCATGTTGGTCTAGGTCTGGTTAGCCTGGGGTAAGCATATTGGTCTAGGTCATGTTAGCCTGTGATGAACATGTTGGTCTAGATCTGGTTAGCCTGGGGTAAGCATGTTGGTCTAGGTCATGTTAGCCTGTGGTGAACATGTTGGTCTAGATCTGGTTAGCCTGGGGTAAGCATGTTGGTCTAGGTCATGTTAGCCTGTGGTGAGCATGTTGGTCTTGGTCTGGTTAGCCTGTGGTAAGCATGTTGGTCTAGGTCTGGTCAGCCTGTGGTGAGCATGTTGGTCTAGTTCTAATTAGCCTGTGGTGAGCATTTTGGTCTAGGTCTGGTCAGCCTGTGTTTAGCATATTGGTCTAGGTCTGGTTAGCTTGTGGTGAGAATGTTGATCTAGGTCTGGTTAGCTTGTGGTGAGCTTGGTGGTCTATGTCTGGTTAGCTTGTTGTGAGCATGTTGGTCTAAGTCTGGTTAACTTGCGGTGAACATGTTGATCTAGGTCTGGTTAGCCTGTGGTGAACATGTTGGTCTAGGTCATGTTAGCCTGTATTGGGAATGTTGGTCTAGGTCTTGTAAGTCTGTGGTGAGCATGTTGGTCTATGTCTGGTTAGCATGTGGTGAGAATGTTGGTCTAGGTCTGGTTAGCTTGTGGTGAGCTTGGTGGTCTAGGTCTGGTTGGCTTGTTGTGAGCATGTTGGTCTAGGTCTGGTTAGCTTGTGGTGAACATGTTGGTCTAGGTCTGGTTAGCCTGGGATTAGCATGTTGGTCTAGGTCATGTTAGTCTGATGAGAATGTTGGTCTAAGTCTGGTTAGCTTGTGGTGAGCATGTTGGTCTAGGTCTGGTTAGCCTGCAGTGAGCATGTTGGTCTAAGTCTGGTTAGCTTGTGGTGAGCATGTTGGTCTAGGTCTGGTTAGCCTGTGGTGGGAATGTTGGTCTAGGTCATGTTAGTCTGTGATGAGAATGTTGGTCTAGGTCTAGTTAGCTTGTGATGAGCATGTTTGTCTAGGTCTGGTTAGCCTGTGGTGAGCATGTTGGTCTAGGTCTGGTTAGCCTGTGGTAAGCATGTTGGTCTAGGTCATGTTAGCCTGTGATGAGCATGTTGGTCTAGGTCTGGTTAGCCTGTGGTGAGCATGTTGGTCTAGGTCATGTTAGCCTGTGATGAGAATGTTGGTCTTGGTCTGGTTAGCTTGTGATGAGCATGTTGGTCTAGGTCTGGTTAGCCTGCGGTGAGCATGTTGGTCTAAGTCTGGTTAGCTTGTGGTGAGCATGTTGGTCTAGGCCTGATTAGCTTGTGGTGAGCTTGGTGGTCTTGGTCTGGTAAGCTTGTGATGAGCATGTTGGTCTCAGTCTGGTTAGCTTGTGGTGAGCATGTTGGTCTAGGCCTGGTTAGCTTGTGGTGAGCTTGGTGGTCTTGGTCTGGTTAGCTTGTGATGAGCATGTTGGTCTAGGTCTGGTTAGCCTGTGGTGAGCATGTTGGTCTAGGTCTGGTTAGCCTTTGGTGAGCTTGGTGGTCTAGGTCTTGTTAGCTTCTGGTGAGCATGTTGGTCTTGGTCTGGTAAGCTTGTGATGAGCATGTTGGTCTAAGTCTGGTTAGCCTGTATTGAGCAAGTTGGTCTAGGTCTGGTTAGCTTGTGGTAAACATGTTGGTCTAGGTCTGGTTAGCTTCTTTTGAGCATGTTGGTCTAGGTCTGGTTAGCCTGTGGTGAGCATGTTGGTCTAGGTCTGGTTAGCCTGTGGTGAGCATGTTGGTCTAGGTCGGGTTAACCTGTGGTGAGCATGTTGGTCTAGGTCTGGTTAGCCTGTGGTGAGCATGTTGGGCTAGGTCTGGTTAGCCTGTGGTGAGCATGTTGGTCTTTATCTGGTTAGCTTGTGGTGAGCATGGTGGTCTAGGCCTTATTAGCCAGTAGTGGGAAGGTTGGTCTAGGACTGGTCAGTCTGTGGTAAGCAAGTTGTTCTAGGTCTGGTTAGCCTGTGGTAAACATGTTGGTCTAGGTCTGGTAGGCCTGTCGTAGGCATGTTGATCTAGGTCTGGTTAGCCTGTGGTGAACATGTTGGTCTAGGTCTGGTTAGCTTCTGGTGAGCATGTTGGTCTAGGTCTGGTTAGCCTGTGATGAGCATGTTGGTCTAGGTCTGGTAAGCCTGTATTGAACAAGTTGGTCTAGGTCTGGTTAGCTTGTGGTAAACATGTTGGTCTAGGTCTGGTTAGCTTCTTTTGAGCATGTTGGTCTAGGTCTGGTTAGCCTGTGGTGAGCATGTTGGTCTAGGTCTGGTTAGCCTGTGGTGAGCATGTTGGTCTAGGTCGGGTTAACCTGTGGTGAGCATGTTGGTCTAGGTCTGGTTAGCCTGTGGTGAGCATGTTGGTCTAGGTCTGGTTAGCCTGTGGTGAGCATGTTGGTCTTAATCTGGTTAGCTTGTGGTGAGCATGGTGGTCTAGGCCTGATTAGCCAGTAGTGGGAATGTTGGTCTAGGACTGGTCAGTCTGTGGTAAGCAAGTTGGTCTAGGTCTGGTTAGCCTGTGGTAAACATGTTGGTCTAGGTCTGGTAAGCCTGTCGTAGGCATGTTGATCTAGGTCTGGTTAGCCTGTGGTGAACATGTTGGTCTAGGTCTGGTTAGCTTCTGGTGAGCATGTTGGTCTAGGTCTGGTTAGCCTGTGGTGAGCATGTTGGTCTTGGTCTGGTTAGCTTGTGGTGAGCATGTTGGTCTTAATCTGGTTAGCTTGTGGTGAGCATGGTGGTCTAGGTCGGGTTAACCTGTGGTGAGCATGTTGGTCTAGGTCGGGTTAGCTTGTGGTGAGCATGTTGGTCTTAATTTGGTCAGCCTGTGGTGAGCATGTTGGTCTAGGTCGGGTTAATCTGTGGTGAACATGTTGGTCTAGGTCTGGTTAGCTTCTGGTGAGCATGTTGGTCTAGGTCTGGTTAGCCTGTGGTGAGCATGTTGGTCTTGGTCTGGTTAGCTTGTGGTGAGCATGTTGGTCTTAATTTGGTCAGCCTGTGGTGAGCATGTTGGTCTAGGTCGGGTTAATCTGTGGTGAGCATGTTGGTCTAGGTCGGGTTAGCTTGTGGTGAGCATGTTGGTCTAGGTCTGGTCAGCCTGTGGTGAGCATGTTGGTCTAGGTCTGGTAAGCCTGTGGTGAGCATGTTGGTCTAGGTCTGGTTAGCCTGTGGTGAGCATGTTGGTCTAGGTCTGGTCAGCCTGTGGTGAGCATGTTGGTCTAGGTCTGGTTAGCCTGTGGTGAGCATGTTGGTCTAGGTCTGGTTAGCCTGTGGTGAGCATGTTGGTCTTGGTCTGGTCAGCCTGTGGTGAGCATGTTGGTCTAGGTCTGGTCAGCCTGTGGTGAGCATGTTGGTCTAGGTCTGGTTAGCCTGTGGTGAGCATGTTGGTCTAGGTCTTTTCAGCCTGTGGTGAGCATGTTGGTCTAGGTCTGGTTAGCCTGTGGTAAGCATGTTGGTCTAGGTCTGGTCAGCCTGTGGTGAGCATGTTGGTCTAGGTCTGATTAGCCTGTGGTGAGCATGTTGGTCTAGGTCGGGTTAACCTGTGGTGAGCATGTTGGTCTAGGTCGGGTTAGCCTGTGGTGAACATGTTGGTCTAGGTCGGGTTAGCCTGTGGTGAGCATGTTGGTCTAGGTCGAGTTAGCCTGTGGTGAACTTATTGTTTTATGTCTGGTAAGCTTGTCGTGAGCATGTTGGACTAGGTCTGGTAAGCTTGTCGTGGGCATGTTGGTCTAGGTCTGGTTAGCCTGTGGTGAGAATGTTAGTCTAGGTCTGGTTAGCTTGTGGTGAACATGTTGGACTAGGTCTGGTTAGCTTGTGGTGAGAATGTTGGTCTAGGTCTGGTTAGCTTGTGGTGAGCATGTTTTTTCTAGGTCTGGTTAGCCTGTGGTGAACATGTTGGTCTAGGTCTGGTAAGCTTGTGGTGAGCATTTTCGACTACGTCTGGTTAGCTTGTGGTGAGCATGTTGGTCTAGGTCTGGTTAGCTTGTGGTAAGCATGTTTGTCTAGGTCTGTTTAGCTTGTGGTGAGCAGGTTGGTCTAGGTCTGGTAAGCCTGTAGTGAGCATGTTGGTCTAGGTCTGGTAAGCCTGTAGTGAGCATGTTGGTCTAGGTCTGGTAAGCCTGTGGTGAGCCTGGTGGTCTAGGTCTGGTTAGCTCGTGCTGAGCATGTTAGACTAGGTCTTGTTAGCTTGTGTAGGCATGTGCATATGAAATCTTTCATTTTTGATCATTGCATTGTCAGAACAAGCGTATAATTATTTTTTCACACATAAATCCGATCGGTTCTCGGCTCACCGCCCACAAGTCTAAATACAAGTTGTTTTTACTCTGTTACTTTATAATATAAAATAGTCAAAATTTCACTGTTACATCTCACATTTTACTAAATTTTGATTTAGAATAGAACGATGGCACATCGAGTGATAATCTATAAATTATTACCTATTGATTGTCTACATGTAAAATTTCATGTCCTTTAGAGTTTAAAATCAATCCAATTAAGTATCCTGATGATTAGAGACGTCATACTATCGTGATGGTTCAATAAACAAATCGGCATTTCCGTTTATCGAAAATATTATCTTACGTTATCTTTTATGGGAGGTTTTTTGTCTGTAATGGATGTGCAGAAATGATACATTTAAATTCTGGTCACTACAGCATGGACACTTAGTGAAATTTTAGGAAACTTATCTGCTTTCTTAAGATTCCAAGCAATTGTCTTTTTACAAATAAATACTGAGTGTTTCACATTTCATCAGCTTTATGTGCCAAAACATTTTACGTGTCCGTGATACACCCAATCCTGCATTCAGAAATTGTCCACGTGTCGTATACTAATTATTCCTTGTTTACTGCAATCAGCGTCGCCGAAGTTTGTGACCAATGAAAAGCTTGGCAACATGAACGTGACGTTTGGTTCCCAGGCCCAGTTCCGGTGTCGCGCTGTCTCCAAGCTGTCGTATGTTGCGCCGCCTGTATGGTTGGTGAATGGGGAACCTGTACTAGGTATCTATCATTCAACGTAACGCACATCTTCAGCATGGCATTCTGTTACATGTATGTTGTAACGTTACGAAATACTTACCCGAAAGGAGGAAAACAATACAATTTAAATATTTAGGGTAACACTCTTTTATAAATAAAAGCGATGAGGTATTCAGTGCTTCGCAGAAGTAGTCACATTTTGCATCAATAAATCAGGTATAGATTTACTCTGGTACATAATTTTGATATTCATTAAAATGATTATTATATATGTGTTATAAAAGCGGTATTCTTGTTCTTCCAAGCTACCCTCGGCATATGCGGATTTTTTTTTAAAGAAATGCGCCCCTATAAAACAGCGATTGCCTTTTTTTTAGGCGGCTACATTATTTTTTCCACTCACAGTGCTATTCCATAAGCGGCCCCGTTCTCCAAATCGACGTCAATAAAATACTTTTAAACACATCGTCGTAGTAACAACATTTCACATTCTTGAGAGAGCGATCTTACATACACATCTCTCTACACCTTGCCTAGGATGTCCCCCAAACCAGTTCAAGTGTGGAACCAAGGAGCCCTCTGGCAGGCCAAAGTGTCTCCCTCTGGCGGAAAAATGTGACGGAGTGAAGCAGTGTCCAGACGATTCGGACGAATCCATATGTTCAGGTAAATCACACTGAAAGTCCAAAGTAGATGCATTTCCATGACAATGAACGCAATGTGATTTAAACTTTGTTAACATGACGTATGTAAGGCAGCGTCTTCATTGTAGTTCAGTGTAAAATATTTAATAAAAAGATACCTTATACCAGCAGACAATTGTCCTCAACTGATTCTTTGCCTACGACGGGCACTTAGAACCTATGTCGGAAAAACGCCTCCGATACTGTATACCCCGATCCTGGGATTTCGTGTAGCCAAGAGAATTACAAATAAACACCAGTTGCTTGTCTTTCAGTTGTGTGCAAACCTGAAGAAGGTCTATCGTGCGAGACCTGTACCTTCCCGGGATTTCGTTGTAAAGATGGAAGTGGTTGTATCCATGGTAACAAGAAATGTAACGCTAAGGAAGACTGTAGAGACCTATCGGACGAGAAAGGGTGTGGTACGAAATTTCGATGTTTTCAATAATTGCTTTCGTTGTCAGTTTTTTTTTTCGGCGCAGCTATCTGACCTCAACGGATCAGCTGCCAAACGTATAATGCAAATCTAGCGGAAAAAAAATCCGGAAGTGTCGAAGCATTCATCCGTGACGAATTTTAAGTATAAAAAAAAATGTTCATAGATTTTTTCGTGAGAAGAAATACGCTGCATTAAATGTCAAAATTAGTTAAGTACTTTACATGAAAGCAACTTTTCTTAACGTTCATTTAGTGTGATCAAGAGGAAAGTCTGGGTTTTGTGCTTAAAGTATATACATCGAAGAAAGACAAATAATAAATCTCAGTTTTATCTTGTTTTTTTTTTTTGCTTCATGTTTTAGATACGTCTGAACAGATAACGGTCGGGTCCTTTAAGTTCAATTCGGCTCAAACACAAATGACCATTGATTACGTCACGTTTGACGACAACATGTGTGTGCAGTGCATGGTGACTAACAACTTCGGAACCACCTTCAGCCAAGGGTGTCTTCACGTCACCGGTATGTTATACGATAATTGCTGACATTTCGACTGTTACCTGCAATCCACAGGTGCCTGGTTTGATTTTTAGCGTTACACATTTTATTGTCTTCAATTTAATTTCAATTTCATGTATTGTGCTATTTCCATTTATGGGCTTAGGTATAGAGCTATACATGTACATAGAGAGATGCACAATGTTAGTATTTTTGAGCAATGTACGTCAATCGGGTCGCCATATTGTTAGCCCTTATTCCTTGGTCGATTTCGAAAAAAAAAAGATTCGCATTTCCTAGAATAAAAACAAGTACGTAATGACATCAAAATATTTAAAATCCCTTACGATGGAAGAAGATAATAACAACGAATAATAACAACGAAGCCCTGATCTCGTGCATATTGCATGAGTATTTAGATTTTCTTTTTATAATTTTACAGGCGTAAACTATTGATGGAATGTAATGTTTATTTATTTATTTATTATTATTATTATTATTGTTATTATTATTGTTATTATTATTATTATTATCATTATCATTATCATTATTATTATTATTATCATTATATTATTATTATTATTATTATATAATTATTTATATTAGATAGCTGGTATAGTTATTTATATTATTTCCTATTCGCCTAATCAGTTACAACTTTTTATCCCACCATCTTTGTGAATATCTGTTTATATTGCACAGATCTGGACAAATGTGCTAAAAATCACAGTTTCTAGACGTAAACATGAACACCAACCCACCACCTCCAAGTCCAATCCCAACATTTCTCCAAATTTCGCAAATCACCCTGTCAAAAACACAACTATCTTCAAAATATTAAAGCGCTATATTCAATGTTCATAATTTCAATGTCATCAACAATTAAAATCCATGAGCTACTGTTTGTTACATCCACAAACACACACAAACCTCGAATGTAATTCGCGTTTCTTAATGCCAAGTGCGTAGCAACTTTAATGTTACACGGCCTTGACATTACACACTACAAGTATATCTTTACACGGGGGTGTGATTTTTATTGTTCTTTTTTTCTAACCATTATTTTTAGTTATCGTAATCAATAAAATTACAAACTTATGTATAGTGCAAATAAAATAACAGAAATAACATGTTTATTGTCTTATCTTTTTATTGTAAAATAGAACTATTTCTTATAGCCGAATTACTCTATTGCTCGGTAAATATTGGTAAATTTAAATGTTTCCCTTTGAAAAGCTGTTGATGGTGGGATAAAAAGAATACCAGGTAAGTGTTGATATAGATAAATGTTATCATGCTCGGCCCGAAAATCAGAAAGCACTCGGCAAGCCTCGTGCTTTCTGATTTTCTTAACCTCGCATGATAACATTTATCTATATCAACACTAACCTGGTATTCTCTATATATATTTTTATAATGACTTGAGCTGTCTACGGTATACAATGCATTTAAAGGACCACAAAATCAGCCTCCTCCAATATGAAATATTACAATCTGATAACAATGCACCTTCCTGTCGTAAAGCTTTAAGAATTCTGACTTTTGGTGATTTCATACTTCACAATATGTACGTTTAGAAATTGAAATTAAATTAAGACTCAGAATACTGTTGTTCAAAGGTGACATTGGACATTTTGCCTATATGTAACAACATCTTACTATTGTAAAATGTGCATAATTGCTGCAAAAGCTAATACCTTTGTTGAAGTAAAGTCTATTTTAACATTATCTCAGTAGTTAAAAAGTATAAATCGACAAGAATGTCTCATTAAATGTCCACAATTTCCAAATCTATAAAAAAAATGCTACGACCATTCCAGCTAAAATAGATATCGACGTCTAAGCTGAATGCCCGGATGATCATGTTACTAGATCTCAAAAGTCAGAGGTCACGCTGGCCCGGATGATCATGTTACTAGATCTCAAAAGTCAGAGGTCACGCTGGCCCGGATGATCATGTTACTAGATCTCAAAAGTCAGAGGTCACGCTGGCCCGGATGATCATATTACTAGATCTCAAAAGTCAGAGGTCACGCTGGCCCGGATGATCATGTTACTAGATCTCAAAAGTCAGAGGTCACGCTGGCCCGGATGATCATGTTACTAGATCTCAAAAGTCAGAGGTCACGCTGGCCCGGATGATCATGTTACTAGATCTCAAAAGTCAGAGGTCACACTGGCCCGGATGATCATGTTACTAGATCTCAAAAGTCAGAGGTCACGCTGGCCTGGATGATCATGTTACCAGATCTCAAAAGTCACGCTGTTTCTCAGTTTGAAAAAAAGCTTAATTGTGCAGTGTGGCACGAATAGAAAATATTTTTTATATAATGACAAGTGTGGTGTTATGCTTTACTTTTCACGTTGATGTAGAGCACCAATAAACAGCAAGTCGCGAGATCTTTTTGGAACAATTTAATTGGTTGCATGAGAAAAAAATTATCCAAAGTCTCGGACACCGTCTTTTAATATAGACTATTAGAGGAAATGAAAACAAAGCATACACTTATAGTTTAATAAATGCGTTGTTTATCTGTTACACATAAATAATAGAAAATTCTTCTGTATACAGTTACACTTTTAACGTATTTATTTCAAAATCAAAACGAACAATGAAGGAACATGGACACACATAACCACCTCTCCACAATTGGGGTTAAAAGGCCACGTACAGCGTTTTGTTGGTAGAAAGTAAAAATAACAAAATCAATGAGCCTATGACGTTCAAGTAGAATAGAGTGGCAGTAGTTGTGTATGTGGGAAGGGATATAGGAAACTGTACCAGTATGTGTGCTTGACAGGACGTTCAAGTAGAATAGAGTAGCAGTAGTTGTGAATGTGGGAAGGGATATAGGAAACTGTACCAGCATGTGTGGTTGACGGGACGTTCAAGTAGAATAGAGTAGCAGTAGTTGTGTATGTGGGAAGGGATATAGGAAACTGTACCAGTATGTGTGGTTGACGGGACGTTCAAGTAGAATAGAGTAGCAGTAGTTGTGTATGTGGGAAGGGATATAGGAAACTGTACCAGCATGTGTGCTTGACGGGACGTTCAAGTAGAATAGAGTAGCAGGAGTTGTGTATGTGGGAAGGGATATCGGAAACTGTACCAGCATGTGTGGCTGACGGGACGTCCAAGTAGAATAGAGTAGCAGTAGTTGTGTATGTGGAAAGGGATAGAGGAAACTGTACCAGTATGTGTGGTTGACGGGACGTCCAAGTAGAATAGAGTAGCAGTAGTTGTGAATGTGGGAAGGGATATCGGAAACTGTACCAGTATGTGTGGTTGACGGGACGTCCAAGTAGAATAGAGTAGCAGTAGTTGTGTATGTGGAAAGGGATATCGGAAACTGTACCAGCATGTGTGGCTGACGGGACGTCCAAGTAGAATAGAGTAGCAGTAGTTGTGTATGTGGAAAGGGATATCGGAAACTGTACCAGCATGTGTGGCTGACGGGACGTCCAAGTAGAATAGAGTAGCAGTAGTTGTGTATGTGGAAAGGGATATCGGAAACTGTACCAGCATGTGTGGCTGACGGGACGTCCAAGTAGAATATAGTAGCAGTAGTTGTGAATGTGGAAAGGGATATCGGAAACTGTACCAGCATGTGTGGCTAACGTGACGTCCAAGTAGAATAGAGTAGCAGTAGTTGTGTATGTGGAAAGGGATATCGGAAACTGTACCAGCATGTGTCGCTGACGGGACGTCCAAGTAGAATAGAGTAGCAGAAGTTGTGTATGTGGAAAGGGATATCGGAAACTATACCAGCATGTGTGGCTAACGTGACGTCCAAGTAGAATAGAGTAGCAGTAGTTGTGTATGTGGAAAGGGATATCGGAAACTGTACCAGCATGTGTGGCTAACGTGACGTCCAAGTAGAATAGAGTAGCAGTATTTGTGTATGTGGAAAGGGATATCGGAAACTATACCAGCATGTGTGGCTAACGTGACGTCCAAGTAGAATAGAGTAGCAGTAGTTGTGTATGTGGAAAGGGATATCGGAAACTATACCAGCATGTGTGGCTAACGTGACGTCCAAGTAGAATAGAGTAGCAGTATTTGTGTATGTGGAAAGGGATATAGGAAACTGTACCAGCATGTGTCGCTGACGGGACGTCCAAGTAGAATAGAGTAGCAGTAGTTGTGAATGTGGGAAAGGATATAGGAAACTGTACCAGCATGTGTGGCTGGCGGGACGTCCAAGTAGAATAGAGTAGCAGTAGTTGTGTATGTGGAAAGGGATATAGGAAACTGTACCAGCATGTGTGCTTGACGGGACGTTCAAGTAGAATAGAGTAGCAGTAGTTGTGTATGTGGAAAGGGATATGGGAAACTGTACCAGCATGTGTGGCTGACGGGACGTCCAAGTAGAATAGAGTAGATGTAGTTGTGTATGTGGGAAGGGATATAGGAAACTGTACCAGTATGTGTGGCTAACGGGACGTCCACGTAGAATAGAGTAGCAGTAGTTGTGAATGTGGAAAGGGATATCGGAAACTGTACCAGTATGTGTGGTTGACGGGACTTGCAAGTAGAATAGAGTAGCAGTAGTTGTGAATGTGGAAAGGGATATCGGAAACTGTACCAGCATGTGTGGCTAGCGTGACGTCCAAGTAGAATAGAGTAGCAGTATTTGTGTATGTGGAAAGGGATATAGGAAACTGTACCAGCATGTGTGGCTGACGGGACGTCCAAGTAGAATAGAGTAGCAGTAGTTGTGTATGTGGGAAGGGATATAGGAAACTGTACCAGTATGTGTGGTTGACGGGACGTCCAAGTAGAATAGAGTAGCAGTAGTTGTGTATGTGGGAAGGGATATCGGAAACTGTACCAGTATGTGTGGCTAACGGGACGTCCAAGTAGAATAGAGTAGCAGGAGTTGTGTATGTGGAAAGGGATATAGGAAACTGTACCAGTATGTGTGGCTAACGGGACGTCCAAGTAGAATAGAGTAGCAGGAGTTGTGTATGTGGAAAGGGATATAGGAAACTGTACCAGTATGTGTGGTTGACGGGACGTCCAAGTATAATAGAGTAGCAGTAGTTGTGTATGTAAAAAGGGATATAGGAAACTGTACCAGTATGTGTGGCTAACGGGACGTCCAAGTAGAATAGAGTAGCAGGAGTCGTGAATGTGGGAAGGGATATAGGAAACTGTACCAGTATGTGTGGTTGACGGGACGTCCAAGTAGAATAGAGTAGCCTGAGTTGTGCATGTGGAAAGGGGTATCAGAAACTGTACCAGTATGTGTGGCTAACGGGACGTCCAAGTAGAATAGAGTAGCCGGAGTTGTGTATGTGGAAAGGGGTATCGGAAACTGTACCAGTATGTGTGGCTAACGGGACGTCCGAGTAGAATAGTGTAGCAGGAGTTGTGAATGTGGGAAGGGATATCGGAAACTGTACCAGTATGTGTGGCTAACGGGACGTCCAAGTAGAATATAGTAGCAAGAGTTGTATATGTGGAAAGGGGTATCGGAAACTGTACCAGTATGTGTGGCTAACGGGACGTCCAAGTAGAATAGAGTAGCAGTATTTGTGTATGTGGAAAGGGATATCGGAAACTGTACCAGCATGTGTGGCTGACGGGACGTTCAAGTAGAATAGAGTAGCAGTAGTTGTGTATGTGGAAAGGGATATAGGAAACTGTACCAGCATGTGTGGCTGACGGGACGTCCAAGTAGAATAGAGTAGCAGTATTTGTGTATGTGGAAAGGGATATCGGAAACTATACCAGCATGTGTGGCTAACGTGACGTCCAAGTAGAATAGAGTAGCAGTATTTGTGTATGTGGAAAGGGATATCGGAAACTGTACCAGCATGTGTGGCTGACGGGACGTCCAAGTAGAATAGAGTAGCAGTAGTTGTGTATGTGGAAAGGGATATCGGAAACTGTACCAGCATGTGTGGCTGACGGGACGTCCAAGTAGAATAGAGTAGCAGTAGTTGTGTATGTGGGAAGGGATATCGGAAACTGTACCAGCATGTGTGGCTGACGGGACGTCCAAGTAGAATAGAGTAGCAGTATTTGTGTATGTGGAAAGGGATATCGGAAACTATACCAGCATGTGTGGCTGACGGGACGTCCAAGTAGAATAGAGTAGCAGTATTTGTGTATGTGGAAAGGGATATCGGAAACTATACCAGCATGTGTGGCTAACGTGACGTCCAAGTAGAATAGTGTAGCAGTATTTGTGTATGTGGAAAGGGATATAGGAAACTGTACCAGCATGTGTGGCTGGCGGGACGTCCAAGTAGAATAGAGTAGCAGTAGTTGTGTATGTGGAAAGGGATATCGGAAACTATACCAGCATGTGTGGCTAACGTGACGTCCAAGTAGAATAGAGTAGCAGTATTTGTGTATGTGGAAAGGGATATAGGAAACTGTACCAGCATGTGTGGCTGACAGGACGTCCAAGTAGAATAGAGTAGCAGTATTTGTGTATGTGGAAAGGGATATCGGAAACTATACCAGCATGTGTGGCTAACGTGACGTCCAAGTAGAATAGAGTAGCAGTATTTGTGTATGTGGAAAGGGATATCGGAAACTGTACCAGCATGTGTGGCTGACGGGACGTTCAAGTAGAATAGAGTAGCAGTAGTTGTGTATGTGGAAAGGGATATAGAAAACTGTACCAGCATGTGTGGCTGACGGGACGTCCAAGTAGAATAGAGTAGCAGTATTTGTGTATGTGGAAAGGGATATCGGAAACTATACCAGCATGTGTGGCTAACGTGACGTCCAAGTAGAATAGAGTAGCAGTATTTGTGTATGTGGAAAGGGATATCGGAAACTGTACCAGCATGTGTGGCTGACGGGACGTCCAAGTAGAATAGAGTAGCAGTAGTTGTGTATGTGGAAAGGGATATCGGAAACTGTACCAGCATGTGTGGCTGACGGGACGTCCAAGTAGAATAGAGTAGCAGTAGTTGTGTATGTGGGAAGGGATATCGGAAACTGTACCAGCATGTGTGGCTGACGGGACGTCCAAGTAGAATAGAGTAGCAGTATTTGTGTATGTGGAAAGGGATATCGGAAACTATACCAGCATGTGTGGCTGACGGGACGTCCAGGTAGAATAGAGTAGCAGTATTTGTGTATGTGGAAAGGGATATCGGAAACTATACCAGCATGTGTGGCTAACGTGACGTCCAAGTAGAATAGAGTAGCAGTATTTGTGTATGTGGAAAGGGATATCGGAAACTGTACCAGCATGTGTGGCTGACGGGACGTTCAAGTAGAATAGAGTAGCAGTAGTTGTGTATGTGGAAAGGGATATAGGAAACTGTACCAGCATGTGTGGCTGACGGGACGTCCAAGTAGAATAGAGTAGCAGTATTTGTGTATGTGGAAAGGGATATCGGAAACTATACCAGCATGTGTGGCTAACGTGACGTCCAAGTAGAATAGAGTAGCAGTATTTGTGTATGTGGAAAGGGATATCGGAAACTGTACCAGCATGTGTGGCTGACGGGACGTCCAAGTAGAATAGAGTAGCAGTAGTTGTGTATGTGGAAAGGGATATCGGAAACTGTACCAGCATGTGTGGCTGACGGGACGTCCAAGTAGAATAGAGTAGCAGTAGTTGTGTATGTGGGAAGGGATATCGGAAACTGTACCAGCATGTGTGGCTGACGGGACGTCCAAGTAGAATAGAGTAGCAGTATTTGTGTATGTGGAAAGGGATATCGGAAACTATACCAGCATGTGTGGCTGACGGGACGTCCAAGTAGAATAGAGTAGCAGTATTTGTGTATGTGGAAAGGGATATCGGAAAATATACCAGCATGTGTGGCTAACGTGACGTCCAAGTAGAATAGTGTAGCAGTATTTGTGTATGTGGAAAGGGATATAGGAAACTGTACCAGCATGTGTGGCTGGCGGGACGTCCAAGTAGAATAGAGTAGCAGTAGTTGTGTATGTGGAAAGGGATATCGGAAACTATACCAGCATGTGTGGCTAACGTGACGTCCAAGTAGAATAGAGTAGCAGTATTTGTGTATGTGGAAAGGGATATAGGAAACTGTACCAGCATGTGTGGCTGACAGGACGTCCAAGTAGAATAGAGTAGCAGTATTTGTGTATGTGGAAAGGGATATCGGAAACTATACCAGCATGTGTGGCTAACGTGACGTCCAAGTAGAATAGAGTAGCAGTATTTGTGTATGTGGAAAGGGATATCGGAAACTGTACCAGCATGTGTGGCTGACGGGACGTTCAAGTAGAATAGAGTAGCAGTAGTTGTGTATGTGGAAAGGGATATAGAAAACTGTACCAGCATGTGTGGCTGACGGGACGTCCAAGTAGAATAGAGTAGCAGTATTTGTGTATGTGGAAAGGGATATCGGAAACTATACCAGCATGTGTGGCTAACGTGACGTCCAAGTAGAATAGAGTAGCAGTATTTGTGTATGTGGAAAGGGATATCGGAAACTGTACCAGCATGTGTGGCTGACGGGACGTCCAAGTAGAATAGAGTAGCAGTAGTTGTGTATGTGGAAAGGGATATCGGAAACTGTACCAGCATGTGTGGCTGACGGGACGTCCAAGTAGAATAGAGTAGCAGTAGTTGTGTATGTGGGAAGGGATATCGGAAACTGTACCAGCATGTGTGGCTGACGGGACGTCCAAGTAGAATAGAGTAGCAGTATTTGTGTATGTGGAAAGGGATATCGGAAACTATACCAGCATGTGTGGCTGACGGGACGTCCAGGTAGAATAGAGTAGCAGTATTTGTGTATGTGGAAAGGGATATCGGAAACTATACCAGCATGTGTGGCTAACGTGACGTCCAAGTAGAATAGTGTAGCAGTATTTGTGTATGTGGAAAGGGATATAGGAAACTGTACCAGCATGTGTGGCTGGCGGGACGTCCAAGTAGAATAGAGTAGCAGTAGTTGTGTATGTGGAAAGGGATATCGGAAACTATACCAGCATGTGTGGCTAACGTGACGTCCAAGTAGAATAGAGTAGCAGTATTTGTGTATGTGGAAAGGGATATAGGAAACTGTACCAGCATGTGTGGCTGACAGGACGTCCAAGTAGAATAGAGTAGCAGTAGTTGTGTATGTGGAAAGGGATATAGGGAACTGTACCAGCATGTGTGGCTGGCGGGACGTCCAAGTAGAATAGAGTAGCAGTAGTTGTGTATGTGGAAAGGGATATCGGAAACTATACCAGCATGTGTGGCTAACGTGACGTCCTAGTAGAATAGAGTAGCAGTATTTGTGTATGTGGAAAGGGATATAGGAAACTGTACCAGCATGTGTGGCTGGCGGGACGTCCAAGTAGAATAGAGTAGCAGTAGTTGTGTATGTGGAAAGGGATATAGGAAACTGTACCAGCATGTGTGCTTGACGGGACGTTCAAGTAGAATAGAGTAGCAGTAGTTGTGTATGTGGAAAGGGATATAGGAAACTGTACCAGCGTGTGTGGCTGACGGGACGTCCAAGTAGAATAGAGTAGCAGTATTTGTGTATGTGGAAAGGGATATCGGAAACTGTACCAGTATGTGTGGCTGACGGGACGTCCAAGTAGAATAGAGTAGCAGGAGTCGTGAATGTGGGAAGGGATATAGGAAACTGTACCAGTATGTGTGGTTGACGGGACGTCCAAGTAGAATAGAGTAGCAGGAGTTGTGCATGTGGAAAGGGGTATCAGAAACTGTACCAGTATGTGTGGCTAACGGGACGTCCAAGTAGAATAGAGTAGCAGTAGTTGTGTATGTGGAAAGGGGTATCGGAAACTGTACCAGTATGTGTGGCTAACGGGACGTCCGAGTAGAATAGAGTAGCAGGAGTTGTGAATGTGGGAAGGGATATCGGAAACTGTACCAGTATGTGTGGCTGACGGGACGTCCAAGTAGAATAGAGTAGCAAGAATTGTATATGTGGAAAGGGGTATCGGAAACTGTACCAGTATGTGTGGCTAACGGGACGTCCAAGTAGAATAGAGTAGCAGGAGTTGTGTATGTGGAAAGGGGTATCGGAAACTGTACCAGTATGTGTGGCTAACAGGACGTCCAAGTAGAATAGAGTAGCAGGAGTTGTGTATGTGGAAAGGGATATAGGAAACTGTACCAGTCTGTTTGGCTAACGGGACGTCCAAGTAGAATAGAGTAGCAGGAGTTGTGTATGTGGAAAGGGGTATCGGAAACTGTACCAGTATGTGTGGCTAACGGGACGTCCAAGTAGAATAGAGTAGCAGGAGTTGTGTATGTGGAAAGGGATATAGGAAACTGTACCAGTATGTGTAGCTAACGGGACATCCAAGTAGAATAGAGTAGCAGGAGTTGTGTATGTGGAAAGGGGTATTGGAAACTGTACCAGTATGTGTGGCTTACGTGACGTCCAAGTAGAATAGAGTAGCAGTAGTTGTGTATGTGGAAAGGGATATCGGAAACTGTACCAGTATGTGTGGCTTACGTGACGTCCAAGTAGAATAGAGTAGCAGGAGTTGTGTATATGGGAAGGGATAAGGAAACTGTACCAGCATGTGTGCTTGACAGGACGTCCAAGTAGAATAGAGTAGCAGTAGATGTGTATGTGGGAAGGGATATAGGAAACTGTACCAGCATGTGTGCTTGACAGGACGTCCAAGTAGAACAGAGTAGCAGTAGTTGTGTATGTGGGAAGGGATATAGGAAACTGTACCAGCATGAGTGGCTGACGGGACGTCCAAGTAGAATAGAGTAGCAGTAGTTGTGTATGTGGAAAGGGATATAGGAAACTGTGCCAGATTGTGTGCTTGACGGGACGTCCAAGTAGAATAGAGTAGCAGTAGTTGTGTATGTGGAAAGGGATATAGGAAACTGTACCAGCATGAGTGGTTGACAGGACGTCCAAGTAGAATAGAGTTGCAGTAGTTGTGTATGTGGGAAGGGATAAGGAAACTGTACCAGCATGTGTGCTTGACAGGACGTCCAAGTAGAATAGAGTAGCAGTAGTTGTGTATGTGGGAAGGGATAAGGAAACTGTACCAGCATGTGTGCTTGACAGGACGTCCAAGTAGAATAGAGTAGCAGTAGTTGTGTATGTGGGAAGGGATATAGGAAACAGTACTAGCATGTGTGGTTGACGGGACGTCCAAGTAGAATAGAGTAGCAGTAGTTGTGTATGTGGGAAGGGATATAGGAAACTGTACCAGCATGTGTGGCTGACGGGACGTCCAAGTAGAATAGAGTAGCAGTAGTTGTGTATGTGGGAAGGGATATCGGAAACTGTACCAGCATGTATGGTTGACAGGACTCTGTAGACTGACGCAGAGTACTTTTTAGAATCAATGACCCGGCAGGTAGCACATTAGAAATGGCATGTCAGCAGTCACTGTACACTTTATCTGCTTTATGAGATCGGCCCCTCCTGTTGTTTCAATATTTGTTAGGATTATAATTTACACCATCTTAGAAATCGTATCCTACAGGTTTTTTTGTTGTTGTCTGTTGTTGTTGTGTTGTTGTTGTTTGTTGTTGTTGCTTGTTTTGCGGGGTCTTTTCAGATAATAATACTTTTTTGGTTGTTTAAAAGTGATCTAATCTGTCGAATGCAAGCTTGAACTCTGATTTGTTCTGAGGCCCCACTATCTTTTCTTGGTGTAGTTGTTAATTCATATTTAGGGTTAATATGTAAAATTCTCTTTTAACTTCAACTGTACTGATAACTAACATACTTATTGTTCACTGTTGTTCGTTTAATGAATAACCATATCGATTAAAATATACTGTGTAGAAAGTATGCACAATCTAATTATGTGGACTATTAAATCATAGAAGTGATTTACTCAACTCCACTGTAATGACTTAGTTGGTTATTTAATAGTTTATTTATAAATGATAACCTACTTACATTACGCAACGTAAATACATGTCACAGAATAATACGAACACTTTCGTAACTTAACATTTCGGGATTCGAATGAAATCAATGAGAAGTACTTAAAAATTATATAAATTTTAGGAACATTTTTATGTTGACGTATCGACAATAACACGAATACACTTGTACCTAATTACATAAACTGTCATTATATGGGCCATAAAATATTAAAAACGTAATATGCGCTCATCTTGATCATGTGAATCCAATTCATGTGTAACTATCGGCCTATCGATATACTGTTTATAACTGACCTATACACACGCCGTGCACACCTCGTCAGATCATGTAAATCCAATTCATGTGTAACTATCGGCCTATCGATATACTGTTTATATCTGACCTATACAAACGCCGTGCACACCTCGTCAGATCATGTAAATTGAATCCATGTGTAACTATCGGCCTATCGATATACTGTTTATAACTGACCTATACACACGCCGTGCACACCTCGTCAGATCATGTGAATCCAATCCAATGTGTAACTATCGGCCTATCGTTATACTGTTTACAAATGACCTATACACACGCCGTGCACACCTCGTCAGATCATGTAAATCCAATCCAATGTGTAACTATCGGCCTATCGATATACTGTTTATAAATGACCTATACACACGCCGTGCGCACCTCGTCAGATCATGTAAATCCAATTCATGTGTAACTATCGGCCTATCGATATACTGTTTATAACTGACCTATACACACGCCGTGCACACCTCGTCAGATCATGTAAATCCAATTCATGTGTAACTATCAGCCTATCGATATACTGTTTTTAACTGACCTATACACACGCCGTGCACACCTCGTCAGATGTCCTTTGTTATTGAGAGCAAATGGCTCAAGGTATGGAACACCGTCGTCACGTTTTTGTTTCACCAAACCTGAAGCCAACACAGTCGTTAAACAAAATAATGCTTAATTGAGTAAAGGCTTAATTTAGTCTTGCGTACTTAAAAGAACACTTCGTAACCTCGAACAGTCGTAGACTTTGTTGATATTTCTTTTATTTTACAATCATTTAATAATCAATATTGTGAACAAACACATTTATTCACCAACACAGTAAATTGGTATGCTCTGAAAATATTAAGCCAATCAAAACTGTGCCATACTAAACATCTGTGCATCTCCTTTCAAAAGCTAGCTCTTGGCACGAATGAATTTAACGTTCACTAATGCATTACAAGTTAAAATACTATTTGCGGTTCCTCTGCATACTTGTAGTTTTTTCTGCATGTTGCCAAATAGCGGCGTATCTGCTGTCTGAACACTTTATCTTTTACTTTAAAATTATCTTACAAGTTTCGGTCTTTTCTTGGATTTAATATACACTTTAAATATTGATCAGTTTTTGCATTTTGACATTGCAGTGTATTCACCAACGTTGTTTATTTAATATTCACAAATATATAGTTATTGCTATTTGCAAACCGCTTACTTTAAGTGTAGTTTTGATATATATATGTAAACATATTTTATGTATCTTAAAATAAAAAGGAACGGTCAGCTGTGGTTTAAAAATATTGACTATGATACATCAATGACTATAACAAATCAACACACGTACAGTAGATAATAGGACAGATCTTCCAATATATACCTAATGTAGGTACATGTAGATAGGTAGACTTATGTTAAGGTTTTATATTTCAAAATTGTTTTCTCATAAAAACATATAGTTAAAAGCAAAGCGTATTAATGAAATTTTCCAAGTTAAAAGTCTAGTGAATACTGGGTTCTAGTCAGTCTGCTTATGTAATATAATTGAAATGTTTCGTGCTGTTTCATTTGAAATAGACTTAAAAGCGTTTAGTTGACTTTTTTACTGCACAGAATACAAGAGCATATAGGTGTAGTGTACATACATTTATCAGTTTATAGTACATGTGTCATTAGTCTGATTGGTAATTAAAAAGTTATTGCAGAAAATTTAAACAATAGTTTTAAGACCAAGGTTAACTTTAACTGAAGTTATACACTTCAGCTGTATTGTTACATACAACATGAAACAGTAGACCGGAAGTAAACTATCAACTGAAAGTGCAAGTTAACGCATGATGACTGCAAATCTAGATTCAAAGTTCTGACTTGGCATTTCACGGCTCTGAAATTATAAGCGTTCATATTTATAAACAGGCATAATAATATATCAATGCAAACACGTTTTATCTCCACACATTATCATAATGATGATGGACAATTGGCAATTTTTTTAAAGTTCTGGACAGTATACATGAACACAGTTGCCTTTAAATACCAGCAGTTAAATTGATCAGTTATAATTTGTAGGACCGGGCAATAACTCGTGAATATGCAAATGAGCGTGATATATTACTTGTTGTTTTTCTTTCTGAAAATTAACATATTCTAAAAGATGTTTAGTCCCACTATATATTGTTATAAAACGGCTACAAGTCTTACAGTTAGTATTTCAGAGATGAAGTCTAAGACTTTCTGGGACAGCATCCGTATAAAAAACAGCGATAAAACCAGGGATTTATCCTACCACAATTTGCGGATATATTATGACCATATGTTCGAATCTTTCGCTGTACCATTTTTATTTGTGTTTTTGTCTGGCCATAATATACGTAGAAGTGTGTTTTATATAAAAAAGGACAAAGAAAATGTTTAAATAAGTTAATTTACCTTATCTAAAGGAATGGTAAAAGTAAAGAGTTTTACTTGCTGCTTTTACTTGTTGCTTAATCATTTAAGTTTATTTTGATGTTTGGTATTTATATGTATAATTTTCTCTCCCTCCCTTCCTCCCACTCTCTCTCTCTCTCTCTCTCTCTCTTTCTCTCTCTCTCTCTCTCTCTCTCTCTCTCTCTCTGTGCGTGTGCGTGCGTGTGTGTGCGTGTGTGTGTGCGTGCGAGTATGCGTGTATGTGTGTGCACGCGCGCGTTGAAATGAACACAGGCATGATAAAATCATTTAAAATTTAAATCTCAAATCTGTTTTATTTATAACAAAGTATCTGTTTCGTTGGGGGTGAATTCCTCTTTTTTTTTCTTAAGTAAGATTTACCACGCCGCTACTGTCTGATTACAGACCTTAAGTAAGATTTACCACGCCGCTACTGTCTGATTACAGACCTTAAGTAAGATTTACCACGCCGCTACTGTCTGATTACACAGATCAGATAAATAAAAAAAAATTCAAGTTTACTGGCGACGAGGACTTCTGTTTAATACAGAGAGATAAAACTGACGTACGTAAGCTTCACTATTCACTATTCTATTAAAGAAACCCAGATATTAAAAATAACTTTACAGTTACGTGTGTGGTTACGTGGTGCCAAACATCTATCACATTTTGTGATATTTTAATGTATTCTTTTTTGACAGAATGTTTCGCATACCTGCTTGGAAGGTATTTTCACCTTTACTCATCTAAGTTCTATATGTATTTTTCAAAGAAATGCTTAAAATTTAAATATGTGACTTAATAATATCTTATTGCACTGAAGATCGTGAATAACATTTCTAGCTTATTTGCAGCATGTATATATTGTTATTCTAGCAAATGCTTAATGTCTTTACCCACCGTGTAATGGCCTCAGTTAGTATGCTTCCATGTCGCGATACAAACATAGCCTTTAGCGGTTGCGTTATCAATTCGCATCAAACAACCAATCGCAACTTAAACAATTAAAGCAACACGTTAAATGGGTTACTTACAAATGTATAACGTTGATTAATGTCGTCTGGCATTGGTCTTGACACCTAATGCCTTTAAAAGGCATCATTTTTATCATGTTATTTGATTCGTACAAATGATATCGATGTTAGTAAAAGTTTAACTGTACATTTGATCGAGTTGTCCTGTGGTAGTTGCAGTATAGGTGAGAACCTCAGTATATGCTTGTAGACGAGCACCTGCACGAGGAAACCACTAAGACACCGACCAGTACCACACCAGAGGATACAATTACGGAAGATACGTTGGTCACCACGGTCACAGAAATAACAACGGAAATAACATCATCCGCGGGAAGAGGTTTGTGATTATAATATACTTTACGTGAGGTCAGATTGACAAAAAGATTGTGGTTGAATGTTGGGCTGTTTGATATTGTATTGGAGGCACTAGGAACGTAGTTTTGGTGGTCGTTTCATTAGAGATTAGAGGTGATGGGGGTGTGGGGGTGGGGCTGAATTGCTTATGATGGGAGAACTTGGTTGGTTATGGTAGTTACGGTGGTAGAGCTGGTGCTCTTTGTTGATTGAGGTGATGGTGATTGTTAGTCATGATAGTAAAAGACGTGACAAACGATTGATAGTAATATGTCAGAAAGTGTAAATGTGTAAAAAGTAACAAATCAACTGTTTAAAAAACATTGAAACGCTCAAACAAATTACTAAAACATTTCAATTTATATTGGCAGTTGAGGACCCGATGACGCAGGATGAACCAGGTAAATGGACAGTAGGTTTTCTTGTAGCCATCTGGCGTTTCCTTATATTATATCTATCGATGACTCAATTGCTTTCAACATTTTTGTCAGTCATACTAGTTGCCAAAATGAATACGTTTAATCATTCATATTAGGGGATTGACGACGTAACCGCTTTATAGCTATTATTTTTGTGAAAGAACACCTGCAACATGTGTCTACCTCAGTATCTGTCTGTTTCTTTCTCTCATAACTATCTTTGTTATCTATACCTGCAATCTTTCATTAGTTCATTTTTTTCATTTCCTCTCCTTTATAATATCTAGTATCAATGTTTAATACAATGTACTTTTCTAGGGCAATTCGTTATTCGCATTTTATTTTATGTTATTCTGACCGCTTTGGAAAACGGTGGCTTTGATGGAATAACATTTTATAGGGGCAAAAACGCAGCAGTCAATAATGGAAATTTGCTGCTGTTTGGCGAGGTTTTGTTTGGCAAAATAATCCGAATGTGCCGAGGTTAACAATAGCAATTCCAGTTTCAATTCGGCATCAAAACACGATGAAAGGGTAAACTTTTATAAATACGGATAAAAGTATAGAAATATTTAATTATTGGACAGCAACTTGGACAATTAAATAACAGTCGTTTGTTTGTAAGGGATAAAAATTACTTTGACTCTTTTAGAATTCTATGTATATCTCCACGCTGCATTTCCTAATGTAGGTTTTAAGCTGTTGTTATCGAATATATTCTCAACAGATTGTCGGGAAGAACGGATAACATGTATGCTTGGATGGTATAAATTAACTTGTTGATTGTATGAAAAAAGTATAAGAAATAATTTAAATTAAATTTAATTTAAATAGTTTAACTGGCCGATTACAAATAATATATAAGTAACATAATCTATATTTAAAACATGGTTTTATTTTTAAATAAACTACAATAACGACAACATTGTACATGCTTTAAACGAACACATTCTAACGGTCACAATCATCAAACAAATGTTAATTTGGACAAAATAATTTGGACATATACGAAATATGGATATTGGCCGCAACTCTCAGAAACTACAAAACAGAGAACTTGGCTATGTAGTGAAACTCGGGCGCTTATTGATGGAGCAAATTTCCTATAAATTGTACACAAATAATGATTATGTTAAGTTTGCATTAAGGAGTGGTTACACTAAATACCGACCGGATGTAGAATGTGTGACATGGACTTTTTCTCTTTAGTAACAGTCTGTTGCTATGTTTTGGCATTAAATTTGCTATTTTGAAGGTAATCTGAACCTGTTGGTATCAAAAGGAAACTGAAATGTAGAATTAAAAGAATGAAAAGTATTTAACCCCTATGCACAATAATGGACTGATCCACTTTTACAGGAAGTACATATTTCATTGAAATTTGGCGGTTACCGACTGGCAATTTGGCGATATGCGCAGTCTATGAAGCTGAACCTTCTTACAAGTTGCAAAAGTTGCCTTATTTCTGGGTCTTTCTGATAGACAATAAATAGCTCGTTTCACCTATATATGATTATGGGGGTCCATCATAACTTGGTCATGGTGCAATTGGTTTCTATCTTTTCGCGATTCACTATAGAATATAGCACAAACTTATTTAGTGGCGTCTAACCTTAAACGACGCCAGTAATCAGCCTATCGTGAGTTATCTCCCTTGTCCGCCATCGTTTCGGCCTGCCACCCCTGAAGAACTTGTACGTCTCCGTCCATGGTCAACTGTTACAATAAATAAATCTGGTATTGCACTAGTAAGGGTCGAGTTTGGTCATTTATTTCTATTTAACGCATTTAATTAGAACATGGGGACGTTGGTTTGAAAATAATTTTAATTTGCTCCAATCTGGCCAAATCAATATCAATGTGACATCAATATAATCAGATATATATACAAACACACTTATTTAGTAACAGTAAAACGAGTCGATTGCCGACAAGTAAAGAAGCCATAAAGTCATTGTGGTAATGACTGAATTGGTAGCGTAATGATAAGACAATCAATCAGTTGCCATATGCCACTTAACTTAGGGACCCCCCGAAATTGTATTGCCCCTTGATAAAATGTATTCAAATTAGGGGACCTAACTGGTTACGGGGATAGTAGTGTGCACAGATCTTACTAAGTGAAATTTCAAAACTACCATGTTGTTTAAAACTAAGAGCGATACTTACATATCCTTCATTCGTTGATATGCATTTCTTATAATGAATAGTGATTTAGAATAATTTATGTTAGCTTGTTTTAATTAATGGTATAGAACTATTTCATTATTTAACAAGCTTAAACGACACAATTCAATATTAAATCTATATTTTCTGATTGTCTTCAGCACTTAATTAATATTGATCCCAATTTAATATTATGATCTACAATTTATTGCACACAATAACATTTTGTTTGATTTTTAAATATTTCATAAATTTGTTTTGTTAAATATGAGAATGCAATGACTCAATATTTTTCTCAAGTATTTCTTAACGTAATAACGGTGATGTCTGATGTCTTTATACCCAAACAGTTGGTCATTCAATTGTTTAAATGTGTATATTTTCCAAAATATGTAATTTATTTAAATTCTAAATTGACAAAATATTTACTAAATTCAGTAGGAAAATAAGACAGCTACAGCAACTTCATGGCCACAGTTAGAAAAATATAAACACCAGCGATATATCGGGTTGTTTCGGAAGCTTCAGTTGATGCAGATATAACCGCGTAACGACCACAGAAGTACTGAGCGATGCTTGATCTCTTATGATGATTTAAATAAAGATTTTCTATTCTAATCAAATAATACTTATGTGGAGGATTTTGTCCACATAAGCAATTTAGATTTAGACTGATGCAGTATGTTTTGCAGGAGTCTAAGTTGTCTTTTTCACTAATTACCAAGAAAGAAATGTTGGACTGAAGTCTGTTTTGTTACACGTAGCAGTTGGGAGCAGAAATATGGGCCTGAATTCTGCTTTGCTACATGTAGCAGTTGGGAGCAGAAATATGGGCCTGAAGTCTGCTATGTTACTTGTAGCAGTTGGGAGCAGAAATATGGGCCTGAAGTCTGCTATGTTACTTGTAGCAGTTGGGAGCAGAAATATGGGCCTGAAGTCTGCTATGTTACTTGTAGCAGTTGGGAGCAGAAATATGGGCCTGAAGTCTGCTTTGCTACATGTAGCAATTGGGAGCAGAAATATGGGCCTGAAGTCTGCTATGTTACTTGTAGCAGTTGGGAGCAGAAATATGGGCCTGAAGTCTGCTATGTAACATGTAACAGATGGGAGCAGAAATATGGGCCTGAATTCTGTTTTGTTACATGTAGCAGTTGAGAGCAGAAATATGGGCCTGAAGTCTGCTTTGTTACTTGTAGCAGTTGGGAGCAGAAATATGGGCCTGAATTCTGTTTTGTTACATTTAGCAGTTGAGAGCAGATATGTGGGCCTGAAATCTGCTATGTTACTTGTAGCAGTTGGGAGCAGAAATATGGGCCTGAATTCTGTTTTGTTACATGTAGCAGTTGAGAGCAGAAATATGGGCCTGAAGTCTGCTATGTTACTTGTAGCAGTTGAGAGCAGAAATATGGGCCTGAAGTCTGCTATGTTACTTGTAGCAGTTGAGAGCAGAAATATGGGCCTGAAGTCTGCTATGTTACATGTAGCAGTTGGGAGCAGAAATATGGGCCTGAATTCTGTTTTGTTACATTTAGCAGTTGAGAGCAGATATGTGGGCCTGAAATCTGCTATGTTACTTGTAGCAGTTGGGAGCAGAAATATGGGCCTGAATTCTGTTTTGTTACATGTAGAAGTTGAGAGCAGAAATATGGGCCTGAATTCTGTTTTGTTACATTTAGCAGTTGAGAGCAGAAATATGGGCCTGAATTCTGCTATGTTACACGTAGCAGTTGAGAGCAGAAATATGGGCCTGAAGTCTGCTATGTTACATTTATCAGTTGAGAGCAGAAATATGGGCCTGAAGTCTGCTATGTTACATGTAGCAGTTGAGAGCAGAAATATGGGCCTGAATTCTGTTTTGTTACATTTAGCAGTTGAGAGCAGAAATATGGGCCTGAACTCTGCTATGTTACATGTAGCAGTTGGGAGCAGAAATCTGGGCCTGAATTCTGTTTTGTTACATTTAGCAGTTGAGAGCAGAAATGTGGGCCTGAAATCTGCTATGTTACTTGTAGCAGTTGAAACAAGAAATATGGGCCTAAAGTCTGCTATGTTACTTGTAGCAGTTGAGAGCAGAAATATGGGCCTGAATTCTGCTATGTAATATGTAAGAGATGGGAGCAGAAATATGGGCCTGAATTCTGTTTTGTTACATGCAGCAGTTGAGAGCAGAAATATGGGCCTGAAGTCTGCTTTGTTACTTGTAGCAGTTGGGAGCAGAAATATGGGCCTGAAGTCTTCTATGCTACTTGTAGCAGTTGAAACAAGAAATGTGGGCCTAAAGTCTGTCTGCTATGTTACATGTAGCAGTTGAGAGCAGAAATATGGGCCTGAATTCTGCTATGTTACATGTAGCAGTTGAGAGCAGAAATATGGGCCTGAATTCTGCTTTGCTACACGTAGCAGTTCGGAGCAGAAATATGGGACTGAATTCTGCTTTGCTACATGGAGCAGTTGGGAGCAGAAATATGGGCCTGAATTCTGCTATGTTACATGTAGCAGTTGGGAGCAGAAATATGGGCCTGAATTCTGTCTGATATGTTACATGTAGCAGTTGAGAGCAGAAATATGGGCCTGAATTCTGCTTTGCTACATGTAGCAGTTGGGATCAGAAATATGGACCTGAATTCTGCTTTGCTACACGTAGCAGTTTGGAGCAGAAATATGGGTCTGAATTCTGCTTTGCTACATGGAGCAGTTGGGAGCAGAAATATGGGCCTGAATTCTGCTTTGCTACACGTAGCAGTTGGGAGCAGAAATATGGGTCTGAATTCTGCTTTGCTACATGGAGCAGTTGGGAGCAGAAATATGGGCCTGAATTCTGCTTTGCTACACGTAGCAGTTGGGAGCAGAAATATGGGCCTGAATTCTGCTTTGCTACACGTAGCAGTTGGGAGCAGAAATATGGGCCTGAATTCTGCTTTGCTACACGTAGCAGTTGGGAGCAGAAATATGGGCCTGAATTCTGCTTTGCTACATGGAGCAGTTGGGATCAGAAATATGGGCCTGAATTCTGCTTTGCTACACGTAGCAGTTGGGAGCAGAAATATGGGCCTGAATTCTGCTTTGCTACACGTAGCAGTTGGGATCAGAAATATGGACCTGAATTCTGCTTTGCTACACGTAGCAGTTGGGAGCAGAAATATGGGTCTGAATTCTGCTTTGCTACACGTAGCAGTTGGGAGCAGAAATATGGGCCTGAATTCTGCTTTGCTACACGTAGCAGTTGGGAGCAGAAATATGGGCCTGAATTCTGCTTTGCTACACGTAGCAGTTGGGAGCAGAAATATGGACCTGAATTCTGCTTTGCTACACGTAGCAGTTGGGAGCAGAAATATGGGCCGAAATTCTGCTTTGCTACACGTAGCAGTTGAGAGCAGAAATATGGGCCGAAATTCTGCTTTGCTACATGTAGCAGTTGGGAGCAGAAATATGGGCCGAAATTCTGCTTTGCTACACGTAGCAGTTGAGAGCAGAAATATGGGCCGAAATTCTGCTTTGTTACATGTAGCAGTTGGGAGCAGAAATATGGGCCTGAATTCTGTCTGCTATGTTACATGTAGCAGTTGAGAGCAGAAATATGGGCCTGAATTCTGCTTTGCTACACGTAGCAGTTGGGAGCAGAAATATGGGCCTGAATTCTGCTTTGCTACACGTAGCAGTTGGGAGCAGAAATATGGGCCTGAATTCTGCTTTGCTACATGGAGCAGTTGGGATCAGAAATATGGGTCTGAATTCTGCTTTGCTACACGTAGCAGTTGGGAGCAGAAATATGGGTCTGAATTCTGCTTTGCTACACGTAGCAGTTGGGAGCAGAAATATGGGCCTGAATTCTGCTTTGCTACACGTAGCAGTTGAGAGCAGAAATATGGGCCGAAATTCTGCTTTGCTACACGTAGCAGTTGGGAGCAGAAATATGGGCCGAAATTCTGCTTTGCTACATGTAGCAGTTGGGAGCAGAAATATGGGCCTGAATTCTGCTTTGCTACACGTAGCAGTTGGGAGCAGAAATATGGGCCTGAATTCTGCTTTGCTACACGTAGCAGTTGAGAGCAGAAATATGGGCCGAAATTCTGCTTTGCTACATGTAGCAGTTGGGAGCAGAAATATGGGCCTGAATTCTGCTTTGCTACACGTAGCAGTTGAGAGCAGAAATATGGGCCTGAATTCTGCTTTGCTACACGTAGCAGTTGGGATCAGAAATATGGACCAGAATTCTGCTTTGCTACACGTAGCATTTGGGAGCAGAAATATGGGTCTGAATTCTGCTTTGCTACACGTAGCAGTTGGGAGCAGAAATATGGGCCTGAATTCTGCTTTGCTACACGTAGCAGTTGGGATCAGAAATATGGACCTGAATTCTGCTTTGCTACACGTAGCAGTTGGGAGCAGAAATATGGGTCTGAATTCTGCTTTGCTACACGTAGCAGTTGGGAGCAGAAATATGGGTCTGAATTCTGCTTTGCTACACGTAGCAGTTGGGAGCAGAAATATGGGCCTGAATTCTGCTTTGCTACACGTAGCAGTTGGGATCAGAAATATGGACCTGAATTCTGCTTTGCTACACGTAGCAGTTGGGATCAGAAATATGGGCCTGAATTCTGCTTTGCTACACGTAGCAGTTGGGAGCAGAAATATGGGCCTGAATTCTGCTTTGCTACATGGAGCAGTTGGGAGCAGAAATATGGGCCTGAATTCTGCTTTGCTACACGTAGCAGTTGGGAGCAGAAATATGGGTCTGAATTCTGCTTTGCTACACGTAGCAGTTGGGAGCAGAAATATGGGTCTGAATTCTGCTTTGCTACACGTAGCAGTTGGGAGCAGAAATATGGGCCTGAATTCTGCTTTGCTACACGTAGCAGTTGGGAGCAGAAATATGGACCTGAATTCTGCTTTACTACACGTAGCAGTTGGGAGCAGAAATATGGGCCTGAATTCTGCTTTGCTACACGTAGCAGTTGGGATCAGAAATATGGGTCTGAATTCTGCTTTGCTACATGGAGCAGTTGGGAGCAGAAATATGGACCTGAATTCTGCTTTGCTACATGGAGCAGTTGGGAGCAGAAATATGGGTCTGAAGTCTGCTTTGCTACATGGAGCAGTTGGGATCAGAAATATGGGCCTGAATTCTGCTTTGCTACACGTAGCACTTGGGAGCAGAAATATGGGCCTGAAGTCTGCTTTGCTACATGGAGCAGTTGGGAGCAGAAATATGGGCCTGAATTCTGCTTTGCTACACGTAGCAGTTGGGAGCAGAAATATGGACCTGAATTCTGCTTTGCTACATGGAGCAGTTGGGAGCAGAAATATGGGCCTGAATTCTGCTTTGCTACATGGAGCAGTTGGGAGCAGAAATATGGGCCTGAATTCTGCTTTGCTACACGTAGCCGTTGGGAGCAGAAATATGGGCCTGAATTCTGCTTTGCTACACGTAGCAGTTGGGAGCAGAAATATGGGCCTGAAGTCTGCTTTGCTACACGTAGCAGTTGGGAGCAGAAATATGGGCCTGAATTCTGCTTTGCTACACGTAGCAGTTGGGAGCAGAAATATGGGCCTGAATTCTGCTTTGCTACACGTAGCAGTTGGGAGCAGAAATATGGGCCTGAATTCTGCTTTGTTACATGGAGCAGTTGGGAGCAGAAATATGGGCCTGAATTCTGCTTTGCTACATGGAGCAGTTGGGAGCAGAAATATGGGCCTGAATTCTGCTTTGCTACACGTAGCAGTTGGGAGCAGAAATATGGGCCTGAATTCTGCTTTGCTACACGTAGCAGTAGGGAGCAGAAATATGGGCCTGAATTCTGCTATGTTACACGTAGCAGTTGGGAGCAGAAATATGGGCCTGAATTCTGCTTTGCTACACGTAGCAGTTGGGATCAGAAATATGGACCTGAATTCTGCTTTGCTACACGTAGCAGTTGGGAGCAGAAATATGGGTCTGAATTCTGCTTTGCTACACGTAGCAGTTGGGAGCAGAAATATGGGTCTGAATTCTGCTTTGCTACACGTAGCAGTTGGGAGCAGAAATATGGGCCTGAATTCTGCTTTGCTACACGTAGCAGTTGAGAGCTGAAATATGGGCCGAAATTCTGCTTTGCTACACGTAGCAGTTGGGAGCAGAAATATGGGCCTGAATTCTGCTTTGCTACACGTAGCAGTTGGGAGCAGAAATATGGGCCTGAATTCTGCTTTGCTACACGTAGCAGTTGGGAGCAGAAATATGGGCCTGAATTCTGCTTTGCTACACGTAGCAGTTGGGAGCAGAAATATGGGCCTGAATTCTGCTTTGCTACATGTAGCAGTTGGGATCAGAAATATGGGCCTGAATTCTGCTATGTTACACGTAGCAGTTGGGAGCAGAAATATGGGCCTGAATTCTGCTTTGCTACACGTAGCAGTTGGGAGCAGAAATATGGGCCTGAATTCTGCTTTGCTACACGTAGCAGTTGGGAGCAGAAATATGGGCCTGAATTCTGCTTTGCTACATGTAGCAGTTGGGATCAGAAATATGGACCTGAATTCTGCTTTGCTACACGTAGCAGTTGGGAGCAGAAATATGGGTCTGAATTCTGCTTTGCTACACGTAGCAGTTGGGATCAGAAATATGGGTCTGAATTCTGCTTTGCTACACGTAGCAGTTGGGAGCAGAAATATGGGCCTGAATTCTGCTTTGCTACACGTAGCAGTTGGGAGCAGAAATATGGACCTGAATTCTGCTTTGCTACACGTAGCAGTTGGGAGCAGAAATATGGGCCTGAATTCTGCTTTGCTACACGTAGCAGTTGGGAGCAGAAATATGGGCCTGAATTCTGCTTTGCTACACGTAGCAGTTGGGATCAGAAATATGGGCCTGAATTCTGCTTTGCTACATGTAGCAGTTGGGATCAGAAATATGGGCCTGAATTCTGCTTTGCTACATGTAGCAGTTGGGATCAGAAATATGGACCTGAATTCTGCTTTGCTACACGTAGCAGTTGGGAGCAGAAATATGGGCCTGAATTCTGCTTTGCTACATGGAGCAGTTGGGAGCAGAAATATGGGCCTGAATTCTGCTTTGCTACACGTAGCAGTTGGGAGCAGAAATATGGGTCTGAATTCTGCTTTGCTACACGTAGCAGTTGGGAGCAGAAATATGGGTCTGAATTCTGCTTTGCTACATGGAGCAGTTGGGAGCAGAAATATGGGCCTGAATTCTGCTTTGCTACACGTAGCAGTTGGGAGCAGAAATATGGGTCTGAATTCTGCTTTGCTACACGTAGCAGTTGGGATCAGAAATATGGGCCTGAATTCTGCTTTGCTACATGTAGCAGTTGGGATCAGAAATATGGGCCTGAATTCTGCTTTGCTACATGTAGCAGTTGGGATCAGAAATATGGGCCTGAATTCTGCTTTGCTACACGTAGCAGTTGGGATCAGAAATATGGACCTGAATTCTGCTTTGCTACACGTAGCAGTTGGGAGCAGAAATATGGGCCTGAATTCTGCTTTGCTACACGTAGCAGTTGGGAGCAGAAATATGGGCCTGAATTCTGCTTTGCTACACGTAGCAGTTGGGAGCAGAAATATGGGCCTGAATTCTGCTTTGCTACACGTAGCAGTTGGGAGCAGAAATATGGGCCTGAATTCTGCTTTGCTACACGTAGCAGTTGGGAGCAGAAATATGGGCCTGAATTCTGCTTTGCTACACGTAGCAGTTGGGAGCAGAAATATGGGCCTGAATTCTGCTATGTTACATGTAGCAGTTGGGAGCAGAAATATGGGCCTGAATTCTGCTTTGCTACACGTAGCAGTTGGGATCAGAAATATGGGTCTGAATTCTGCTTTGCTACATGAAGCAGTTGGGATCAGAAATATGGGCCTGAATTCTGCTTTGCTACATGGAGCAGTTGGAAGCAGAAATATGGGCCTGAATTCTGTTTTGCTACACGTAGCAGTTGGGAGCAGAAATATGGGCCTGAATTCTGCTTTGCTACACGTAGCAGTTGGGAGCAGAAATATGGGCCTGAATTCTGCTTTGTTACACGTAGCAGTTGGGAGCAGAAATATGGGCCTGAATTCTGCTTTGCTACACGTAGCAGTTGGGAGCAGAAATATGGGTCTGAATTCTGCTTTGCTACACGTAGCAGTTGGGAGCAGAAATATGGGCCTGAATTCTGCTTTGCTACACGTAGCAGTTGGGAGCAGAAATATGGGTCTGAATTCTGCTTTGCTACACGTAGCAGTTGGGAGCAGAAATATGGGTCTGAATTCTGCTTTGCTACACGTAGCAGTTGGGAGCAGAAATATGGGCCTGAATTCTGCTTTGCTACACGTAGCAGTTGGGAGCAGAAATATGGGTCTGAATTCTGCTTTGCTACACGTAGCAGTTGGGAGCAGAAATATGGGCCTGAATTCTGCTTTGCTACACGTAGCAGTTGGGAGCAGAAATATGGGCCTGAATTCTGCTTTGCTACACGTAGCAGTTGGGAGCAGAAATATGGGTCTGAATTCTGCTTTGCTACACGTAGCAGTTGGGAGCAGAAATATGGGCCTGAATTCTGCTTTGCTACACGTAGCAGTTGGGAGCAGAAATATGGGCCTGAATTCTGCTTTGCTACACGTAGCAGTTGGGAGCAGAAATATGGGCCTGAATTCTGCTTTGCTACACGTAGCAGTTGGGAGCAGAAATATGGGTCTGAATTCTGCTTTGCTACACGTAGCAGTTGGGAGCAGAAATATGGGTCTGAATTCTGCTTTGCTACACGTAGCAGTTGGGAGCAGAAATATGGACCTGAATTCTGCTTTGCTACACGTAGCAGTTGGGAGCAGAAATATGGGTCTGAATTCTGCTTTGCTACATGGAGCAGTTGGGAGCAGAAATATGGGCCTGAATTCTGCTTTGCTACACGTAGCAGTTGGGAGCAGAAATATGGGCCTGAATTCTGCTTTGCTACACGTAGCAGTTGGGAGCAGAAATATGGGCCTGAATTCTGCTTTGCTACACGTAGCAGTTGGGAGCAGAAATATGGGCCTGAATTCTGCTTTGCTACACGTAGCAGTTGGGAGCAGAAATATGGGCCTGAATTCTGCTTTGCTACACGTAGCAGTTGGGAGCAGAAATATGGGCCTGAATTCTGCTTTGCTACACGTAGCAGTTGGGAGCAGAAATATGGGCCGAAATTCTGCTTTGCTACACGTAGCAGTTGGGAGCAGAAATATGGGCCTGAATTCTGCTTTGCTACACGTAGCAGTTGGGATCAGAAATATGGACCTGAATTCTGCTTTGCTACACGTAGCAGTTGGGAGCAGAAATATGGGCCTGAATTCTGCTTTGCTACACGTAGCAGTTGGGAGCAGAAATATGGGCCTGAATTCTGCTTTGCTACACGTAGCAGTTGGGAGCAGAAATATGGGCCTGAATTCTGCTTTGCTACACGTAGCAGTTGGGAGCAGAAATATGGGCCTGAATTCTGCTTTGCTACACGTAGCAGTTGGGAGCAGAAATATGGGCCTGAATTCTGCTTTGCTACACGTAGCAGTTGGGAGCAGAAATATGGGCCTGTATTCTGCTTTGCTACACGTAGCAGTTGGGAGCAGAAATATGGGCCTGAAGTCTGCTTTGCTACACGAAGCAGTTGGGATCAGAAATATGGGCCTGAATTCTGCTTTGCTACACGTAGCAGTTGAAACAAGAAATGTGGGACTGACGTCTGCTATGTTACTTGTAGCAGTTGAAGCAAGAAATGTGAGACAGAAGTCTGCTTTGTTACTTGTTGCAGTTGAAAGAAAAAAATGTGGGACTGAAGTCTGCTATGTTACTTGCAGCAGTTGAAACAAGAAATGTAGGACTGAAGTCTGTTTTGTTACTTATAGCAGTTAAAAAAAAAATGTGGGACAGATGTCTGCTTTGCTACTTGTAGCAGTTAAAACAAAAAAAATGTGGGGCTGAAGTCTGCTATGTTACTTGCAGCAGTTGAAACAAGAAATGTGGGACTGAAGTCTGTTTTGTTACTTGCAGCAGTTGAAACAAGAAATGTGGGACTGAAGTCTGCTTTGTTACATGTAGCAGTTAAAACAAGAAATGTGGGACTGAAATCTGCTTTGTTACTTGCAGCAGTTGAAACAAGAAATGTGGGACTGAAGTCTGCATTGTTACTTGCAGCAGTTAAAACAAGAAATGTGGGACTGAAGTCTGCTATGTTACTTGCAGCAGTTGAAACAGGAAATGTGGGACTGAAGTCTGCTTTGTTACTTGCAGCAGTTGAAACAAGAAATGTGGGACTGAATTCTGCTATGTTACTTGTAGCAGTTGAAGCAAGAAATGTGAGACAGAAGTCTGCTTTGTTACTAGTAGCAGTTGAAACAAGAAATGTGGGACAGAAGTCTGCTTTGCTACTTGTAGCAGTTAAAACAAAAAAAAATGTGGAGCTGAAGTCTGCTATGTTACTTGCAGCAGTTGAAACAAGAAATGTGGGACTGAAGTCTGCTATGTTACTAGTAGCAGTTAAAACAAGAAATGTGGGACTGAAGTCTGCTATGTTACTTGTTGCAGTTGAAACAAGAAGTGTGGAGCTGAAGTCTGCTATGTTACATGTAGCAGTTGAAACAAGAAATGTGGGACTGAATTCTGCTATGTTACTTGTAGCAGTTGAAACAAGAAATGTGGGACTGAAGTCTGCTATGTTACTTGTAGCAGTTGAAACAAGAAATGTGGGACTGAAGTCTGCTTTGTTACATGTAGCAGTTGAAACAAGAAATGTGGGACTGAATTCTGCTATGTTACTTGTAGCAGTTGAAACAAGAAATGTGGGACTGAAGTCTGCTTTGTTACATGTAGCAGTTGAAACAAGAAATGTGGGACTGAATTCTGCTATGTTACATGTAGCAGTTGAAACAAGAAATGTGGGACTGAATTCTGCTATGTTACATGTTGCAGTTGAAACAAGAAATGTGGGACTGAAGTCTGCTTTGTTACTTGCAGCAGTTGAAACAAGAAATGTGGGACTGAATTCTGCTATGTTACTTGTAGCAGTTGAAGCAAGAAATGTGAGACAGAAGTCTGCTTTGTTACTAGTAGCAGTTGAAACAAGAAATGTGGGACAGAAGTCTGCTTTGCTACTTGTAGCAGTTAAAACAAAAAAATGTGGGACAGAAGTCTGCTTTGCTACTTGTAGCAGTTAAAACAAAAAAAAATGTGGAGCTGAAGTCTGCTATGTTACTTGCAGCAGTTGAAACAAGAAATGTGGGACTGAAGTCTGCTATGTTACTAGTAGCAGTTAAAACAAGAAATGTGGGACAGAAGTCTGCTTTGCTACTTGTAGCAGTTAAAACAAAAAAATGTGGACAGATGTCTGCTTTGCTACTTGTAGCAGTTAAAACAAACAAAAATGTTGAGCTGAAGTCTGCTATGTTACTTGCAGCAGTTGAAACAAGAAATGTGGGACTGAAGTCTGCTATGTTACTTGTTGCAGTTGAAATAAGAAGTGTGGAGCTGAAGTCTGCTATGTTACATGTAGCAGTTGAAACAAGAAATGTGGGACTGAATTCTGCTATGTTACTTGTAGCAGTTGAAACAAGAAATGTGGGACTGAAGTCTGCTATGTTACTTGTAGCAGTTGAAACAAGAAATGTGGGACTGAAGTCTGCTTTGTTACATGTAGCAGTTGAAACAAGAAATGTGGGACTGAATTCTGCTATGTTACTTGTAGCAGTTGAAACAAGAAATGTGGGACTGAAGTCTGCTTTGTTACATGTAGCAGTTGAAACAAGAAATGTGGGACTGAATTCTGCTATGTTACATGTAGCAGTTGAAACAAGAAATGTGGGACTGAATTCTGCTATGTTACATGTAGCAGTTGAAACAAGAAATGTGGGACTGAATTCTGCTATGTTACTTGTAGCAGTTGAAACAAGAAATGTGGGACTGAATTCTGCTATGTTACTTGTAGCAGTTGAAACAAGAAATGTGGGACTGAAGTCTGCTTTGTTACATGTAGCAGTTGAAACAAGAAATGTGGGACTGAAGTCTGCTATGTTACTTGCAGCAGTTGAAACAACAAATGTGGGACTGAATTCTGCTATGTTACTTGTAGCAGTTGAAACAAGAAATGTGGGACTGAAGTCTGCTATGTTACTTGTAGCAGTTGAAACAAGAAATGTGGGACTGAATTCTGCTATGTTACTTTTAGCAGTTGAAACAGGAAATGTGGGACTAAAGTCTAGTTTGTTACTTGTAGCAGTTGAAACAAGAAATGTGGGACTGAAGTCTGCTTTGTTACTTGTTGCAGGTGAAACAAGAAATGTGGGACTGAAGTCTGTTTTGTTACTTGTTGCAGTTGAAACATGAAATGTGGGACTGAAGTCTGCTTTGTTACATGTAGCAGTTGAAACAAGAAATGTGAGACTGAAGTCTGTTTTGTAACTTGCAGCAGTTGAAACAAGAAATGTGGGACTGAAGTCTGCTTTGTTACATGTAGCAGTTAAAACAAGAAATGTGGGACTGAAGTCTGCTATGTTACTTGTTGCAGTTGAAACAAGAAATGTGGGACTGAAGTCTGCTTTGTTACTTGTTGCAGTTGAAACAAGAAATGTGGGACTGAAGTCTGTTTTGTTACTTGCAGCAGTTGAAACAAGAAATGTGGGACTGAAGTCTGCTTTGTTACATGTAGCAGTTGAAACAAGAAATGTGGGACTGAATTCTGCTATGTTACTTGTAGCAGTTGAAACAAGAAATGTGGGACTGAATTCTGCTATGTTACTTGTAGCAGTTGAAACAAGAAATGTGGGACTGAAGTCTGCTATGTTACTTTTAGCAGTTGAAACAGGAAATGTGGGACTGAAGTCTACTTTGTTACTTGTATCAGTTGAAACAAGAAATGTGGGACTGAAGTCTGCTTTGTTACTTGTTGCAGTTGAAACAAGAAATGTGGGACCGAAGTCTGTTTTGTTACTTGCAGCAGTTGAAACAAGAAATGTGGGACTGACGTCTGCTTTGTTACTTGTAGCAGTTAAAACAAGAAATGTGGGACTGAAGTCTGCTATGTTACTTGTTGCAGTTGAAACAAGAAATGTGGGACTGACGTCTGCTATGTTACTTGTAGCAGTTGAAACAAGAAATGTGGGACTGAATTCTGCTATGTTACTTGTTGCAGTTGAAACAAGAAATGTGGGACTGAAGTCTGCTTTGTTACTAGTAGCAGTTGAAACAAGAAATGTGGGACTGAAGTCTGCTTTGTTACTTGTAGCAGTTGAAACAAGAAATGTGGGACTGAATTCTGCTATGTTACATGTTGCAGTTGAAACAAGAAATGTGGGACTGAAGTCTGCTTTGTTACTTGTAGCAGTTGAAACAAGGAATGTGGGACTGAATTCTGCTATGTTACTTGTAGCAGTTAAAACAAGAAATGTGGGACTGAAGTCTGCTATGTTACTTGTAGCAGTTGAAACAAGGAATGTGGGACTGAATTCTGCTATGTTACTTGTAGCAGTTAAAACAAGAAATGTGGGACTGAAGTCTGCTTTGTTACTAGTAGCAGTTGAAACAAGGAATGTGGGACTGAATTCTGCTATGTTACTTGTAGCAGTTAAAACAAGAAATGTGGGACTGAATTCTGCTATGTTACTTGTTGCAGTTAAAACAAGAAATATGGGACTGAAGTCTGCTATGTTACTAGCAGCAGTTGAAACAAGAAATGTGGGACTGAAGTCTGCTATGTTACTAGTAGCAGTTGAAACAAGAAATGTGGGACTGAAGTCTGCTATGTTACTTGTTGCAGTTGAAACAAGAAATGTGGGACTGAAGTCTGCTATGTTACTTGTAGCATTGAAACAAGAAATGTGGGACTGAAGTCTGCTTTGTTACTTGTAGCAGTTGAAACAAGAAATGTGGGACTGAAGTCTGCTATGTAACTTGTAGCAGTTAAAACAAGAAATGTGGGACTGAAGTCTGCTTTGTAACTTGTAGCAGTTGAAACAAGAAATGTGGGACTGAAGTCTGCTATGTTACTTGTTGCAGTTGAAACAAGAAATGTGGGACTGAAGTCTGCTTTGTTACTTGTAGCAGTTGAAACAAGAAATGTGGGACTGAAGTCTGCTTTGTTACATGTAGCAGTTGAAACAAGAAAAGTGGGACTGAAGTCTGCTATGTTACTTGTAGCAGTTGAAACAAGAAGTGTGGAGCTGAAGTCTGCTATGTTACATGTAGCAGTTGAAACAAGAAATGTGGGACTGAATTCTGCTATGTTACTTGTTGCAGTTGAAACAAGAAATGTGGGACTGAAGTCTGCTATGTTACTTGTAGCAGTTGAAACAAGAAATGTGGGACTGAAGTCTGCTATGTTACTTGTTGCAGTTGAAACAAGAAATGTGGGACTGAAGTCTGCTATGTTACTTGTAGCATTGAAACAAGAAATGTGGGACTGAAGTCTGCTTTGTTACTTGAAGCAGTTGAAACAAGAAATGTGGGACTGAAGTCTGCTATGTTACTTGTAGCAGTTAAAACAAGAAATGTGGACTGAAGTCTGCTATGTAACTTGTAGCAGTTAAAACAAGAAATGTGGGACTGAAGTCTGCTATGTTACTTGTTGCAGTTGAAACAAGAAATGTGGGACTGAAGTCTGCTTTGTTACTTGTAGCAGTTGAAACAAGAAATGTGGGACTGAAGTCTGCTTTGTTACATGTAGCAGTTGAAACAAGAAATGTGGGACTGAAGTCTGCTATGTTATTTGTAGCAGTTGAAACAAGAAGTGTGGAGCTGAAGTCTGCTATGTTACATGTAGCAGTTGAAACAAGAAATGTGGGACTGAATTCTGCTATGTTACTTGTTGCAGTTGAAACAAGAAATGTGGGACTGAAGTCTGCTATGTTACTTGTAGCAGTCGAAACAAGAAATGTGGGACTGAAGTCTGCTTTGTTACTTGTTGCAGTTGAAACAAAAAATGTGGGACTGAAGTCTGCTTTGTTACTTGTTGCAGTTGAAACAAGAAATGTGGGACTGAAGTCTGCTATGTTACTTGCAGCAGTTGAAACAAGAAATGTGGGACTGAAGTCTACTTTGTTACTTGTAGCAGTTGAAACAATAAATGTGGGACTAAAGTCTGTTTTGTTACTTGCAGCAGTTGAAACAAGAAATGTGGGACTGAAGTCTGTTTTGTTACTTGCAGCAGTTAAAACAAGAAATGTGGGACTGAAGTCTGCTATGTTACTTGTAGCAGTTGAAACAAGAAATGTGGGACTGAAGTCTGTTTTTTTACTTGCAGCAGTTGACACAAGAAATGTTGGACTGTAACTCTTGGCCCTTTGCGGTTAATTGAACTGCTTAAAATTGATTCTCGAAAATCTCTGGTATGTCCATCATCTCCCTGCTGAGTGCATTAATCACGTGAATCTCACATATTTGATATATATTCAGTAGGATGCCACTGTTTTGAGCGTGGGGGAATGCACGTGGTCTTGTATTTATAGGCTTGGACGAACAAAGTTTAAGTAATACATAACGCATGCTCTACGCTATTAGAAGACAGAAGAAGGTCGCTGTTGTTCATGTTGCCATCACCATGGCAGCCAAGCACGACTTTCCATACTTCACTGAAAGGATCAACTCTGGCATGGAAGTCTCGGAGAATAAGACAGCGTTTTTCACTCTAGACAAGAGGGTATTAGTTTCTCAAGACCTACATAGAACCTTTTCTCAGTCCGGACCTGTTGATGGTGGGACATATGCTTCTTTTTACATTTGATGGTAACCTGTTGCCTGACCTGATTCTAATTGGGGATGTACAAGCGGCGAAGTTTTCTGTGTCGGTTATTAAGGAGATGAGTTGGGTTTGTTCGGCACTTTGAAGTAATCGTTTTATTATTGAACTATCACATGAACTGTTAAATATCAAGCTCTCAACTATCGCGAGATTGTGCTTGCAATGTAGACGGACGAAACCTTAACCTGGGTATCTTTTAGCGATAATATCGAACGATATCCAGGTTAACACCTTGGCGCTTATCTGTGTAATTATAACGTTTAAATCTGCAATATTTAATTATGACCACCACTCAGATAAATAAACTAAAAATGTTTATACATAAAAAAAAATCTGCGTATAAATAATAAACCTTAACAATAAAGATCGGCTTCTTGCCATTCGTACCTGTATATGTTGGCTCCATAGAAAGAAAGAATTATAAACTTATAGCTATACCTTATCCTTATATTCTTAATTTTCTTTGTAACACTTGGTTTTTGTCATAAAAGTAAATTGTAAACTCATGTGTTGATGTTAACAATTTGAGGTAACAACGAAGTTCTAGTTCTGTTTTATCCATCTCTTCTAGCCACAATGCCAGTTATCGCCATTATCCTGACCTGTGCAGCCATGTTGCTCATCGTCATCGTCATCGTCATCGCCCTCTACAGAAAGGCTATCATTTGTAATGGTGGGTCTTTGATCATGTTTATTATTGTCTTTGCACCTTCATTGTGTCTTTATGGATATGAAATGGCTGTGTGTAATCATAGGGCAGATATAGCGGGGGTCGGGGTTGAGGGGGTGTCCGGACCCACCCGCGAATTTTCATAAGAGACCTTCCATTTTTTACCATTAGATTTGTCCAGTGCTACAGATAGGAACACTAAGCATGTATTTACATCTAACATATATAACAACGCATTGAAATTAAAGTATCTGTGTGACAACCTACTTTCTAAAAAGGTCGGTTAAGCATCTGAAATGCAGGAAATGGCACTGTTTGGCTTCTTGATGTCAACACTCCGCCTATGAGAGTATGCCTCCAGACTCTACTCATACCTATGGTTCTCGCTTAATTTGACCACTTCCCTCATCTCAAGGAAAAAAATAAGATAGGTTATCTGTGTTACTGAAAATACAGGTTAGACCTCCCACTCTGGATCCGCCACATTGATCTGTTAGTATACGTTGGTGTTTATCTGTTTTATATATGTGTGTCTGTCTTTGTCAGCTTGTCTTATAAGCGTCTGTGTTTATCGTCTTGTGCATGTTTGTGTTAACTTTTGTGTGGACACAGTATGAGTTGAGCAAAATTTAGTAACATGCGAGGACATATAAAACATCTTCACATAACATGCGAGGACAAAAAAAAACATCTTAACATAACATACGAGGACAAATATGTCATCTTAACATAACATGCGAGGACAAATAAAACATCTTAACATAACATACGAGGACAAATATGTCATCTTAACATAACATAACATGCGAGGACAAATAAAACATCTTAACATAACATACGAGGACAAATATGTCATCTTAACATAACATACGAGGACAAATATGTCATCTTAACATAACATGCGAGGACAAATAAAACATCTTAACATAACATACAAGGACAAATAAAACATCGTAACATAACATACGAGGACAAATATGTCATCTAAACATAACATGCGAGGACAAATAAAACATTTTAACATAACATACGAGGACAAATATGTCATCTTAACATAACATGCGAGGACAAATAAAACAGTTTGACATAGCATACGAGGACAAATATGTCATCTTAACATAACATGCGAGGACAAATAAAACATCTTAACATAAAATACGAGGACAAGTTAACCATGTTAACATAATATACGATGACGAATAAAACCTCTTAACATTACATACGAGGACAAATATAACATTTTTTACAAAAACATACGAGGACAAATTAGCCATGTTAACAAAGCATTCGAGTACAAACAACATACGTAAGAAATGTGGTGGGGTCCGGCAGTTTGGAGCCATTTTTTTATAAAAATGCTGTTAATGTATGTCATATATCTGTAGGGAAAGTGAAGCATAACACATTACCCCAAAAGTCACAACCATATAAATATAGTTATTGACAGCACTAACCCATTTAATTTTGTTATATTTTTATAATATTAAATAAAGATAAAATAATCTAATAACAAACTTCATTGTCATGGTTTACTTGTGTAGCCATTATGAGTCTGACATATACTTCCGAACATGTATTTGACATAAATATGTGAATGTGTAAATCTTATTGAGTTCTGTTCTGTTCAATCTGTGAATGGACCTGTCTGCCTTTATCACGTTATGTATGTGCCCTTGTTTATCAATGTCTTATCAGTTGTCTTCCTTTATTGCATTATGTGTGCGCGTTGCGTGCGTGTGTGCGCGCGTGTGGCGTATGTGCGCGTGTGAGTGGCGTGCGTGCCTCTGTGTGTGCGTGCTTGCGTGCGTGCTTGCGTGCGTGCGTGCGTGTGTGTGTGTGTGTGTGTGTGTGTTTCACCGTGTGTGAGTGCCTGCCTTTATATCGTTATTTACTTGTCTGTGAATATGTCTAAATGTAGGTTTCGATCTTTATAACGTTATTTATGGTCTGTGTTTGTTATTTTTCGTAAGTCTTTGCCTTTACATGTATCACGATATGTAAGCACCTGCCTCCATCTCTCATGTGTAAGTCTTTGCCTTTACATGTATCACGCTATGTAAGCACCTGCCTCCATCTCTCATGTGTAAGTATTTGCCTTTATATGTTTTAGCAATTGTCTGCCTTTATCACGTTATGTGCGTGCCTGTGTTTATTACTTTGTGAATGTCTTTACCATTTTGTGCATGTGTTATCATTTGTGCATGATATTTTGTGCATGTGTTACATGTAATCATTTTGTGACAGTATTTATCATTGTGTGTATGTGTTTATCGTATTGTGACTTGTTTTATCATTATGTGTACATGTATGTGTTTGTATTTTCCCGCAAATGTACCATCTATCTTTCCTCCTTTTGCAGGTGGCGGGAGTATCTGCAACACATCTCAACAGCAGTAATGACACGTTTTGAATGATTCTTTTTATGAAAGATTGTCCATGTATATAAAAATGCTCTTGCATCTGATATAAAATGGCAGAGGTGTGCTCGTGATGGGGTTTATAGTGGTTAGTTATGGTGCTTGTGGTCTTATTTTAGAAACTGTGTACACATGGAATAACTTGTAAGTCTTGAGCAATTAAAATTTCTTTTCACATCTTATTACCTTACATTCAAATTGAATGTGTTATGTTTACTGTTGTTTTTGTGAATATGTTAAGTTTATTTTATGTCCTATTACTGGAGGGTTCTTCCATTATAACTTAATAGATCTTTCACCACTGTGGCAGGTTTACTAGCATATTCCATATCAACAAAAATGGGTCATATCGCTTAACATACAAGGTTGTTTTTATAATAGTATCATTATATTAATTCCAGTGTACATGTAAGGAAATGACACAACATTGCACTATTTTAATGATTGACTGGTTAGGTCGTTGAATTGCCGTTATGTTTATATGTTACTTATCTAGCGTTGTTACCATCAGAAAAATGGACTTCTGCTCTGATGACTTAGCTTGCTTCAAAGCTTTAGTTAGAAAAAATGTTTGAGTCCGTAAAATGGATTATTATTAGTTCAAGAATGGAAAGGTTTGTGGCTTTAAAATTGTGTTGAACACAAAATATTAAAATACTTTTTTCTCTAAGAGTTGTGCATATCTTTTAAATCCCGAAATATTTTTTAGAACAAAACCGTGAGAACTGTCGTTTACCCACTAATTTGAATGGCAATTACTTTATAAACATGTATATGTTTATGTCACCATCAGGTACTGGTGAAACTCTGTCTTAAGTGAAAGAATAACCACAAAAGCAAGTTTTAAAACATCCAATTCATTTATTGATTCATCCATAAAAATGCAATAAGTTTGATTAAAAAAATCCTTAGCTTTGGGCAAGTTACACTACTTTGAAAGTTACCAAATACAAGTATAAATATGATCATTGATGTCAAATATATAATTTTATGATAATTGAAAGAAAATGCTTGAAAACATCATAACCAAGCATTTAACTACCCAGATAACCAGGTCTGAACACGAGCAACATGTTCTATATTAAAATGCAAGCAATATCAAAGACCTGAGAGTAAAACAAAATGTATTTTTACGCAATTATGAAGAGACACTATTATTGTGCCAAAGCACATTTAAAATGTAAGGTGAGATTATGACATTATTCGATTTAACATTTTGATATTTATGGTGTCTTCTTTTTGGAAATAAGAGAACTCCAAATAGTATGGTATATCCCATTTAGGAGAAGTGTTTTACTATTGAGTATCGTTTGGAAACAAATTATAGCATTTGACAAACCAGTCAGACATGTTTCTTGATTGGTTTGACTCAAATATTCCAGATATGTAATTAATTGTTTACAAACAACATTTTGTGCCCATTTTGGTCTGCTGACTGAGCTTTATTAGAAAAGTCACCTAACTCTTGATAGTCAAACGATTTATTTCAGAGTTTCCTTAAATGTTTTTAAAGTACCTTTGTTGATGCTGCAAAATATGAAATAATTTCGCCGCATGGTATTGATTTTTTTAGACTTGAATATATCAGGTAATACTTTTTTAGTAAAATTTAGCACAAATTATTCAATTAAAATTCATTAACTTATCATGATTTTTTTTTCTACATCTGGTACAGTGATGCAGAAAAAAATATCAAATGTAAAAATAGGAAGAACAAAGTTAACCTTGTATGTCCATACTGGGATTTGAACACCCCCAGTTTTGACGCCTTTTAACCCTAATTTTGATGCTCTTCAATTGGAGAGCCTCTCAAATAAGACCACAAGCACACTAACACTGGTGATCTTTGACGTCTTTTTTATTTTGAATCCCGTCTTGGGTTTTGTTCTGAATATTCTTCCCCATAATATTTTTCTCCCGTTTCGGTAGGTATTTTCATATATTTATTTAACAAATATTCATGTTTTCTAATTGCTTGTATTTTCTCAAGCACTTTCATTCATTCCTTAATCTGTAAGTTACAATTTTATGTGAATGTTGCAGTCTCGCGTGTTCTCAAAAGTAGAACATCTATATTATAGACCAAATGCCTACCTAAACAGGAGGTAAGAAAGTAGTATTTAAATAGTTACAGAGGCGCCTTTTATAATTAAAAAGCGAGAATACTTAGTAATTTGGGGTAGGCCACACTCCCATTTGGTGTTTACCTTCGCGGTGAATGGCTGTGACATGAAAGTTGAGAAATAAGTCGGCGACAGCTTGGGTGCTTTGTTAGACCTTATTCCTACTTTACAATCGGATGCTTATTACACCATTAAAAAGAATGGTTCATGTATGCTTTACCAAACCAGTGCACGCAATGACCGTACATTTGCCATTGTAGAACGTACCATGCCATTGCACGAAATGACGCAGTTACCGTACATTTGCCATTGTAGAACGTACCATACCATTGCACGAAATGACGCAGTTACCGTACATTTGCCATTGTAGAACGTACCATGCCATTGCACGAAATGACGCAGTTACCGTACATTTGCCATTGTAGAACGTACCATACCATTGCACGAAATGACGCAGTTACCGTACATTTGCCATTGTAGAACGTACAATGATATTGCACGATATGACGCAGTTACCGTACGTTTGCCATTGTAGAACGTACCATGCCATTGCACGAAATGACGCAGTTACCGTACATTTGCCATTGTAGAACGTACCATACCATTGCACGAAATGACGCAGTTACCGTACATTTGCCATTGTAGAACGTACAATGATATTGCACGATATGACGCAGTTACCGTACATTTGCCATTGTAGAACGTACAATGATATTGCACGATATGACGCAGTTACCGTACATTTGCCATTGTAGAACGTACCATACCATTGCACGAAATGACGCAGTTACCGTACATTTGCCATTGTAGAACGTACCATGCCATTGCACGAAATGACGCAGTTACCGTACATTTGCCATTGTAGAACGTACCATACCATTGCACGAAATGACGCAGTTACCGTACATTTGCCATTGTAGAACGTACAATGATATTGCACGATATGACGCAGTTACCGTACGTTTGCCATGTAGAACGTACCATACCATTGCAAGAAATGACGCAGTTACCGTACGTTTGCCATTGTAGAACGTACCATGCCATTGCACGCAATGACGCAGTTACCGTACGTTTGCCATTGTAGAACGTACCATACCATTGCACGCAATGGTGCAGTTACCGTACATTTGCCATTGTAGAACGTACAATGATATTGCACGATATGACGCAGTTACCGTACGTTTGCCATTGTAGAACATACCATACCATTGGAAGAAATGACGCAGTTACCGTACGTTTGCCATTGTAGAACGTACCATACCATTGCACGCAATGACGCAGTTACCGTACATTTGCCATTGTAGAACGTACCATACCATTGCACGAAATGACGCAGTGACCGTTCGTTTGCCATTGTAGAACGTACCGTACCAATGCACGAAATGACGCAGTTACCGTACATTTGCCATTGTAGAACGTACCATACCATTGCACGAAATGACGCAGTTACAGTACATTTGCCATTGTACTACGTACCATACCATTGCACGCAATGGCGCAGTGACCGTACGTTTGTCATTGTTGAACGTACCATACCATTGCACGCAATGGCGCAGTGACCGTACGTTTGTCATTGTTGAACGTATTAAGCCATTGCACGTAGTGACTGTACGTTTGCCATTGTGGAATGTACCAAGCCATTGCACGTAGTGACTGTACGTTTGCTATTGCTGAACGTACCAAGCCATTGCACGCAATGACGCAGTGGCCGTACGTTTCCATTGTTGACCGTATCAAGTCATTGCATGCATTGTCAAACAAAGAAAGAACCGTCAATCGGAACCCCCCAGTAACTAAGTCACAGTTCATGAATGACGGGATTATTTAAGGGGTTGCGGTGGGTGAAAGACAAAATACATTGGTCACATTGGTGGTGTGCATGTTTGACTAATTGAACCTCGATATGCGTCCACTATTGTATTTGTATGACCTTGACCTTTGACCTGCTGCCAGGGTGACTACGCCCCACTCTTCGTTCCTTGACATGTACAATGGGATCGAGACAACACTCACAAGGTGCAACGTTGTCAGCCAAGGTCAGATGCAGCCGTCACGTGATCCCGATGAGAGTGCTGTGCCAGACCATATCGAGCCGTTTTTGTAGAGCCACGCCAAACTCAATGCAATTGTTTCTTTCTATTGCCATAAAGTTAATACAAATTGATTTTAAATGTATATACATAAAAATGTTTTGTAATTTTTACAATTAAAATTAACACGATAAAGGTGTGTGTGAAATGAAATGTTTACTTAAATAATTTCTTTTGTTCCTAGGTTTTTGTATATTGCATAATAATGAAATAGTATAACTATTGCTTATATCAAACACACGTAGAAGTGTATTTATATTATAATACTCGGACGTATAGAAGATGATATTGGTATTCCTAATGATATCGTGCATTGAAACGTTTAACTGTTGTACATGAATAATATTGCCAAGTAAAGGATCTTTATTTTTATTAAGCACACTTTTATCCATATCTGTTTGTTTTCCAAAGAAAACGGGCGTTATCCTTTGTTGCATTATACGTCAATTTTATAGAATTGTTTAGTTGTCTATAAAATGGATGAAAAGCCGGCACCTTCAGTATCATTTGATATAAATGTGTTGTTTTATTTGCTGCAAAACAAAATAATTGAACTGTGTGTGTCTACATTTAAATATCGCTTATATCTTTTGTAATGCGGAAACCGGTTCCACAAAGGATAAATATACTGCACTGCTGCAGTTGTCGTATTATTTCTTTTTCATTATTGCAAAATGTACATTTATTATCTTGACTTATACTCATCTTTTTCTAATAAAATGCCTAAAATTCTATTTATTTACAATGTATTAAAGCCAAGTTAATGCTGTTGTCTTTAAGATAATGTCATTAGAAATTATATTTAGTTTGTTAATAAATACTTTTAATCATTTTCCTCATTGTCCTAGATAATTGGACCTAATATTGTAGGCATACAGACAGACAGACTGGCAGACAAACAGGCAGACAGACAGGCATACAGACAGACAGACTGACAGACAAACAGGCAGACACACAGGCAGACAGACAGGCAAACAGACAGACAGACAATACTTTTTTTTTTACTCGGGCACAAAACTAGCACAGCATGAGGAAAAGAACAAACAATATAACAGATGGCATTTTGGTTCTGACTAGCGAATTGCTATATCAACGCCATTCAATTCTAGATCATTGGACCTAATATTGTATAAATGAACAAATTGCTATATCAAAGCCATTCAATTCTAGATCATTAGACCTAATATTGTATAAATGAACGAATTGCTATGTCAAAGCCATTCAATTCTAGATCATTGGACCTAATATTGTATAAATGAACGAATTGCTATATCAAAGCCATTCAATTCTAGATCATTGGACCTAATATTGTATAAATGAACGAATTGCTATGTCAAAGCCATTAACTACTAGACAATTGCTGATACAATGTCATATTGTACAATATAACGAAACCCATAATTGGACCTAATATTGTATAACTCGTCAGCCCCATACCGCGTCGGGGGGGGGGGGGGGGGGGGGGGGGGGGGGACTTTCACGTAGGGAGGTTTTCCATCTAACCTGCGGTGTGCATCTGTTTCTACCTAGAAATAAGTCTGGGGTCTTCCTCCACCAATAATTAGCTGGATGAAGTCAATATGACCATAAATTGTGTTGGTGCGATGTAAAAAATAAATAAAAAGTAATAATAATAATAATAATAATAATAACAATAATAATAATAATAATAATAATAATAATGATAATAATAATAATAATAATAATAATAATAATAATAATAATAATAATAATAATAATAATAATGATAACAATGATAATAATAATAATACTAATAATGTATAAATTAAGAATTGCTTTGTCTAACTAATTTAATTTTAGAAAATTTCACCTAATATTGTTCCATATGTAAAAGCCATCCAATACTAGACAATTCCACCTAATATTGTACAAACTAATTAACTTCTTGTACGAGTAAAAATTTATGTTTCGGTATATCTTATTCGCAGACGATGCCGTTGTATTTATATAAAAAAAAACGCTACAAAGCATTTTAGACGATATTCAAATACTGTGAAAAAAACTAAAACTAAATGTTAGTAAGACAAAGTAATGATCTTTCAAGCCAGAAGATATACAACACACGATTTCTTTCTTTACAACACAAAAAAAATGAAATAGAAAAAGTGTTAAATATCTATTTGTACATCTCTTTGAGTGGAAGGGAAAATACACAAAAGTTTATAGCACAAAACACATCTCACTCACTCGCTGTACAATGACTTCATGTCAAACTGTCAACTAAGAAGCTTTATATTTGGAACTTGGACGTCTTCCAATGTCAGTACACAGAAATTGTATTATGATTAAATACTGGATAAAATATTAAATTCTGATGAAAACCTATTGTTATACAAAATATACAATATGCTAAAAGTGATACAGACAATACAATCGTGAGAGACACTAACTAGATTTCGGAGCTTTAAAATTTCAAATAATAAACAAGCATAAACAAAAGTGGTATGCACAAATAAACAACAAAAGCAGTTTCGAAGTATTTGGACTAATTAAAAATGATACAGAATAATAAAAATGCTTGGAGTTCATTAAAGACAAACTATTCTGTTCTGCTATGATAAGATTTCGAATTTGAACTTAAACATAGAGTCAAGAAGACAATTTTAATGCATCACGAAGTCAGAGTATCAGTAAAACCTGCACAAGGCAACAAAATTTAATAGACAACGATTATAATTTTTTCTACATATTTGCCGAAAATATAACGAATAAAAATATGTAAGTAAAATACACAATCCGAAAATTGAACATTATTTATAACAGACGATTTTTGCATTTGATTTCTGACAGTGCATTATGTATTTTCTGTCCTTTGTTCACATGTCTCTGTATAGATGTGTATTCTTTCCTATTCATTTGTATGTTGTACTAAACTTGTCATTTCAAAAAGTAATGTTCAGTTTTGATTCGAAAATTGGGACATTTATAAAAATATTGATTTTTCTTATTATACCTGCTTTTTTCTTAAACGATATATTTGTCAAAATACCCATTTTATGAGCGAACCTTAGATAAATTAAACTGAATCCCTCATTAAACTTAGTACTTATTTATATCCGAATTGCGTTTTTGTTTCTTAAAAATACTCATTGATTTGAATACAATAATATAACCCCAAACTTATTTTATCAAACACCTTGTTACCTTTATCAAACGCGCTAAAGTTACAGTGAAACCATTGTTCTTTGAAAAGTTGTATTGATTTTCTTGTTTTTTCTCCTTTTTTCTATTTTTTTAATGTGCCACACGTATAATATCTGTGTATGCTATTTATATGTGCTAAACCATAAATTGTATGCTAAATGCATTATTGCATAAGAAAAGTAAATTACATGTTATAATAAATATCCAACAAAACAAACATCTGCTGTATCCTATCTTATTTAAAATATTGCCTTTTCCTCCTACATTTATATTCGGACTGTACCATATTCTACATGCAATAAGATAAATGTTTTTAAAGCTGCTTTATTTTGGAATAAATGTGTATAAACCAGACAGGTTTCCCTTTCAGGGGTGTTTTAGGACCTGTTATTAAGGTCCCCTAATATAATCTGCATCTTATTTATACACAGACTTAATACATGGTACAGACTTTAAGACCAATTACTAAAATTATTGTTAATGTTCAACATGTTCTAAATCGAAAGGTTTTCACTGTTTGAGAAAATCCATGTTTTCCAACCACCATATTTGTAATCTTTTACAGATGTTTCCCTCGTCTTGTTGACTATCCCATAAAAATGTTGAATAAATAAAAGTTGTATTATGTCCATTTATTGTCCTGACGTGTTAAGGATGCCTTGTATTAAATGGACTATTTTTGCAAGCCCTTAATTTCATAATAACGAATTTACGTACTGGTAATTATATCCTATAATAGAATGTTTGTTACAACTTTCTACTTAAGCACCATAATTGAAATATATTATTTATGTTTAATGTAGTGAATTTAATCTCACAATTATATAATTGTGTTAATGCGGAGTAAAAAGAACAACGAATGCTCTCCTTTCATATAAAGGAACAATTCGAAGTATATTTTTATAATTTTTACAAGCTCCAATCTATATCTTATACAATTTATAGTTTTGTTTGTGTTTATGTTGAGATTGCAGATTGCTCCAATAAATTTCAAAATCATCTGTGTATCAGAAAGAAACTATGCAGTAGTGTGAAAGACAGAGACCTATCATCAACATACTATGAGATTGTGTATCCAATAACATGAGTTGTAAATATTGTTATCTTATTATAATTTCTAAATAAAATTGCGATGATCTCAGCACATAGAATGAATTGATATAACAAGTGTAAACACCTGACATAACCAACGCAACAGAACCGCATAATAGCCCGGAATCCCGGCATATTCCTGTCTTTGTCAACCGTGAATCAAGCACAAACACACACACACACACACATACACACACACACACGCACACACACGCACATACGCACGCACATGCACGCACACACACACACACACACACACACACACACACACAAACACACTGCAAACGCACGGCAGATCTGATTCTAAACGGAAAATCAAATCTTCCTTTAAACGTAAAAGGACAATGTGTAGTGATACCGTGGGTTTTCAGTAATATTTGTAGTATTGGCGATAATGATGATTACGACGGCTTCGCACAACTTGAACAAAAGAAAACAAATCGACAATTAGTCAGTGTAAAGTAAGTAAAGTAAAGAAAATATCATGAATTATGTAAAAAAAAACGTCCGGGATCAAAGTAACACCGATAAAAATGTTTCGCCCTCAGCATATGAAGACAGCGATTATTCGCATCAATGCTGAGCCCGAAGGTGCCGACGTTATAATGGAGTCAGAACTTTGGCCCTCCAAACTGACTTGAAAACCGTGGGTAAATAAGGGCCCTCAGGTGTATAGAGGCCAAAACCAGATTAGACCACCGGCGCGATAACAACTGCGCCGATAGAAAGTATATGTGTTGCATGTGCTTACTGATGCAATGCTGTATGATGCTTTATAGACAAAACGCACGTACTTCTCAATAGCCTTTTCTTGTTAAAACCTATCTCAAGAACTTAAATTGCACGTGCTTACTCTACGGTGATGTTTACTTAAGTGAACTTTTGCAACCAATTATACTCCCTGATATTCTGTTAAACATTGTATCCTTTTGCCATTGATGTAATGTCTCTACGTCTTCTAGTAGATAAAATTTAAATATCTGTGGATATTTTGATAGGACCTTTTCTTATTTACCTATTCAAAATCACAACAGTGTTACTTGTGCAGTGTGGCGGTCGTAAAAAATCTCCCCAGGCATGTGATCTATGTTGTCATCTAATTCATCCTATCAGGATTGTTTAATATATTTTCTTTTTGACAAACCTTGGACTTAGGTTTATTTTACTTTGAATAAAACAACCATGAACAGACTACTACAACTTAACATTAATATTACCCCCTTGAAATTGCATAATGTATCTACTTTGCATTTGTCTAATGGTGCAGATGATATATTTTCCTGAAAAGTCACTGTCAATATTTCACCAATAAAATAACACCCGTCTTCCGGGGTTTATATTTCTAATTCGAGTAATTTATTTCTTCGGCAGTCATGTATTTTACGTAACGTTTCTAGTAGTAATGTAAAGAATTTCCCCGCACAAATGCAGAGTGGACATAATGTGTACTTTAATATCTACACGTGTAATTATAAAAGATGTAGTACATGTAGATTCCTTAACTGTAACTCCGTTGTCAAGTCTACTGTAAATGGCCGTACATTTACCCTTGTAATGTTGATTGACAAAGTAACAACATACTTTATGTTAATAACATGAAACAATCATAACTGTAAACTGCAGTACGTTGGACAAACGGGGCGGGCGCTAAAAATTAGATTTCGAGAACATTCACATAAAATCCATAACGCTCGTCGTTTTAAGACCGACCTTTATAATCATTTTCTAACTACTGGACCATATTCATCAGGCGGGCAATATTTCTAAAAATCCGAACATTGACATCTTTAGTATTCTATCTTTACGCAAGCGCAAACGACGATCTCAGGGAATTAGAAAAAAATCATAATCTTAAACGCAGATTTAGGAAAAATGTTTCTATTCAAGATCTGAACACACTTTATATTCGATCTTGTATTCACGCCTTATTTTGTACAGTTACAAATCTACTTTGAAATCACTAGTTATTTTGGACAATGAGGCAGATACAATATTTTTACGTACTCATCCTTTATATGAGGTGGTTTCCATCCTTCAAAAGTATTCTACCCATGCTTTAAGACCTCATACTGATAAACAGTCTCAACACAAACGACATTTCATGAAAATCAAATACATTAATAAAGGGATTAATTTTATCAACTTACCTAGTATCTTTCCGGACAAAAATATCATAAATAAAATCCCCAGTTACTTCGAAAACAAAGAAAACCAAATGAATTATAAGTACAAAAAAAACATTAGAGGTCTTATTTTTAATTCCAACCAAACTGTAGCAGAGCTTAACCTGAATGATCCTTCTCAAGATTCTTGTAACTGTTCAACTTTACCTTTCTGTTATTTACCTTCTGGCCATATCAATTACTGGGGATTTAAACATCATCGATGACTATAAATTAAGAAAATTACCCTTTAAGGGTCCGAAATATCGCCTGCCAGATGAAATAGATTTTGACCTTTGTTGCAAAGAAATAGCTGATGCAATTAATCTGTTTGCCGATCGCTGGGGTAAGAGAGAAAACACGGATACTGTAGCACTCAATACTATTAAGAAAGCCACTTTTAAGATAATAAAAAATCGCGTTAAATTCTACCGCTCCCATCCCTCTAGTTTACCTAAGAAACCCTTTTATCACTTAAAACATCTAAAACAGTCCTTTCAGAATATTCACGATAAATGTGTACGTGTACCTGCAGACAAAGCTAAAAACAACATAATTTTTGTCTGACGACTATATTAAAATAATGTACTGAGTGCTGAGTTATCCCCCACCAGTTCTTACTCTAGCTCCAACCTTGACTTTCAGTTAGTCATTGACAAACATAAACTGATATTGCATAATTTTAATATCAAAATAGAATCAAGCAAGAAAAACTTCCTTCATTGTACTGGATTCCTAAGCTTTACAAAACACCATACAAGTCACGATTCATAGCTAATGCCAGCTCTAGCACTACCACTCACATATCTACACTACTTACGTCTTGCCTTACAGCCTATCGCAATCACGTTGTTAAATATTGTGAGGAAGTGTATGAAAATTCAGGAATTAACGTTTTTTGGTCTATACAAATTCTTCAGAAGTCTTAGACAAGTTTCGTACTTAAAACTTGCATTGCTCTTCAGTTAATACTTACGATTTCTCTACGCAGTACACTTCTGTACCTCATGATTTAATTAAGACCAAACTGATTGCCCTTATTGAGAAAACATTTGCTCGAGAGCAACGTCTATATATTGCATGTCATGAAAGTAATGCATTTTTTACCAACACTTTCTAAGAAAAGTTTACTATGTGGACTTGCACGGATGTTTGTAAAGCTTTACGTTTTCTATTAGACAATATTTACATAAAATGCGCTTACACTTTATTCAGACAAGTAATTGGTATTCCTATGGGAACTAACTGTGCACCATAAATTGCAGATGTATTTTTATACTGCTTTGAACGTGATTTCATGTTAACTTTAACCCCTTCTAACCAAAGCCACATTATAGAGGCTTTTAATTTAACGTAACCCTATATTGACGATATTCTAACTATAGATAATCCTTTCTTTTCTCAAATGATCCATCTAACTTACATTTAAATGCAGCATTTTTAGACATTGAGATCGCTATTTCCAATGGCAACGTCTCTTCTAAAATCTATGACAAGAGAGATGATTTCAACTTTTGTATTGTGAATTATCCATACCTTAACGGTAATTCACCTCGTGCAACCTCCTATGGTATTTACATGTCACAACTTACAGGGTTTGCACGATTTTGTACTAAAGTAGAAGATTTCAATGCTAAAAACCAGTTTATTTCTTCTAAACGTGTACAGCAAGGCTTTCGTTTTCATAAATTAAGAAAGGCGTTTTCAAATTCTTTACCGCAATGGTTTTATTGCTTCTAAGTATAATAGCAGTATGAAAACACTTGTGCAGAATGGCGTAAGCCATCCTGCATTTTATGGAAATGTTTTAAACAAGTTAAAGAAAATCAAGGGCCTCAATAACTTTTCTGACCACTTTACAAAACTTATCAGAAAATGTATTGCAGATGATTACAACCCGGAAATCCTTCGTTGTACTTACTGCATTGCTTGCAATTGACCCTATTACAGTCAAGAACTTGCATTGCTTTTAAATTACACGATGACCGGACAGGTCGTTGAGACTATATGAAAATAGTGACTTAAAGCCATAATTGGACAGTAACTGTTGGAATTCTTGTCTCATCATCTCTCCAGTTGTGCCCTATATAGGTGAGACAACTTAAGCAGTCTCCATACCCATTTACATGAGATTGCACAAGAGGTATAACATCGGGATTTTTGGTACCTTTATTATATATAATACTGCGGATAAATTCTCGGCTTATTGTGATATGTTGTTTTTTTAACTTATTAACTTTTAACAATACATTTATTTTGTTGGTAGGTTGTTTTTTTAAATTCGATGTTTTCTTTCGTATTTGTTACATTTCACTTTTGACACGTTTGGCATATGATGTCATGGCATTGTATGCCATAATTAAATTGATCTTATTATATATCAGCGCTTGGGTTGTTTTATTTGTTCTTATAATGTATCAGCGCTTGGGCTGTTTTATTTGTTCCTATAATGTCTTATAATATATCAGCGCTTGGGCTGTTTTATTTCAAACTGATCTCTCGTTTGGAGTTTTTGTTTTTACGTTGCCGAGGCTTTTATCTACTGTACATACTGTACATATGTTTGTAGTTTATTTTGTTACTAGATATTATGCATGTATATAAGTTCATTGTATCTATTTTAACTCCCGATGAAGGTGCTTACTGTTAGTTGTTTCACTTTGACGGGATATTGTTATTTACACTGTTTGTTTGATAGAAAACCCTTCAGGAAGTGCGAGGCTGGAGCGCTCCACAAACCAGGTTTAAGCACCCCAGTCGGCCCTTTTGCCGATTTACCGTTTCAAGGCAGTAACTGATGGGGTTTTTATGTGTGTTATGTCTTCTCTGTGTTTTTGTCACATTTACATTTACCTTGTTTGCCTTTGTCTACTGGTAGGTAAAATTTAAATATCTGTGGAAATTTTGATAGGACCTTTTCTTAATTACCTATTTGATAAGATAAAATGTTTGTTGATTTTTATAAAGTGCAAGGTTATGATCTTTTATCTACATTTTGATTAGATTGTGTCACAATACACCGTTGCTTGTTACGTATAATTCTGTTTATATTGCCAGATATTAACAACCCAACATTAGGGTTGTCCTGTGTACAATTATATATGTGCGAAGCTCCTTTTACCAGTCCGTTGTGACACCGTCATTTTATTAGAATTTAAAATGGAATAATAAGCAAATACTTAAAGGTTGTTCCTTGATACAATGTATTATCCCATTTCCTTTTTTTATTTATATTTTTTTATTTTTATATTTCTACTTATATTTATATAATATAGAGGATTTTAATTTTGTTGTATTAAGCAGTACATTGCAATGTTTGATTTTTATCGACTGTTGATATTTTATATAATAGTTTTAGTTAAAACCTTTTTGAGTATTGTCGATTGCAAAACAATCTCGTTCGACTTATTTTTATTCCTGTCGAATGCCAACTTCCTAAGTAGAACCAGTACTCAGATAGTAATAACTTAGCAATAGGCAGTAAAAAGACTTCCTTACGGACTAAGACCTCGTGGTCGGTGAGGAGTTTGAACCCGGGGCCCATCAAAGTTCAACGTCCTAATCACTAAGCCACGAACGTCTTACATTTATAGAATGCAATTATATATTTAATATCATTGTATGATATCCTATTATATCATGTCATAACATATTTTATATCATTGGAATGTATTAAGTGACCGACTCATTCAAGTAAGCTAACCTGTAGTGCGCCGGTGGTTCTACTCAGACATAAGTCTTGGGTATTCCTCCACCAATAATTAGCTGGCCGTCGCTAATATGACCATAACTGTGTGGGTGAGATGTAATAAAAACAAACTAAATGAATATTTAAATAAGCATTGCCTACAACTTTCAATATGAATTGATCTAGAATGAATAGCCAAAGCTTTTACTCTTTTAAACAAATGTGCAATCAAATACTGCGTTGCCACATGCATTTAGCATGGAGTTGACGACGTCAGCTTTGTTGGTAACGGATAGGCTTAGCAGAAGGTTACAGTTCTGTTTCCCAGCGTAACGGTTTTTGGCACGTTCAATATAGATGTGCTCCAAATAAGGTCGAGTAGCATCGAGTGACGTCAGGAGCACATCACTCTCAGGACGGGAAGTTGTCAGTGTTGCGACTTGGTCGCCATTGGAATCCATCACTGCGTAGCTGTGGAGTTGATCAAACATAAGTACATATTTCATACATATTGACGGGACAGTCATATTTGAATCATTCAATGTTGAGCCTAGTCATCTATTTGTAAATAGTAGTACGTTGGATATAGTCGTGATGGTGGTGGTGATGTAGTCCTACAAAAAAAAAACTAACAAAACACATTTGTTTTTGCATCATTTTATACACTGAGATATAATTATTTTTACTTCTATCGAATAAATGCGAAGTCTTCTGCACCCCAGCCATTCCACCCCCCCCTCACCCCCCACCCCCAACCCAAATCTACTTTATTTTTAGAAAGTATATGCTTGTCAATAATTTTCAGTCATGAACAGCCAACTCAAATGTTGAAGAAATTGATGTGTTTGTAATATCACAATATTTTGATTATAGTCCGCCATCTTGCAGCGGTTTTTACTTTATATGGAATGCAAAAAAAAGAAACATTTCGGAATCTTTGGTCTGATACATTTAAATTGCAAATAGCAAATAATTCGTTTAAAAGACGTAATGTTAGTTTGTGAAATCTATGACCTATTGGTTATAATGGAATATATATTCAAATGTAAAGAATTTCAGGCCATCGAAAGGAAAGAGAATTGTTTCTTGTAGTGATGATGGCGATGAAGAAGACACGACGTCAAAGACGGCGATGAGTATGATGATGATGATGATGATGATGATGATGACGATGATGATGACGATGAGGAGGAGATGGTGGATGAGGAGAAGGATTACCTGTGTGTAAGTGTGTACGTGATCCCTGTCTCAAGTCCAACATCACTGTTGGCAAGATCTATGTACACGTTCGTCACTTTCATTGTGATGGTACTAAAGGGAATGAAAACAGTTTTTACACACTATATTGGGGAGTCCGATAGTTCATTAGAAAATGAGCTTTGTATACAAACTGGTTTGTTAGCAGAGTCATTTACGATAACGACGAAAATATTATGTCAAAGGAGTTAGCAGTTGATATAATACCAACGTTAAGACATACATGTACAATCTTTGAAGTGCAGTGGACCTTCCCAGTCTTACAACGTTTACATTCCGTTACTTTACACAAAGCCCGTAACAACAAAAGCAAGGTTGGTTTTAACTACTTCTTTGGTGGAGGGTATACTTAAATGTTTATCAATGACAAAATTTGAGGTAAAAGTTTGATATGATAGTGTTTTATGTTATGCTTTTGTTTATATATACATAGTATTCTTTCGACATGACAACATTTCACATAAATATATATTTCAACCATAATTTACTAGAATACCTGAATATGTAAGAGGTAAGTGGTCCCCAGCACTCCAGTCGGCCGTGTAACAGCCTAATAGTCCCAATGCGGTTACTGTTGGGCTTGCCCTATTTTATCTTGTCACGGATTTTTTGTAACTTTTGTATTTGACTGGCATATGAATACTTTTGTCATGTGCCTTTTCAAATTTCACTACCTGTTGCAGGTCTTTGTCATAAGGGGAAATTATTTTATGCCCAAACCGGACCCTGACAGTCCAACCAGCCTTAGAATTATTCTATTGATCAACCTGACTGGTTACCAACATACCTGACTTCAAGCACAAGGTCGATCGGGTAGTGATCACTCACGGCTGTAGCCTGTAACAGATTATATACGAAAGTCACTGTGTGCATCCACAATTGACCGATCGGTGGCTCAGCCTCGATTTATACCCCACACACTCTTGACGCAACTATTCTGATAGGTCACTACATTGGTATTTGTTCGATCATTTGTTAAAATGTGACAGTTTAAATTTACCTCTACTGCTTCTTCTTTACATGATCTGACATTCCAATCCTATATACGAAATTCATTTGAGTGCATAGAGTAATTCGGCTATAAGAAATAGTTCTATTTTACAATTAAAAATAAGACAATAAATATGCTATTTCTTTTATTTTATTTGCGCTATACATAAGGTTGTAATCTGATTGATTACGATAATTAAAAATAATGGTTGGAAAATAATAACAACAAAAATCACACCCTCGTGTAAAGTTGTGCATAAAGTGTATTATATCAAGGCCGTGTATCATAAAAGTTGCTACACACATGGCCTTAAGATACGGAAATTATAGGCTTGTGTGTGTTTGTGGTTGTTAACAAACAGTTTGCTCATGGATTTTAATTGTGGATGAAATTCTGAACATTGAATATAGCGTTATAAAATTGCGAAGATTGTTGTGTTTTTGACAGGATGACTTGCGAAATTTAGAGAAATGTTGGGATTCGAGGTGATGTGTTGGTGTTCATGTTTACGTCTAGAAACTGTGATTTATTAGGACATTTGTCCAGATCTGTGCAGTCAGCTGTTCTTGGTTTAACTAAAGATCGAGCTCTATCTAAACCATTTGAATGTTAATCATGTAACGACATTTGATCATCAGAGTCTGTCCTCAGATTAGGCCGCTGATAGTTGCTTTCTGAGACAGTCAAAGATTCAAGATTAATTTCCTTCTGAAAAATGTTAGGACTAAAGCCCAATTTTTCCTGAAAATCCTCGTAGTTCATCTCTACAACACTGCTTAGGTTTCCAAACTACTCTTCATCAAATTCTTTCAATTCACTCCAAATAACAACAGGGACTCACATAATCTGACAAACCCCGACCCACCAGTGTAACATTTATGTCACTTACAAGAGTTTGGTAAATGTCAAACCGTACAAACCCTGACCCACCAGTGTAACATTTATGTCTCTTACAAGAGTTTGGTACATGTCAAACCGTACAAACAATGACCATATTCGGCGCCGTATGACCTATCAAGTGTCGGTGTGCCGTAAAACTCAAAATACAATAAAAAATAATGACCCATTAGTGTAACATTCATGTCTCTTACAAGAGTTTTGTACATGTCAAACCGTGCAAGCCCTGACCCACCAGTGTAACATTCATGTCTCTTACAAGAGTTTGATACATGTCAAACCGTGCAAGCCCTGACCCACCAGTGTAACATTCATGTCTCTTACAAGAGTTTGATACATGTCAAACCGTGCAAGCCCTGACCCACCAGTGTAACATTCATGTCTCTTACAAGAGTTTGGTACATGTCAAACCGTGCAAGCCCTGACCCACCAGTGTAACATTCATGTCTCTTACAAGAGTTTGGTACATGTCAAACCGTGCAAGCCCTGACCCACCAGTGTAACATTCATGTCTCTTACAAGAGTTTGGTACATGTCAAACCGTGCAAACAATGACCATATTCGGCGCCGTATGACCTATCAAGTGTCGGTGTGCCGTAAAACCCAAAATACAATAAAAATAATGACCAATTAGTGTAACATTCATGTCTCTTACAAGAGTTTGGTACATGTCAAACCGTGCAAGCCCTGACCCACCAGTGTAACATTCATGTCTCTTACAAGAGTTTGGTACATGTCAAACCGTGCAAGCCCTGACCCACCAGTGTAACATTCATGTCTCTTACAAGAGTTTGATACATGTCAAACCGTGCAAGCCCTGACCCACCAGTGTAACATTCATGTCTCTTACAAGAGTTTGGTACATGTCAAACCGTGCAAGCCCTGACCCACCAGTGTAGTATTCATGTCTCCTAGAAGAGCTTGGTACATGTCAAACCGTGCAAGCCCTGACCCACCAGTGTAGTATTCATGTCTCCTAGAAGAGCTTGGTACATGTCAAACCGTGCAAGCCCTGACCCACCAGTGTAGTATTCATGTCTCCTAGAAGAGCTTGGTACATGTCAAACCGTGCAAGCCCTGACCCACCAGTTTAACATTCATGTCTCTTACAAGAGTTTGGTACATGTCAAACCGTGCAAGCCCTGACCCACCAGTGTAGTATTCATGTCTCCTAGAAGAGCTTGGTCGGTGTCAAACCGATACACTTCTACACTCCCGGCCAACACAGAGTCCTGCCAGCCACCACCCATAGCAATAAACCTAGAAATAGACACACGTTTAACTGTAATTGACGTTTTAGAAATTCGAAGAAAGTAAATAGGAATATGACGACAAATAACTACGATTTATTGATGACATGAGCATGAAACGTTAAATTGTATCTCGTTCTTTACACGCAAGAAACTGTATGATTTTCTTGGTCTGTGCCGGCGCTTCTTATAAGACTGTAGCCTTCCTCCACTAAATTTTGCCGGTGCAATGTAACGAAAACAAACAACGGTTAATACATTTATACAACTTATAACGAGTCTTACGAACTGATAGTCGATTAAACTAATGAACTAAAAGTTAAAATAAACACCAGTGAAATTAAGCTATGATACGTTCTAAAAAACTCGAATAGTCTCAATATATAACAAATAGAAAATTGTTTGTTTGTTTATTGGGTTTATCGTCCCACCAACAGTATTTCAGTTATCTGGAGACGGTGTTCACTTGAAGCAGTTATAGTGCTGCCTTCACTGTGTATAGCATGCCGTGAACACCTGGCATGATACCACACCCAGTCACATTATCCTGACACCGGGTCAACCAGTCGTGGAACTGCCCTTATATTTGCTTCAGCGTAAGCAAGGGAGCTATACCACTACCATTTTTAACCACTGGTATGTCGCGGCCCGGGATCGAACCAGGGGCCCTCCGTACCTGGAGCCGACGCTCTACCGATTGCACTACAACGTCCGGTACAAATAGAAAAACAAACTTTAAACATTTGGTAACAATCTACATATATAAGCGTGACGGAGCATTTTTAAGATGTTAATGTAATCAAGTAACGTTAAGATGACAAACAGTAGCCACTGCTGCCACAATCCTCACGACGGTCCCTGAAGTGTCGTAAAGATATGCTACAGTTACTTAACTTTATATAATAGTAACCAGCACTGTCACACTCCTCACTACGGTTACTTAACTATGTAATAGTAACCAGCACTGTCACACTCCTCACTACGGTTACTTAACTATATATTATAGTAACCAGCACTGTCACACTCCTCACTACGGTTACTTAACTATATATAATAGTAACCAGCACTGTCACACTCCTCACTACGGTTACTTAACTATATAATACAGTGACCAGCACTGTCACACTCCTCACTACGGTTACTTAACTATATAATACAGTAACCAGCACTGTCACACTCCTCACTACGGTTACTTAACTATATAATACAGTGACCAGCACTGTCACACTCCTCACTACGGTTATTTAACTATATAATACAGTGACCAGCACTGTCACACTCCTCACTACGGTTACTTAACTATATAATACAGTAACCAGCACTGTCACACTCCTCACTACGGTTACTTAACTATATAATACAGTGACCAGCACTGTCACACTCCTCACTACGGTAACTTAACTACATTGTATATATAATAGTAACCAGCACTGTCACACTCCTCACTACGATTACGGTATGACATGCTACGGTAATCAGCAATGTCACACTCCGTTTATGTTAAGATATGATACTGAAACCTCTTCCGTCACAATCCTTATTACACTAACGTTATAATATGATACAGTAATCAGTACTGCCACACTCCTCACTGCTACTGAAAGCTTTACTGTCAATAGTAGTAGTCAGACATTACGGTGCTCTAAAAGCCATTTGACTATCTCTGGCTTATACGCACAGATTTGATAAAACGTTTTATCTAATTCTGAAATATCATCAGTCAGATATGCACCTTAAATAAATCTGATCCATTCACTTCTCTGTTCTTCTGCAAACATTGATGAATACGTGAAAACTTTTACTTATCAGCCTCTATGTATCACACACGCAATGTGTTCTTGCATTTAAAGGTCAAGGTCAGATAAGTGTTTGTGTATCAGTACCTGTCATAGGCACAGTCGGTCGTGGTAACTGTGGTATCAACGTCATCACCCAGCAACCAGCTGTACCGAGGGTCGGTCCTAGTGACTATGTTAGCCCAGCTGGACTTCGACACGTAGCTGCAGTCAGCGTTAAGGTCGCCCAGAACCAGAACATCTGAGACACCATACTTTAGTTTAGCGTCGGCAAACACGTCACTGAGTGCGTTGATTTCTCTAACGGCATCGTCCGGTTTTACATGGATGCCGACAAGAATGAAATCCGTTAGTGCTGTGGTAAAACACGCACACAACGTTAAAAAAAAACGTCTTCCTTTTAAGACGTCTTGATGCGCAAAATGGGCATATTTGATGGAATAGTTGATTATTTCAATGATTATCTAACATTATCAGTTTTGTTAAAATGCTGTTCTAACACTATCAATACTTTACCTCAATATACAAAGAGGCACTCTGCCATGTTGAAATAAATGATAGAATAGCTGGTCCTTTTACTTTCCCTATCCATTTTTCGTATTGCTGACATGTTGTGAAACGTTACTCTTTTCGTTCACATGGCCTTTACCAGAAACTTTACCGTATCTTGGAAAATCAAGGTTTTGTTATTTAGTTCTATTTGATGCTACTAACAACATAAGTACTAAACTGAGATAAAAAAAATAAAATAAAATAAATATGCAATTTTGTAGGTTGTTGATATTCTTTTAGAAAAAAACAGACAGTATGTACGCGGTGGTGAAATAGAACAGCCAAACAGGGGAAACTACCTAACAATATTGCGTAAATGGTAGTGCGCATTTGTGTCTCTTCTAAGTCAAAATTTCTTGTAGAACGTGTTAGAATGGGCAAAGATTTTACGTGATTTAATGCTCAATATATCACGGACTCGAGATCAGATGAGTATTAATTTAATCTCGAAGACCTATATCAGAGTAGTAAAACTCTTATACAAAATGTTTTATTTTGTTCTAAAGTGCCATATTCCAAAATTAGCGGACATGCGTCGACGTACTTTGGCAGCCAACGATGCATATCATTAAGTTAAAAGTTAACATCTCTAAAACTTGTAAAACCATATTAGATCAGAAACAACGAACTATGTATAATGTCCACATATTAAAAACGGCATAAATATATTGTTTTATCCCGTAAAATTTTCTTTCTTTTGCATTACCATAATTACCTGTATTTGTGGACCGAAAGTGTGCAACCAGTGGCTCCCTCTCGAATGTGTCAAGATTCAGTTCGGACTCCTTGCCATCATCAAAGATGTACGAATCCACAATCGTTATGCCCTTACCGGTTCTAAATAGCATATAATACAATTATTCTGACATTTCTGAGAGCGATTTATATAAAGTAGCGGTGTGTAAGACTGAAAATTAAAATAAACAGAAGATCGTGTCGGATTCTAAACTTGTTTGCTTTTTGAATGAGATCAATAGTCTTCATAAGTTATAAATTTTTAAACTGTTTATTTAGTGAACGTATACATTTTTGAACCGTTCAATATATTAACCTGTTTTCAATTATACTGCACATTATTCTAACCAGATAGATTTTTATATTTTTCTATATTTTACTCACATAGTTTAGTTTAACCTGATTATGCTATATACACACTAAACTTTGTATTCGGCGCCGTATGACCTGTTAGGTGTCGGTGTGCCGTAAAACACAAATAAAATAAAAATAAAATAAAATAAACAATGTAACAGTTTGACCAAAAGACTTTCCGTTACACTCAACAAACAAAAATATGCACACTTAACCTTGCTCTATATTGGCAGGTAAACGTGTACCATTAAATAAGTGGTTCTGAACAATAACAATTTAAAATGGAATGATTTTAATACTTTTTCAATTGCTTCTTTTTAATACTTGGAACCTATTTTGAAGTAACAAAATAATCTTATGCAACATGTGCGACACAAGCATGTTCAGAGCTTATGTACTGTAAAATTAAATCCACAAATCCGTGAGCAAATGTGGAAAGAGTAAAGTGAATTCCTCGGCACACCACAACGGTGCGACTTACTTGAAGAAAAAGGCATATTGTTCCTTGGCGCTTGTTCTGCCGAGACGCGGACTCAGTGTCAGGTTATACATCTCATTCAGGGGTTGGACCCTGCAAACATAGTGAACATGGGCGAGTCATCTTGGCAACAACACAAGATAACAAAACACAACCCACTTACTTCCATTGTTTACAAATGAAAACTTCACTTTAATGCTTCGTTGAAGCAGATTTTCACGCAAAAATCTTTGAGTATAATATAATCTTAACAGATGCCTATACTTTTACTTCACTCGTTTTACCCCACATCCGGTATCAGAACCTTATTTTGCGCCGCTCTGGAGAGCGGTGCCTCTTAAGAAATGCATTTATATGGGGACAATAGTGTAGCAGACAATAACAAGAAATTACAGCAATTAAGTGAGACTGTTTTCAAAGAAAGGAACAAAGTAAGCCGCTGTTAAAAGTGTAGCTTGCAATAAAAAAGGGGCAGCTGGCATTAATACGAATTCGCAGCTGTGTGGCGATATCGTGTTTAACAAAGGAAACTGAGTATGCCGATATTATCAATGAAGCTTTGGATTACAAATGGATGCAAAAGACAACAAGCAAATCAGCAAAGTAGCAGATTGCCTGGCTCACATCCTCCTAGCAGAGTTGTCGTTACCCTCACACATTTGTAATGAACCGGCAGTGTAAGAGAGTGTCTAGTTCCTAGAATATCCATTTTCTTCTTTAAAGCATGTGCTCTCTGCGGCGCCTTAGATGTCGAATACTCGTCATCTTTCTTCTACTGAACTTAATAAAATAACAGCTCTGTATTTTCTCACGTTTATAATTATCTTCTCAAGTTCGTTTCTTAAAGCGCATGGATCCCTTTTGCAACCTACTCGGAACTTGTACCATTCACAAATCATGAACATGTATTGTAAGTCTTGTTTTTAAATGGAATATAATGTGTCGAGTTTATCTACTATAGGTACCTAAAAGTTACATGGGGCACTCTAACGTAGTACAGATTAAATTGGTTATAAAGATATAAAATAAAAACCATTTACATTACAAGAAATACACAAATGGATCAGACATTTGAAAAATATATAGTATATAAAGCAATCTGCATGAAAAATGCTTCCACTATATGTAAACTATTTCCATCTGATCCTTAAATCTAATTATATCTCATCATATTGGTCACATTGAATAATCATACCCATTTACAAAAAAAACAAAGGTGACTCACAAAACCCGAACAATTACAGGCCATTTACCCTTCTTTCCTGTTTAGCACACTTTTTACGTCAGTTCTTAATGACAGACTTAATGTGTGTTTAACGGAAAACAATATACTCAAAGCATATCAAGCTGGTTTCCGCAAAAAATGTCCACCACTAATCACATATTTCTATAATAGAAATACTAAGGCTCCATATAAAGCAACTATTTTGTGCTTTTGTAGACTTTAGTAAAGCCTTTGACTCTGTATGGAGTCTAGGCTATAATATTTCAGACAACTTTCTCAAAACTATATTTAACATATACCAAAATATAAAATACTGTATCCAAATACTTGATGTAAATAAAAACAATGAGAATGAACCTAATTATTTACAATCTAAACATTTTAGGTGCAACATTGGAGTAAGGCAAGGAGACAACCTTTCACCTATACTATTTTCTCTTATTCCTAATGGTTTCGAAGATTTTTTTTATTAGACAAGGACAACACAGATATCATCCTGAACAACTTCATTACATACATTTTACCATTAGTTCAGATACTTACACTTTTGTATATGGGTGATACCATTCTAATAGTAGCTGATAAGACTTCTCTTCAAAAATGTCTTGACGATTTGTTTACCTACTGTTAAACATGGAAGCTTGGTGTGGATAAAACAAAAGTGTTGATTTTTGTAGTTCGCAACACTATACGCTTTAATTTCAATAAAGGTGGAAATAGCCTAGAAACATTAGACTGCTACAAATACTTAGGAATATATTTTACATGGTTTGCTCTTTAAATAAAACAAGAAAGTCCCTAGTTGAACAAAGCAGAAAAGGCACTACATTTTCTATACCTAGAATAAATAATTTTGACTGACCTGTGGATTTGATACTTAAATCGTTAGATCATACCATAGTCCAAATTCTGACAATTGTATGAAAACTCAGACATTATTGAGCAAGTTCACTCAAGATTCTTAAGACATATTACAATAGTTCACAAAAGCCCATCATTAATTATGTTAAACGCAGAGCTTGGTAGATATCCTTTAAGTATTATAACTTAAAGTAAAATGGTGGGATTATGGAATAGATTAATAACTTGTAACACTAATAAACTCTCTTACAGAATGTATAATTTAATGTTAAAAATTCCAAACTTCCAGTCTAAATGGATACACATTTGGAAATATGAAGACACAATACAATACAGAAATATTAAAAACATATTACAACAAAATCTCATTGATCAATACAAACAAAATTGGCATGCTTCACTCCAAAACTCTACAAAAGGAATACATTATTCAATATTTAAATTAACTTATGAACTTGATCACTGTCTGCTTTCACTTCAAAAGAAAGATTATCACACTTATAAAATATAGAACAGCTAACAACTACTTGCTTATTGAGATAGGCCGTTGGGAAAAGTTAGATATCAGTGATAGAAAATGTCAACTTTGTAAATCAAACGACATTGGCTGATTTACTTCTGTATCCAGCTTTCCGTATCCTTAGAGAAATTTACATTCCCATGGACTTCTACCAACACCCAAATATAATTAAATTCAAAGAACTATTTAACAACCATAATATCAAAAATGCTTACAAAAATTATGAATTTACATAAGAAAAAATGACATCCTCATTATCTTACTAGTTGTATTAGACAGTCTTAACGTTTGTGACAATTGTCTTAACTTAAAAGATACCAACTAGAGTCATTTTTAATTTAATTACTACAGTGTATTACTACATTGTATGCTGTTTGTTGCTGTGTTCAATGTTGAGGAGGTTCAGATTGTTTCCGTATGTTATTTATGCTACTGTATATAAGTAACTGTTAATTGTGAGACACTTATTCCTATTTTTTACCAAACTCTGTTAATGTTACCAGTTTATAAAGTCGTTCTCAAATGTTTCTATGTCTCATCGTGTCAGTTTAGATTTGATTCTTTTATAGCAATCTTTTAACATGCGAATTGATACATCATCAGTTATCATTCAGACTTCTAGCTTCCAATTTTAGATGTGTGTTCTCTGCACAATGCTTTATTGACAAACAATTCCGTCGACAAAAGCAAAATTAGTTAATGATATTACCCTTAAAATAATGTATTATCTTTTCTGGATTTAATCATCAATCCTATCTTTGTTGCCCATTTTGATCTGAATGTAAAAATAGGTTAAATCTACAACACATCACTCGTAATGCTAAATATTTTGAACCACCTTCATTCATGAAACAAATGTCAACGGCTACAGGTACGGGTGGCCCCGAGTTCGATCCCGGGCCGCGACATACCAAAGTCGTTAAAATGGTAGTGGTATAGCTCCCTTGCTAACGCTCAAGCAAATATAAGGGTAGTTCCACGACTGGTTAGGTCCGGTGTCAGGATAATGTGACTGGGTGTGGTATCATGCCAAGTGTTCAATGCATGCTATACACAGTGAAGGCAGCACTATAACTGCTTCAAGTGGACACCGTCTACAGATAACTGAAATACTGTTGGTGGGACGATAAACCCAATAAACAAACAAACAAACAAATGTCAACAAACATGTTAAATTCAACTAGGAACATGGGACGCTTTGTTTACACGTTACGTCATAGATGGTATAATCTTTTTCATTGAATCGCCGTGTTTTTGTACATGATTTATTTGCATTGGAATTTGTTATTGTCTATTATTTGTATTGTATGCTAAATTGCTCAGTCACCGCTTCGAGCGGTAACGGGTTCAATAAAATTGAGTTGAGAAAAAGTTAAGTTGTTGTAAGAATTGGATATTGATAGATCATATTGAAATAGACAAATTGAAAAGGGAAGTGTAAACTGTCAAAACGGTAAACGGTAAAAAAGTGAGAGATGCAATAAAGGGGTTCAATATTAATGGTGATCATACCATGCTCTGATTCGCGGGTTCATTTCCATCCAGTATATACTGTATTGCAAAAATGTGTATGCATTGTTTTAGCGTGGAATATATTTTCCGGTAAAGCGTGACGTTATCGCTGACCCAGCAGTGGTGAAAAGTCTTGTTTACATTGTACATGACGCTATGCCTTACTTTGATTATTTTGGCATTGCTGGGAGCTGAAAGTCTCCCAGGACTTGTGTTTAGTATTGACAGAGACATGAAAATAAATGTGGTGTACATTTAAATGAAGTTCTAACAAAAGTCCCGAATTTCTGCATTTGTCTGCCATTTGTGCAAATTGACCAAGGCAACAAAAATATTAAAGGAAAAGCTATCACTGTAATGAGTGCATAGAGTCTAAAATAATGTTTTGCGAATGGTGTGTTTTTATTATCCCAAAAACCCAATTGTTTGTTGTGGTTGTTGTTGTTTTTGTTACGATTGAAATCTACTTCCTGAAAACTGTGACATGGTTAAAAATGACTTCTTGCGCACTTATTTCAGCCAAAATTGTTAAAATCTCACATTTTTGCATTTTCAATTAGCTTCCTTTTTAGTTAAAAGATAGTGCTTTGCTAACGATATTTAGTTTTATTCCATTTTTATCCCCAACTATAAAGTTTCTTTTGTCAAATCAGTTTGTGAATTTGAAGACTGTAAAACAGTGCCCGACTTGAAAGAATCATTACATCGGAATATCAACCCTGTGACTATGTGCTTATCATCCGATATGTGTAACGATAAAGTGGTTTTATAACATATTCAAGTATATCTTAACAATTTCAACAAAAACTATATTCACATATAGAGAAATTTCCCAGAACATGTGGCGTTTAGACCTAGAAAATCGGTAATATCGGGAGGTTATTTGGGTATCCGACCTTTCCCGCTCCAACCACCTCCTACCCCTATAGTAAAGACTTGTTCCACCCCTACCTATCAAAATATGATGTAAAGGCATAAGAAACCAAAATCAATTCCCAACAGTATTGCTGTGTAGGTAATAATGTATGAAAATATCACTTGATCGTTTACATGTATATATTTCACTTTAAATGAAATCTCTGTCAAATCAACAAATCACAACGTTCGCACCCTTAGAATGCCTTACAAAGCTGCCCCAGAGGTTTGAAGGTCGGGTCAAATTGACCAATAAGTGCAAAGGGAAAATGTTATACATATGTCAAGTACGTAGACAAAATTATAATACATCATTTTGATTTGTGGGTGTTTATGATCTGACACACCTATATTCTGGAAACAAAATCAAAAGTCTCCAACGCCGGACATCTTTTTACAAAGATATTTCTTGTTTAGTTCAATATGGTATACAAATGATGTATGGAAGAAGGCTTTCTTACATATTGACCAGGTCCAGCAGCTGATGGATGGCCGTATCGGTAGTATCTCGGATCTCTTGGATCAGCAGCACGTCGTACCGCCTGATTATCTGGAGATACGGACACAGTGATAAACAAACAAATAATAGACTCATAAATGTATTGACTTAATTAAATCTTAATATACCAATAAAAATCACACCACTCTATATATATATGTGTGTAGGCCGTTTCTGGTAGTGTTTAGCAACCGTTTTCGCAATGATGACAGGGATTGCATACAATTGTGCAAATGATATTATTGCCAAACATGATTAACATGTCCAATCACTTTTGCAAAAATAGTGGTGTTGTAGAAAAGGTCTTTAATCGTAAGAAGGTCGATGTTGGAAAATGTATCCACAATGGTTATGATGAATGAAACTGACTGTAATCATGTGTTTAATGTTTCACGAAATTTTTAAATGTATGTTCGAAGTTTAGATCACATTCCTTTACTCTTTATGCGTCAAATCCAATACCACAATCTTCATGCTACCTGAGGTGTTCGGGGGGGGGGGGGGGGGGGGGGGGGGGTAGGGGGGTCTACCCAGTCTGGAAGGATTTACACGTTTTTATAAGCTAATGATAACTCCTTACGACAACAGCAGTGTGTATATAAAGGTCAATATACCACAATGTGTTTTCCGACGCCGTATTTCATTCTGTGGAAATTTGGCACTTCGATAATATATTATACATTGAAACCATTCAATTTTCATCAATCATTGATCTATTAGAAACGAGCAACAATAAAGAGTACAATGTGTTGTCTGGTTAGTATTCTGAAATATAAACGGCATGACGTTTACACGCAACAAACCATTACATAAAATGGTGAAATAAAATTAAATAAAACAGACATGATTGACGTATTGGACAAGGTAAGCACGCAATAAAAATGATGCGAACTAATATCATGATCATCAACGTAAGTGCAAAAGTAATTGCAGATCGTAGAGATAATAGTTAGTTTGGAATTGCACGTAACTATTTACGTATATGTAATTGTTTACAGATCGTCTTCAGTGCAAAAGAACAATGTAATTGTATCAATCTGATATTTTTTAATTCTTTTGCACAAAAACGTCTGTAACGATCGTATGTTTTATTGTGTATTTTCATGTCTTTTTTCATGATTTCATGTAGTTAAAAACCCACATAATTGGAGCCACTCTTGAGGGAGACGCCTCTTTTGGAATACATTTGTATAGGGGCAATAGATAGTTTCCATGTGATGTCATAGGCACTGATAAGACAGTTTAAGGAAGCCATTTTTAAAGGTAGCAGCTTATGCTGGCCGAAATCGGGAAATATGTGCTATAATCAACTCGCCACTGTTTATTTTTCAGTCTATATTTTACTGAATTTTACATCAAACTTAACAGCTTTAATGAAGTATTTTAACAATCAAAACTATCTTTTAATAGTTTAAAAGGTAAAAAATACAACCAAAAAGTTACACTGTTCATTTTGTTTAAGGATGAGCTAATAATTTATTTCTCTGTATTAATTCTTTAGGCATTTATCAATTTTAAAAATATTGCATTCTCAAAAAAAATGAATTTCAAGAGCCTTCCAAAGGTGTTTAGCTTTTAATTTTTGGACCACAAATGCACAAATTACAAGAAAATAAAATTTACGCTTCTATACAATTCATCTGAAAATCTCTTGAAGTTTACATGAAAGATGGCTGCCAAGATGAAGGGATCTTCATTGATGTGCAAACTATCTATAGTGTAGCGGACAAAAACAGGGAATCGCAGCTGTTCGGTAAGGCCTTTTTTCTGAGAAAAGTACCGAGTATGCCGCGGTTAAAAGATTAGCTTGCAATTATAAAAAGAGAATCAGGCAATAATACGCATTAGCAGCTGTTTGGCAAGATCTTGTTTAACAAAAGAAACAGGGTATGCCGATGTCAACAATGCAGCTTGTAATTACAAAAAAAGATGTAGAATACAATAAGGAAACAAAGCAAAGTATCAGATGGTCTAGTAGTCTGGAATTACTTTTCCTGTTCACTATGTAAATGGGTCAGGCAATCGTAAAAATGGCGACCCCAAGTGCTATATAGGTTATAAGAAGGAAGCTTGTAGGGCTTAACCCGCCGTAAGTTAACGCGATTTTTTTAATTATCGATCAAGCCTGAAAGATTCCACCCGTCTTACATTGTGTCCGCCCGTATTACAGTTTGTCCATCCGTCTTACATTGTGCCCACGATCAAGCCTGAAAGATTCCGACCGTCTTACATTGTGTCCACCCGTCTTACATTGTGTCCACCCGTCTTACATTGTGTCCATGAACAAGCCTGAAAGATTCCACCCGTCTTACATTGTGTCCACCCGTATTACATTGTGTCCACCCGTCTTACATTGTGTCCACCCGTCTTACATTGTGTCCACCCGTCTTACATTGAGTCCACGATCAAGCCTGAAAGATCCCACCCGTCTAACATTGTGTCTATGATCAAGCCTGAAAGATTCCATCCGTCTTACATTGTGTCCACGACCAAGCCCAAACGATTCCACCCTTCTTAAATTGTGTCCACGACCAAGCCTGAAAGATTCCCTAGTCTTACATTGTGTCCACCCGTCTTACATTGTGTCCACGATCAAGCCTGAAAGATTCCACCTGTCTTACATTGTGTCCATAATCAAGTCTGAAAGATCCCACCCGTCTTACAATGTGTCCACGATCAAGCCTGAAAGATTCAACCCGTCTTACATTGTGTCCACACGTCTTGCATTGTGTCCACCAGTCTTACATTGTGTCCACCTGTGTAACATCGTGTCCACGATCAAGCCTAAAAGATTCCGACCGCCTTACATTGTGTCCACGATCAAGATTGAAAGATTCCAACCATCTTAAATTGTGTCCACCCGTCTTACATTGTGTCCACCCGTCTAACATTGTGCCCACCCGTCTTACATTGTGTCCACGATCAAGCCTGAAAGATTCCACCCGTCTTACATTTTGTCCACAATCAAGCCTGAAAGATTCCGACCATCTTACATTGTGTCAACCCGTCTTACATTGTGTCCACGTACAAGCATTAAAGATTCTGACCGTCTTACATTGTGTCTACCCGTCTTACATTATGTCCACCCATCTTACATTGTGTCCACCCGTCTAACATTGTGTCCACCCGTCTTACATTGTGTCCACCCGTCTTACATTGTATCCACCCGTCTTACATTGTGTCCACGAACAAGCCTAAAAGATTCCACCCGTCTGACATTGTCTCCACGAACAAGTCTGAAAGATTCCACCCGTCTTACATTGTATCCATGATCAAGCCTGAAAGATTCCACCCGTCTTACATTTTGTCCACGGTCAAGCCTGAAGGATTCCACCCGTCTTACATTGTGTCCACCCGTTTAACATTGTGTCCAAAATCAAGCCTAAAAGATTCCACCCGTCTTACATTGTGTCCACGGTCAAGGCTTAGGGATTCCACCTGTCTTACATTGTGTCCACCCGTCTTACATTGTGTCCACCCGTCTTACATTGTGTCCACCCGTCTTACATTGTGTCCACCCGTCTAACATTGTGTCCACCCGTCTTACATTGAGTCCACGATCAAGCCTGAAAGATCCCACCCGTCTAACATTGTGTCTATGATCAAGCCTGAAAGATTCCATCCGTCTTACATTGTGTCCACGACCAAGCCCGAACGATTCCACCCTTCTTAAATTGTGTCCACGACCAAGCCTGAAAGATTTCCTAGTCTTACATTGTGTCCACCCGTCTTACATTGTGTCCACGATCAAGCCTGAAAGATTCCACCCGTCTTACATTGTCCACGATTAAGTCTAAAAGGTCCCACCCGTCTTACATTGTGTTCATGATCAAGCCTGAAAGATTTCACCCGTCTAACATTGTGTCCACGATCAAGCCTAAAAGATTCCACCCTTCTAACATTGTGTCCACGATCAAGCCTGAAAGATTCCACCCGTCTGACATTGTATCCATGATCAAGTCTGAAAGATTCCACCCGTCTTACATTTTGTCCACGGTCAAGCCTGAAGGATTCCACCCGTCTTATATTGTGTCCATCCGTTTAACATTGTGTCTACAATCAAGCCTGAACGATTCCACCCGTCTGACATTGTGTCCACGGTCAAGCCTGAAGGATTCCACCCGTCTTACATTGTGTCCACACGTCATACATTGTGTCCACGATCAAGCCTTAAAGATCCCACCCGTCTTACATTGTGTCCACCCGTCTTACATTGTGTCCACGATCAAGCCTAAAAGATTTCACTACTCTTACATTTTGTCCCCGATCCAGCCTGAAAGATTCCACCCTTCTTACATTGTGTCCATCCGTCTTACATTGTGTCCACCCGTCTTACATTGTGTCCACGATCAAGCCCGAAAGATCCCACCCGTCTTATATTGTGTCAACAATCAAGCCTGAAAGATTCCACTCATCTTACATTGTGTCCACGATGAAGTCTGAAAGATCCCACCCGTCTTATATTGTGTCCACCCGTCTTATATTGTGTCCACCCGTCTTACATTGTGTCCACGATCAAGCCTGAAAGATTCCACCCGTCTTACATTGTGTCCACGATTAAGTCTAAAAGATCCCACCCGTCTTACATTGTGCCCACCCGTCTTACATTGTGTCCACGATCAAGCCTGAAAGATTCCACCCGTCTTACATTTTGTCCACAATCAAGCCTGAAAGATTCCGACCATCTTACATTGTGTCAACCCGTCTTACATTGTGTCCACGTACAAGCATTAAAGATTCTGACCGTCTTACATTGTGTCTACCCGTCTTACATTATGTCCACCCATCTTACATTGTGTCCACCCGTCTAACATTGTGTCCACCCGTCTTACATTGTGTCCACCCGTCTTACATTGTATCCACCCGTCTTACATTGTGTCCACGAACAAGCCTAAAAGATTCCACCCGTCTGACATTGTCTCCACGAACAAGTCTGAAAGATTCCACCCGTCTTACATTGTATCCATGATCAAGCCTGAAAGATTCCACCCGTCTTACATTTTGTCCACGGTCAAGCCTGAAGGATTCCACCCGTCTTACATTGTGTCCACCCGTTTAACATTGTGTCCAAAATCAAGCCTAAAAGATTCCACCCGTCTTACATTGTGTCCACGGTCAAGGCTGAGGGATTCCACCTGTCTTACATTGTGTCCACCCGTCTTACATTGTGTCCACCCGTCTTACATTGTGTCCACCCGTCTTACATTGTGTCCACCCGTCTAACATTGTGTCCACCCGTCTTACATTGAGTCCACGATCAAGCCTGAAAGATCCCACCCGTCTAACATTGTGTCTATGATCAAGCCTGAAAGATTCCATCCGTCTTACATTGTGTCCACGACCAAGCCCGAACGATTCCACCCTTCTTAAATTGTGTCCACGACCAAGCCTGAAAGATTTCCTAGTCTTACATTGTGTCCACCCGTCTTACATTGTGTCCACGATCAAGCCTGAAAGATTCCACCCGTCTTACATTGTGTCCACGATTAAGTCTAAAAGGTCCCACCCGTCTTACATTGTGTTCATGATCAAGCCTGAAAGATTTCACCCGTCTAACATTGTGTCCACGATCAAGCCTAAAAGATTCCACCCTTCTAACATTGTGTCCACGATCAAGCCTGAAAGATTCCACCCGTCTGACATTGTATCCATGATCAAGTCTGAAAGATTCCACCCGTCTTACATTTTGTCCACGGTCAAGCCTGAAGGATTCCACCCGTCTTATATTGTGTCCATCCGTTTAACATTGTGTCTACAATCAAGCCTGAACGATTCCACCCGTCTGACATTGTGTCCACGGTCAAGCCTGAAGGATTCCACCCGTCTTACATTGTGTCCACACGTCATACATTGTGTCCACGATCAAGCCTTGAAGATTCCACCCGTCTTACATTGTGTCCACGCGTCTTACATTGTGTCCACGATCAAGCCTAAAAGATTTCACTACTCTTACATTTTGTCCCCGATCCAGCCTGAAAGATTCCACCCTTCTTACATTGTGTCCATCCGTCTTACATTGTGTCCACCCGTCTTACATTGTGTCCACGATCAAGCCCGAAAGATCCCACCCGTCTTATATTGTGTCAACAATCAAGCCTGAAAGATTCCACCCATCTTACATTGTGTCCACGATGAAGTCTGAAAGATCCCACCCGTCTTATATTGTGTCCACCCGTCTTATATTGTGTCCACCCGTCTTACTTTGTGTCCACGATCAAGCCTGAAAGATTCCACCCGTCTTACATTGTGTCCACGATTAAGTCTAAAAGATCCCACCCGTCTTACATTGTGTCCACGATTAAGTCTGAAAGATCCCACCCGTCTTACATTGTGTCCACGGTCAAGACTGAAAGATTCCACCCGTCTTAAATTGTGTCCACGATCAAGCCTGAAAGATTCCACCTATCTAACATTGTGTCCACGATGAAGTCTGAAAGATCCCACCCGTCTTACATTGTGTCCACGATTAAGTCTAAAAGATCCCACCCGTCTTACATTGTGTCCACGATCAAGCCTGAAAGATTCCACCCGCCTTTCATTGTGTCCACAATCAAGCCTGAAAGATTCCACCCGTCTAACATTGTGTCCACGATCAAGCCTGAACGATTCCACCCGTCTTACATTGTGTCCACCCGTGTTAAATTGTATCCACCCGTTTTACATTGTGTCCACGATCAAGCCTGAAAGATTCCACCCGTCTTACATTGTGTCCACCCGTCTTACATTGTGTCCACCCGTCTTACATTGTGTCCAACCGTCTTACATTGTGTCCAATCGTCTTACATTGTGTCCACGATCAAGCCTGAAAGATTCCACCCGTCTTACATTGTGTCCACGATCAAGCCTGAAAGATTCCGCGCGTCTTACATTGTGTCCAACCGTCTTACACTGTGTTCAACAGTCTTACATTGTGTCCACCCGTCTTACATTGTGTCCACGATCATGCCTGTAAGATTCCGACCGTCTTACTTTGTGTCCACCCATCTTACATTGTATCCACGATCAAGTCTGAAAGATTCCACCCGTCTTTCATTGTGTCCACCCGTCTTACATTATTTCCAGCCGTCTTATATTGTTTCCACCCGTCTTACAATGTGTCCACCCGTCTTACATTGTGTCCACCCGTCTTACATTGTGTCCACCCGTCTTACATTGTGTACGCCGGAATTACTATCTTCTATAGTTATTTCTATTTTCGCAGCACAGAGAATGTCGCACGAATCATTTGCCAAAGTATCATTCGTATGATCACCAAAAGTACATTTCAGTCGTCATACCTGGTAAGAAGTGGTGCGTGTACAGAAACAAATATGTTTGTTGAAGGAAACTGGACGAGCCAATTGTGTCCAGGCATACCATATAAGGGTCAAAACGGGGAACGAACTGTTATTAAAACTTGTGGTCCACTGACTACGCATTATCTACTAGACGGAGATATTTTTCGATTTCCCGAGCAGGCCTCTCTGTCTTTTGTTAGGTTATGTATGAGAGGGGGGTATTCGTATCATCTCAGCATCTCAGCTCGAAAAATAAAGGCGGGATTTTTGGATTGGGGCCAGTATTCACCAACTATTCTTAAGTTAGAATTGCTCAAGTCATGGATTTCAATCCGCAATATCTTTATTATGTATTTACCTACATGTTTTCATTTTTGCACGACACTTAAACTTTGCTACTTTGAGCTTAAAATCACATTTAAACTTCATAAATAAGCTATTTTTGTTGGTTCGAAAATTGTGACTTGATCTTTAGCCATGACTTAGACCTATGAATGGTTGGTGAATAAGGGCCTAATATAACTTGGGTGTGGTGTTAACGAAATAAATAACAGAGTTCATTTTGAACTTAGTGTGTTTTGGTCGCGTCCGGTAGCGCTTGAGAGCATTTATTTTAGACCTAATTTTAGTAAAATTGCAATAATATAAAAAGTATTGTTTTTTGGATAAATTACATTTATTATCATATGTTAGTGACTGTGTTGGAACTTTTGTCTCAATGTCTTTTAAAAAGAGGTGGGGGTTGCAGCTGGAGTTCTGCTTTCCGTTGCGTTGTAGATTTGATTTACAACGGGAAGAGTTTGACCATTATTTGCACATCGTTAATCGCCTACAGGGTAATACGTACACTACCCGAGTAGCGCTTTTCATGCTTCAATCTATATGAGTTACAATGGCCACTTGGTGCAGCCATTTTTTACGTTTGCCTAAGGTTTCTATGGGGTAATGGTGCATATACTGTCGTGTTTCTAGTACGTCATGGTGTAGTATACTGTCGTGGTTGTAGGAGGACATAGTGTAGTATATTGTCGTGGTTGTATGGGTCATGGTGTAGTATATTGTCATGGTTGTAGGTGGTCATGGTGCAGTATATTGTCGTGTTTGTAGGGGGTCATTGTGCAGTATTTTGTAGTGTTTGTAGGGGGTCATGGTGCAGTATATTGTCGTGTTTGTAGGGCGTCATGGTGTAGTATATTGTCGTGTGTGTAGGGGGTCATGGTGCAGTATATTGTCGTGTTTGTAGGGGGTCATGGTGCAGTATATTGTAGTGTTTGTAGGGGGTCATTGTGCAGTATTTTGTAGTGTTTGTAGGGGGTCATGGTGCAGTATATTGTCGTGTTTGTAGGGCGTCATGGTGTAGTATACTGTCGTGTTAGTAAGAGGTCATGGTGCACTATATTGTCGTCGTTGTAGAGTCATGGTGTAGTATATTATCGTGGTTGTGGAGGGTCATGGTGAAATATATTGTTGTGGTTTTAGGGTCATGGTGCAGTATATTGTCGTCGTTGTAGGGAGTCATAGTGTAGTATATTGTCGTGGTTGTAGGAGGTCATAGTGTAGTATATTGTCGTGGTTGTTGGAGGTCATAGTGCAGTTTATTGTCGTGGTTGTAGGGGGTCATGGTGTAGTATATTGTCGTGGTTGTAGGAGGTCATAGTGCAGTATATTGTCATGGTTGTAGTGGGTCATAGTGTAGTATATTGTCGTGGTTGTAGGCGGTCATGGTGCAGTAAATTGTCGTGTTTGTAGAGGGTCATGGTGCAGTATATTGTCGTGTTTGTAGGGCGTCATGGTGTAGTATACTGTCGTGTTAGTAAGAGGTCATGGTGCACTATATTGTCGTCGTTGTAGAGTCATGGTGTAGTATATTATCGTGGTTGTGGAGGGTCATGGTGAAATATATTGTTGTGGTTTTAGGGTCCTGGTGTAGGATATTGTCGTCGCTATAGGGGGTCATGGTGCAGTATATTGTCGTGGGTGTAGGGATTGTAGTATATTGTCGTGATTGAAGTGTCATGGTGTAGTATTTTGTCGTGGTTGTAGGAGGTCATAGTGAAGTATATTGTCGTGGTTGTAGGTCATAGTGTAGTATATTGTCGTGGTTGTAGGGGGTCATAGTGTAGTATATTGTCGTGGTTGTAGGCGGTCATGGTGCAGTATATTGTCGTGTTTGTAGGGAGTCATGGTGCAGTATATTGTTGTGTTTGTAGGGCGTCATGGTGTAGTATACTGTCGTGTTAGTAGGGGGTCATGGTGCAGTATAATGTCGTCGTTGTAGGGAGTCATGGTGTAGTATATTATCGTGGTTGTAGAGGGTCATGGTGAAATATATTGTTGTGGTTTTAGGGTCCTGGTGTAGGATATTGTCGTCGTGTTTGTAGGGGGGGGGGGGGGGCATGGTGTAGTATTTTGTCGTGGTTGTAGGACATCATAGTGGAGCATAATGTCGTGGTTGTAGGCGGTCATGGTGTTATATATTGTCGTGTTTGTAGGGGGGGGGGGGCATGGTGTAGTATATTGACGTGGTTGTAGGACGTCATAGTGGAGCATAATGTAGGGGGGGGGGGGGGGCATGGTGTAGTATTTTGTCGTGGTTGTAGGACGTCATAGTGGAGCATAATGTCGAGGTTGTAGGCGGTCATGGTGTTATATATTCTCGTGTTTGTAGGGGGGGGGGGCATGGTGTAGTATTTTGACGTGGTTGTAGGACGTCATAGTGGAGCATAAAGTCGAGGTTGTAGGCGGTCATGGTGTTATATATCCTCGTGTTTGTAGTGGGGGGAGCATGGTGTAGTATTTTGTCGTGGTTGTAGGACGTCATAGTGGAGCATAATGTCGTGGTTGTAGGCGGTTATGGTGTTATATATTGTCGTGTTTGTAGGGGGGGGGGCATGGTGTAGTATATTGTCGTGTTTGTAGGGGGGGGGGCATGGTGTAGTATTTTGTCGTGTTTGTAGGGTGGGGTATGGTGTAGTATATTGTCGTGGTTGTAGGAGGTCAAAGTGAAGTATTTTGTCGTGGTTGTAGGGAGTCATAGTGTAGTATATTGTCGTGGTTTTAGAAGGTCATAGTTCAGTATATAGTCGTGGTTGTAGGGGGTCATAGTGTAGTATATTGTCGTGGTTGTAGGAGGTCATAGTGTAGTATATTGTCGTGGTTGTAGGGGTCATATTGAAATATGTTGTCGTGGTTGTAGGGGGTCATGGTGCAGTATATTGTCGTGGTCGTAGGGGGTCATGGTGCAGTATATTGTCGTGGTTGTAGGGGTCATATTGAAGTATGCTTTCGTGGTTGTAGGGGGTCATATTGAAGTATGTTGTCGTGGTTGAAGGGAGTCATAGGGAAGTATATTGTCGTTGTTGTAAGGAGTCATAGTGAAGTATATTGTCGTGGTTGTAGGGGGTCATAGTACAGTATAATGTCGTGGTTGTAGGAGGTCATAGTGTAGTATATTGTCGTGGTTGTAGAGGCTCATGGTGTAGTATATTGTCGTGGTTGTAGGGGGTCATGGTGTAGTATATTGTCGTGGTTGTAGGGAGTCATGTTGTAGTATATTGTCGTGGTTGTATGGGGTCATATTGTAGTATATTGTCGTGGTTGTAGGGAGTCATGTTGTAGTATATTGTCGTGGTTGTAGGGAGTCATGTTGTAGTATATTGTCGTGGTTGCAGGGAGTCATGTTGTAGTATATTGTCGTGGTTGTAGGGAGTCATGTTGTAGTATATTGTCGTGGTTGTAGGCGGTCATGATGCAGTATATTGTCTTGTTCCGAGGGAGGTCATGGTGTAGTATATTGTCGTGGTTGTAGGGGGTCATAGTGCAGTATATTGTCGTGGTTGTAGGAGGTCATAGTGTAGTATATTGTCGTGGTTGTAGGGGGTCATGGTGTAGTATATTGTCGTGGTTGTAGGGAGTCATAGTGTAGTATATTGTCGTGGTTGTAGGGAGTCATGTTGTAGTATATTGTCGTGGTTGTAGGCGGTCATGATGTAGTATATTGTCTTGTTCCGAGGGAGGTCATGGTGTAGTATATTGTCGTGGTTGTAGGCGGTCATGATGTAGTATATTGTCTTGTTCCGAGGGAGGTCATGGTGTAGTATATTGTCGTGGTTGTAGGCGGTCATGGTGTAGTATATTGTCGTGGTTGTAGGGGGTCATGGTGTAGTATATTGTCGTGGTTGTAGGGGGTCATAGTGAAGAATATTGTCGTGGTTGTAGAGAGTCATAGTGTAGTATATTGTCGTGGTTGTAGGGGGTCATGGTGTAGTGTATTGTCGTGGTTGTAGGGGTCATGGTGTAGTATATTGTCGTGGTTGTAGGGGTCATATTGAAGTATGTTGTCGTGGTTGTAGGGAGTCATGGTGTAGTATATTGCCGTGGTTGTAGGGGGTCATGGTGTAGTATATTGCCGTGGTTGTATGTGGTCATGGTGTAGTATATTGTCATGGTTGAAGGAGGTCATGGTGTAGTATATTGTCGTGGTTGTAGGGCGTCATGGTGTAGTATATTGCCGTGGTTGTAGGGGGTCATGGTGTAGTATATTGCCGTGGCTGTAGGGGGTCATGGTGTAGTGTATTGTCATGGTTGAAGGAGGTCATGGTGTAGTATATTGTCGTGGTTGTAGGGCGTCATGGTGTAGTACATTGTCGTGGTTGTATGGGTCATAGTGTAGTATATTGCCGTGATTGAAGGGGGTCATAGTGAAGTATATTGTCGTGGTTGTAGTGGGTCATAGTGTAGTATATTGTCGTGTTTGTAGGCTGTCATGGTGCAGTATATTGTCGTGTTTGTAGGGGGTCATAGTGAAGTATATTATCGTGGTTGTAGGAGGTCATAGTGTAGTATATTGTCATGGTTGTAGTGGGTCATAGTGTATTATATTGTCGTGTTTGTAAGCGGTCATGGTGCAGTATATTGTCGTGTTTGTAGGGGGTCATGGTGCAGTATATTGTCGTGTTTGTAGGGCGTCATGGTGTAGTATACTGTCGTGTTAGTAAGAGGTCATGGTGCACTATATTGTCGTCGTTGTAGAGTCATGGTGTAGTATATTATCGTGGTTGTGGAGGGTCATGGTGAAATATATTGTTGTGGTTTTAGGGTCCTGGTGTAGGATATTGTCGTCGCTATAGGGGGTCATGGTGCAGTATATTGTCGTGGGTGTAGGGATTGTAGTATATTGTCGTGATTGAAGTGTCATGGTGTAGTATTTTGTCGTGGTTGTAGGAGGTCATAGTGAAGTATATTGTCGTTGTTGTAGGTCATAGTGTAGTATATTGTCGTGGTTGTAGGGGGTCATAGTGTAGTATATTGTCGTGGTTGTAGGCGGTCATGGTGCAGTATATTGTCGTGTTTGTAGGGAGTCAAGGTGCAGTATATTGTCGTGTTTGTAGGGCGTCATGGTGTAGTATACTGTCGTGTTAGTAGGGGGTCATGGTGCAGTATATTGTCGTCGTTGTAGGGAGTCATGGTGTAGTATATTATCGTGGTTGTGGAGGGTCATGGTGAAATATATTGTTGTGGTTTTAGGGTCCTGGTGTAGGATATTGTCGTCGCTATAGGGGGTCATGGTGCAGTATATTGTCGTGGGTGTAGGGATTGTAGTATATTGTCGTGATTGAAGTGTCATGGTGTAGTATAATGTCGTGGTTCTAGGGGGTCTAGGTGAAGTTTATTGTCGTGGTTGTAGGGTCGTGGTGTAGTATATTGTCGTGGCTGTAGGGGTACATTGTGTAGTATATTGTCGTGTGTTTTTTTTGGGGGGGACGGTCTTGATGCTGTATACTGCTGTTGTTGTAGCGGGTCGTGGTGTAGTATATTGTCTTGTTCCGAGGGAGGTCATGGTGTAGTGTATTGTCGTGGTTGTAGGGGGTCATGGTGTAGTATATTGTCGTGGTTTTAGGGAGTCATACTGTAGTATATTGTCGTGGTTGTAGGGGGTCATGGTGTAGTGTATTGTCGTGGTTGTAGGGGGTCATGGTGTAGTGTATTGTCGTGGTTGTAGGGGATCATGGTGTAGTGTATTGTCGTGGTTGTAGGGGGTAATGGTGTAGTCTATTGTCGTGGTTGTAGGGGGGTCATGGTGTAGTATATTGTCGTGGTTTTAGGGGGTCATGTTGTAGTGTATTGTCGTGGTTGTAGGGGGTCATGGTGTAGTGTATTGTTGTGGTTGTATGGGGTCATGTTGTAGTATATTGTCGTGGTTGTAGGGGGTCATGGTGTAGTGTATTGTCGTGGTTGTAGGGGGTCATGGTGTAGTATATTGTCGTGGTTGTAGGGGGTCATGGTGTAGTATATTGTCGTGTTTGTAGAGAGTCATAGTGTAGTATATTGTCGTGGTTGTAGGGGGTCATGGTGTAGTGTATTGTCGTGGTTGTAGGGGGTCATGGTGTAGTATATTGTCGTGGTTGTAGGGGTCATATTGAAGTATGTTGTCGTGGTTGTAGGGAGTCATGGTGTAGTATATTGTCGTGCTTGTAGGGGTTCATGGTGTAGTATATTGTCGTGGTTGTAGGAGGTCATGGTGCAGTATATTGTAGTGATTGTAGGAGGTCATAGTGCAGTATATGGTCGTGGTTGTAGGGAGTCATAGTGTAGTATATAGTCGTGGTTGTAGTGGGTAATGGTGTAGTATATTGTATATTGTCGTGGATGTAGTGGGTCATAGTGTAGTATATAGTCGTGGTTGTAGGCGGTCAAGGTGAAGTATATTTTCGTGGTTATAGGGTCGTGGTGTAGTATATTGTCGTGGCTGTAGGGGTACATTGTGTAGTATATTGTCGTGTGTTTTTTTTTGGGGGGAGGGTCATGATGCTGTATATTGCTGTTGTTGTAGGGGGTCGTGGTTTAGTATATTGTTGTGGTTGAAGGTGGTCATGGTGCAGTATATTGTCTTGTTCCGAGGGAGGTCATTGTGTAGTATATTGTCTTGTTCCGAGAGGGGTCATAGTGTAGTATATTGTCTTGTTCTGAGGAAGGTTGGACAGGGTGTAGTGTATTGTCATGTTCCGAGGGAGGTTATGGTGTAGTATATTGCCTTGTTCCGAGTTGGGCAATCGTGTAGTATATTGTCTTCTTCCGAGGGAGGTCATGGTGCAGTATATTGTCGTGGTTCTAGGGGGTCATGGTGAAGTATATTGTCTTGTTCCGAGGGAGGTCATAGCTATGTATATTGTCGTGGTTGTAGGGGGTCATAGTGTAGTATATTGTAGTGGTTGTAGGGGGTCATGTTGTAGTATATTGTCGTGATTGTAGAGTGTCATGATGTAGTAAATTGTCGTGGTTGTAGGGGGTCATGTTAACGTACATTGTCGTGGTTGTAGCGGGTCATGGTAAAGTTTATTGTCGTAATTGTAGGGTCATGGTGTAGTATATTGTCGTGGTTGTAAGGGTTCATGGTGTAGTATATTGTCGTGGTTGAAGGGGGTCATGGTGTCGTCTTTTGTCGTGGTTGCATGGATCATGGTGTCGTCTTTTGTCGTGGTTGTATGGGTCATGGTGTAGTGTATTGTCGTGGCTGTAGGGAGTCATGGTGAAGTATATTGTAGTGGTTGTAGGAGGTCATAGTGAAGTATATTGTCGTGTTTCTTGGGTCATGGTGTAGTTTATTGTCGTGGTTGTAGTGTCATGGTGTAGTATATTGTCGTGGTTTAAGGGTTCATGGTGTTGTATATTGCTGTTGTTGTAGTGGGTTTTTGTGTTGTATATTGTCCAGGTTTTAGTGGGTCATGGTGTAGTACATGTATTTTGTCTTGTTCCAAGAGGGATCATGGTGGAATATATAGTCTTGTTCTGAGGGTGATCAAGGTGTAGTATATTGTCTTGTTCCGAGGGAAGTCATGGTGTAGTACATTGTCTTGTTCAGAGGTTGGACATGGTGTAATATATTGTCTTGTTCCGAGGGAGGTCATGGTGTAGTATATTGTCTTGTTCCGAGGTTGGACATGGTGTAGTATATTGTCTTGTTCAGAGGTTGGGCATGGTGTAGTATAAAGTCTTTTTCCGAGGGATGTCATTGTGCAGTATAAAGTCTTGTTCTGAGGGAGGTCATGGTGTAGTATATTGTCTTGTTCCGAGGTTGGACATGGTGTACTATATTGTCTTTTGCAGAGGTTGGGCATGGTGTAGTATAAAGTCTTGTTCCGAAAGATGTCATGGTGCAGTATTAGGTCTTGTCGCGATGAAGGTTATGGTGTAGTATATTGTCTTGTTCAGAGGTTGGACATGGTGTAGTATATTGTCTTGTTCAGATGTTGGGCATGGTGTAGTATATTGTCTTGTTCCGAGGGATGTCATAGTGCAATGTATAGTCTTGTTCCGAGGGAGGTTATGGAGTAGTATATTGTCTTGTTCAGAGGTTGGGCATGATGTAGTATATTGTCTTGTTCCGAGGGCTGTCATGGTGCAGTATAAAGTCTTGTTCCGAGGGAGGTCAATGTGTAGTATATTGTCTTGTTCTGAGGGAGGTTATGGTGTAGTATATTGTCTTGTTCAGATGTTGGACATGGTGTAGTATATTGTCTTGTTCCGAGGGAGGTTATGGTGTAGTATATTGTCTTGTTCTGAGGGAGGTTATGGTGTAGTATATTGTCTTGTTCTGAGGGAGGTCAATGTGTAGTATATTGTCTTGTTCTGAGGGAGGTCAATGTGTAGAATATTGTCTTGTTCTGAGGGAGGTTATGGTGTAGTATATTGTCTTGTTCTGGAGAGGTCAATGTGTAGTATATTGTCTTGTTCTGAGGGAGGTCAATGTGTAGTATATTGTCTTGTTCTGATGGAGGTTATGGTGTAGTATATTGTCTTGTTTTGAGGGATGTCATGGTGTAGTATATTGTCTTGTTCTGAGGGAGGTTATGGTGTAGTAAATTGTCTTGTTCTGAGGGAGGTCAATGTGTAGTATATTGTCTTGTTCTGAGGGAGGTCAATGTGTAGTATATTGTCTTGTTCTGATGGAGGTCAATGTGTAGTATATTGTCTTGTTCTGAGGGAGGTTATGGTGTAGTATATTGTCTTGTTCTGAGGGAGGTCAATGTGTAGTATATTGTCTTGTTCTGAGGGAGGTCAATGTGTAGTATATTGTCTTGTTCTGAGGGGGGTTATGGTGTAGTATATTGTCTTGTTCTGAGGGAGGTCAATGTGTAGTATATTGTCTTGTTCTGAGGGAGGTCAATGTGTAGTATATTGTCTTGTTCTGAGGGAGGTTAATGTGCAGTATATTGTCTTGTTCTGAGGGAGGTCAATGTGTAGTATATTGTCTTGTTCTGAGGGAGGTCAATGTGTAGTATATTGTCTTGTTCTGAGGGAGGTCAATGTGTAGTATATTGTCTTGTTCAGAGGTTGGACATGGTGCAGCATATTGTCTTGTTCCGAGAGCCGTCACGGTGTAGTATATTGTCTTGAAAAGTTGATAACTCTGACAAATAAGTCTTTTACCCTTGACCACTTATCTCAAAGCGTAATTAAGATCTCAGATGGGCGTCTTGTTGTGTCTGCGACACATACTCTTTTAGGGTGACTAAAATGATTGCTACGGATTAAAAATTAAAATTAAAATTGAAAGTTATGGATCTTGACATAAAATGTTCCAATTCAACTTTGATGTGTAATGTCGATATAGTATGTCTCCGCGTCCGCGCTTCTTTGTCGCGAAAAACATACTGACGTAATAAAAGCCATAGCCCGTGAATCCGAGAACTTTACTGTCCGGATAAAATAAATAAAATATATGTGTTTTTTTTATATCAAAATGAGTTTTAATTATAAAATCGTTTTCATGAGAGGGAGGCAGATTTTATAGATGGTTTATGATGAAATATTATATCCAATTAAACATGAAAACATATTTAACTTTGCGGATGCATGCTACATGACCTCCGCATGTTTAACGCGAAACAAGAAGAGGACGCAGAATACGGCCGTCGAGGCATCGGATATCAGATCCGTAACCATAGGTTTCACAACACTCATAAAAGTGAACATTTGGGCTTGTTGTTTTTTCAGTTTAAAAGTGAAGAAGTTATAGCTATAAAAATGTTGGTCATTTAAACTTCTACGCCAACGTATTTTCTTTACATTGGAAGTTAGCACCTATATATTACATATAATCGCCTGATAGTAGCCATCTGTGCAAATTTAATATCTGCAATAAAAATTACAAGTTTGGGGCAAATCCTCCTAAAACTGGTTTGTGTTTGAATTTCAATTCGTGAGAAACAAAATTTAGGTTATCGGACTATTCCAAAAGATTATTTTGGGATTTAAACCAAGCACTCTTAATCATCTTTATCACAAAGGTAAATAAATACTCAAAAGGCAAAAGGTTGCTATCGTCACATGTAAAATGGTGATTATTGATATAGTTGTCGGATGCAATCTAAGAAAGATAGCTTACGTGTAAGTCACCGAATAAAGAAGACACTATTCACTTTGTAAAACTATTTCATAATTAAAACTAGAATAAATAGAATAGTTTTGCTGATGTGACAATTGCGACTTTCAAATAAAATGTGGGTTCTGGGCTTATAATGATTGTAGTCCGGAAGCTGGATATGGTTACCCCCCACCCCCACCCCACTCCCCACACCACCCCACACAAACACCCCAGACATACACACTTCACCTAGACTTTTTATCATGAGTACCAAAATGTTCGTTAGAGTGTCTATAAAACAGAATCTCCAATGTACTCAAACATAAACTTATTTGGGGTATATGAAAACTAATGGTTTCCATGGCAACCATCATGAAATTTTGATAGGAGGGTATGTTTAAAACAATGTTTGTAACTTTTCCAAAGATAGTGATAGAAGTATACAACTGGTACTCAATTAAAGGTTACTGAATGGCCATTATGGTCTTTGTCAGTTATGCAAATTAGCAGTTATGAATATTCATAAATGTTACTGAGAATCTAAAAATAGACTTTATTTTTGAAATGCTGATTAGATGTTTTTCATTTAAAAGCAATTTTCAAACAAACTCAACAGTTTTGTAAGTTATATACATACCACTACTTGTCTGACAGATGTTGGTCTAGGTTTCATATGATTTGGTTCATTTGGGGATTTTTTTATGGTTTTTATTATTATTATTATTATTTATTTTCGTCCAAATTCTGTTTATTCAATTTTAATGCATTATTTGGCTAGAAGTCTGCTTATAAATGACTATGACTTTAAAGAATAATTTTATATCATTCCTTAAGTGGAGGCCATCACTAAACTTAGATTTGAAATAATAAATTATGCAAATAAACCAAAATAAATATTCATTCATTAAGAATCTAAAGATAGACTTTATTTTTGAAAGGTTGATTAGATTTTTTTTATTTAAAAGCAATTTTCAAAATAACTTAACAGTTTCTAAAGTTATATGCATACCCCTACCAGTCTTACACATCTTGGTCTAAGTTTCATATAATTTGGTTCATTTTGTGATTTTTTATGATTTTCTTTTTATTATTTTCATTCAAATTTTGCTCATTCAATATTAATGCATAATTTGGTAAAAAGTCTGCTTATAAGTAGCTATAACGTTGAAGAATAACTTTTATATCGTTCCTTAAGTGGAGGCTATCGTTAAAGTTAGATTTAAAATTATTTATTATGTTAATAAGCCAACATGAATATTCATACATAAAAGGTTAGTAGGCACCCCTCTTAGTCTGATACATGTTTGTTTTGCATGAATTAGTACATTTTTTAAAATTTTGTATGATGTTTTACATTAATTTGATCTGAGTTTTCTTCATTAATTTGTTAAGACACGATTATGTTAAAAGCCTAATTATAGCTATTCATAACCTGGAAAAAAACACTTATTGAGTTGTCCTATGGTGAAGTCTATGATTAATCTAAGATTTCAAATAATTATGCAAATTAGTTCTAATAAATATTCAAACCCCTTAATTGTGAGCTTACACCATGTCACTCGAAACTCCTCGGGTAATTCCGTCCTCTACGTAATCAACACGGAAATAATGCGGTCGCCGCCATATTGACGAACTACTTCCAAAATGGCAATCGTACCTACTTGGCGATCTCCGGCAAGCTTCGAATATAGACATCACCGAAGCGTGATCCGAGTGCAGGCAGGGTAATAACTGGTATATTACACTTTTACCAAATCCTGTTGGTAATATACATATAGTATCAACTAAGTTAGAAATATTCATCAACGAAGCAATCTGCTCTTCTTTCAAGGAGTATTGAATCTCCATTATATCTAAAGCGTACTGCATGCACTTTGAAAAGTCAGCCATCTTTGTTTACATAATGCAATGAGAAGTTATTCGCCGGGGCAAATCACCAACTGGTGTATTCATACAATTACATACGAGGCATTATCTCCGAAGCTTGCCAGAGATCGCCGAGTAGGTACGATTGACACCATGTATTTTAAGACTAAATAAATTTTCGATCATTATTACATTTGTTGCTATTGTTCTTCCGTTTTTTATACTTTGACAACGGATCTCAAGCATTTAACTAAAAATCTTTCTGAGTGTAGGTGAACGTTTCTTGTAATTGTTCTATTAATGATTTTATGCTACGTACCTTCAAATCCTTATAAACTAGGTAAAAATAATTTATTGAAATGGAAGAGAGTTAAACGCTTATAATTGTTGTTTTTTAGTGATTATTTCTCCGATTTTCTTAATGAATGAAGTACATACTTTTCTTGACTTCATCTTCATCGTTTAGATGGCGGAAACTGCTAAACTTTTTTTTATAAATTTTATCAATTCCTATCATTTTTAAGTTCACATTATATTGGCATTTGATATTTTATTATACACTTTTAAGACATTTATTGTCATGTGTTTACTGTGCAAGGTCTTAAATGGTAAAAATCTCTAATTTCTTACTATCCAGTGTGTGTATTCTCTTTCATCAACATTCTAATACATTGATATGTCCAACACTTCAAAACATATGTGGACAACTCCTTTGCATGATTAGGGACTCTTTCCACCATATGTCCTAACAGATAGGCAAAACCATATCTATTAAGGCAACAAACCTGTTATTTTATTTTGGAACAATGTTGTTATATTTACCCCCTTTCATTATCTTATCCTTTGGCTAAATGAAATGAAACTTTACTTATATTAAGCTCAAACTGCAACAGGAAATCAGAGTTTATAGACTGAAGAATGTATTTGATGCCAATGTCTTGTTATAGGAAGCAGTAAATTTGCTTTGTTATGCTTCAATTTTCTTACTTATTCAAAATATTTGCCACATGCCCACATCATGTCACATTTAGTATCATTGTGTGCCGTCTAGAACTGTTTTCTTCTATAAGAATGCAGGAATTCATTCTATAAGAAAACAATTTTTAGCTGAATGTCAATTTCAATGTTAAGATTGTTTTCTTTGTGATGTTCAAGTCAGTTATGGCATCATTTCTATCTTATCCCCCGGATAACATCATTTTAATTAATGAACACTATAAAATTTATACATTTTGTGTAATAGAGATATGAAATCATAAAATCCAATCAAGATAACGTGACAATTGTATATTTCAGTTTTATTGACAATAATATCACAAGAAAAGATTTGAATTACTGTATTTATACAAAACTTTTGCAATATCGGCTGCATAAATTAAACTTTATATCTCAGTTTATTAAATAGGTAATAACCGAGTTAATAACCGAGTTAAAATCAGTGGTGGTCAGGCAGTTTCGTGTGCTCATTTATAGCAAGATTGACTTTCTATCCAACATGGATTTAAAACCGCCAGCCCTGACGTCCTCAGAATGCTCTTCCTTACATGAATAGACACAACTTTTGTTGGATATTTAAAACTCAGGTCATTTATGGAAATCTTCACAGGGCTTTATGTTCTGGAAACATATCTGGTGGCCACTGCGATATGTTAAGGCAGACTGTCAGTATATTAAATAAATTAAAATATAATAAACGCATCATACAACGCAATGTAGATTTGACTGCTTCTGGGCGATACCAGTTACTGATTTCAGTTACTAATCTCAGTTGTTGAACACATTATGGAAGACCAGGTATACCAGTACTTTGTAAATAAAGCATTACTATGCTATCAATTCATTTAAACAAGGAACATATTCTCCTAAAGTGCAAACTTTATTTTTGTGAAGCATATGTCAGATAATTTGCGAGTGAATCTTCTTTTCACTTGTCTCAATACATGCACCGTATGACTTGACCTAATTTGGTTAGAATATTTAGGTTAACTTTAGAGTTATTAACCGCTCATATTTTACTTTGTAGAATATGCATTTGAGAATAATAAATTCAGTATATTTAATACGAATTATAATTACAGACATCATGTTTTATACCATACATTACTTATTAATGTTTTCACATGCCTTACAATAATAAGTGATCAAATTCACTCTTGATATATACGTTAATTAATTTTAAAATGCCTATAAAGTATATGTACTCTGTAGTATCACCTTCTAAAAATTCTTTGATTATAAGCCCACATGGAAATTTAATCTAAATTAATGTACTAATCCAAATTTACCCTTTAACTTCCACTGGTGTTGTGTTGTCCCCAATGAACAGATTTCTTTCGAAGGCATGCTTTACTTTAAGCTTGAATGAAGCAATTGCTTTTTCTTAGCTTCAAACAAAAGACTAATTAAAGAATAACAGTTGTGTTCACTGGCTTGGCCCATATATAATTATGGTAAGTCAGGATTACCATTAACTGAAAAGATAAAAATATTAGACACCAGAAGAAAGGTATTGTTATATCACATCAATTTATCATTGCTTTGATTTGGTTCACTTGATTACAATATAAGAAATAGACATCACAATTGCAAAATTATTACAATAAAAGAACATTTATTTTAGATCTGAAAAGACATTCAAGCATTTAATAATAAAAAAAAATATGTTTCTATTTTTAGGAGATATTTCAAAAGCCTCTATAGCTTTATATGGTTAAAATATAATGAATTAATTATCACGAGAAATAACTGGTAATAGTCAACAAAAGAACTTTTTAATTAATAAGAATGTGACTCAGAAAAAGATAAAGCTATTTAAAAATATATATTCATTTTAATTAAGATTCATGAATATTTATTAAGGCTAACGTGCATACCTATCAATTTCACATCTTGGCTTAGTGTAAATCTTTAGTATAATTGATAACTGATTTTACCACTAAGTTATAAGTAATACAGTACAATACGCATGTTTACAAGCAGATTTTTTTATAAATTTCACATACTAATTTCAATGATGAAAATTCCACAGAAATTAAATACTCGTAAAATATTCGTAAAATATCAAAAAATAGATCTGTTAATACAAAACTTGAATTAACTTGTGTCAGACTAGGAGAGGTGTCTATTTAACTTATAAAAAAATCAATTTGTTGGAATATTGCTTTTAAATGAAACTTCTAATAAAGATTTCAAAATTAAAGTCTATTTTTTAGATTCCTATTAAGATATATAAATCTTCATGCTGGCTTATTTGTATAATTATTAATTTCAAAATTAAGTTAAGTGATAGCCTCCACTTAGGGAAAGATGATACAAAATGTATTCTTCAATTATATGGTTAGTTAATATCAGACTTCTAGCCAAATTATGAATTCAGATAGAATAAGCAAAATTTGGGTGAAAATAAATTTTAAAAAATCATAAAAAATCACAAAATGAACCGAACCATATGAAACTTAGACCAGAATCTGTTAGACAAGTAATGGTATGTATATAACCTAAAAACAGTTGAGTTTGTTTGAAAATTGCTTTTAAATGAAAAGAATCTAATTAACATTTCAAAAATAAAGTCTATTTTAGATCATTAAAATTTATGAATATTCAAAAGTGCTGCTAATTTGAATAATTGACTATGACCATAATGGCCATTTAATAATCTTAAATTGAGTACCAGTCGTATAACTCCATCAACATCTTTGAAAAAGATGTTTGAAATAAACATTTTTCTAAACAAACCCTCCTGTTGGTAACCATGAAAAAAGTCTAGGTGTGTGTTGGTGTGTGTGTGTGTTTTTTTTGTAATAACCATATCCAGCTTCCGGACTATTAAAGTATGGCCGTTAGCCATGGTACCTTTGAGAGTATGTTCATTACATCTGGGTTGCTGGCCTTTGTGACCCCGAATACCTTGATATTGAAAGCGCCAATCCTCACATTGGCGTCTACTTCTATCTCTAGACCGCTCAATGCAAGCGCCCATGTGACACAAACCAAAATGGCGCGCTGACCGGCCATTGAAAGCAGTGTGCTACGTGAAATATGTTACCCTACGCCGATAGGATATTCTGAAAAAAACAAAGAAAACAAAGGCCGGTTATCTTATCTTTTAGGTGTGTGTAAAGAACAGTAGAGAGCATTGTCGTCATTTAGAACTACTTCATGTGATGGAAAGGGATATTCTCCTGTTCTACGTGCACAATAGACACATTTATTTTCTGGACGTTATGTATGCTTTCATCGAACAATGACGACCCGTATATAACACTGCTCTAAATTGTTTCACAATAGCTCTAATACAGAGATAAACAAACTGACATTTGGCGTTATCTTTTTTCAACGTTAAGATGTATCAATTTGGTGAAATGGCTTTCATCTATAAATAACGACCGTATATGGTACGACCCGTTTATAACACTGCTCTAAACCGTTACACAATTATTCTAATACAGACATAAAAAACTGACATTTAACGTTATCTTTATTCAACGTCAAGGTGTATCAATTTGGTGATTTGTAGAGTAAGCACATGCTCCCAAAGAAAACAATTGAGTGCAGGTTTTATGGAAAACTAATCTATGAGCCGATACAACACAAATCCGCCGAATCGGTATAGAGTAGGCTCCAGGTACGAGAGGCCATAGGGTCAAAGCCAGTCCCCAACATACCAAAGTTGTCAAAACTGGTTGCGTCATATTTTCAGTGCTAACGCTCCAGCAAATTTAGAACGAATCTATCATATATATCAAATACATAAAACAATATCAAATTTTGCTTTGGGGAATTTGGGCATAATTTTATACCAGCCCATACTTAAGTCTTAATAAGTACAGTTTTGTCAGAATAATGTGACTTTGTATAGTATCAAGCCAGGTTGACGGCTGTTGTCAGGATACTGTGACTGTGTGTAGTATCAAGCCAGGTGGGACGGCTGTTGTCAGAATAGTGTGACTGTGTGTATTATCGAAACATGTGTGATGGCTGTTGTCAGGATACTGTGATGTGTGTAGTATCAAGCCAGGTGGGACGGCTGTTGACAGGATAGTGTGACTGTGTATAGTAGCGAGACATGTGTGATGGCTGTTGTCAGGATACTGTGACTGTGTGTAGTATCAAGCCAGGTGGGGCGGCTGTTTCAGAATAATGTGACTGTGTGTAGTATAAAGCCAGATGGGACGGCTGTTGTCTGGATACTGTGTCTGTGTGTAGTATCAAGCCAGGTGGGACGGCTGTTGTCAGGATACTGTGACTGTGTGTATTATCAAGCCATGTGTGGCGGCTGTTGTCAGGATACTGTGACTGTGTGTAGTATCAAGCCATGTGTGGCGGCTGTTGTCAGGATACTGTGACTGTGTACAGAATTAAACCATGTTTGGCGGCTGTTGTCAGGATACTGTGACTGTGTGTACTATCAAGCCATGTGTGACGGCTGTTGTCAGGATACTGTGACTGTGTGTAGTATCAAGCCGTATGTGGCGGCTGTTGTCAGGATACTGTGACTGTGTGTAGCATCAAGCCGTGTGTGACGACTGTTGTCAGGATATTGTGACTGTGTATAGCTTTAAGCCGTGTGTGGCGACTGTTGTCAGGATACTGTGACTGTGTGTAGTATCAAGCCGTGTGTGGCGGCTGTTGTCAGGATACTGTGACTGTGTGTAGTATCAAGCCATGTGGGGCGGCTGTTTCAGAATAATGTGACTGTGTGTAGTATCAAGCCAGGTGGGACGGCTGTTGTCAGGATAATGTGACTGTGTGTAGTATCAAGCCAGGTGTGACCGCTGTTGTCAGGATACTGTGACTATGTGTAGTATCAACCATGTGAGATGGCTGTTGTCAGGATACAGTGACTGTGTGTAGTATTAAGGCAGGTGTGATAGCTGTTGTCAGAATAATGTGACTATACGTAGTATCAAGCCAGGGGTGTCGGTTGTTGTCAGAATAATGTGACTGTGAGTAGTATCAAGCCAGGAGTGGCGGCTGTTGTCAGGACAATATTACTCTGTGTGTAGTATTAAGCCAGATCTGACGGCTGTTGTCTGGATACTGTGACCGTGTGTAGTATCAAGCCATGTGTGGCGGCTGTTGTCAGGATACTGTGACTGTGTATAGTATTAAACCATGTGTGGCGAGTGTTGTCAGGATACTGTGACTGTGTGTAGTATCAAGCCGTGTGTGGCGGCTGTTGTCAGGATACTGTGACTGTGTGTAGTATCAAGCCATGTGTGGTGGCTGTTGTCAGGATACTGTGACTGTGTATAGTATTAAACCATGTTTGGCGGCTGTTGTCAGGATACTGTGACTGTGTGTAGTATCAAGCCATGTATGACGGCTGTTGTCAGGATACTGTGACTGTGTGTAGTATCAAGCCATGTGTGACGGCTGTTGTCAGGATACTGTGACTGTGTGTAGTATCAAGCCATGTGTGACGGCTGTTGTCAGGATACTGTGACTGTGTGTAGTATTAAACCATGTGTGACGGCTGTTGTCAGGATACTGTGACTGTGTATAGTATTAAACCATGTGTGACGGCTGTTGTCAGGATACTGTGACTGTGTATAGTATTAAGCCGTGTGTGACGGCTGTTGTCAGGATACTGTGACTGTGTATAGTATTAAACCATGTGTGGCGGGTGTTGTCAGGATACTGTGACTGTGTGTAGCATCAAGCCATGTGTGATGGCTGTTGTCAGGATACTGTGACTGTGTGTAGTATTAAACCAAGTGTGGCGGGTGTTGTCAGGATACTGTGACTGTGTGTAGTATTAAACCATGTGTGGCGGGTGTTGTCAGGATACTGTGACTGTGTATAGCATTAAGCCATGTGTGGCGGCTGTTGTCAGGATACTGTGACTGTGTATAGCATTAAGCCGTGTGTGGCGGCTGTTGTCAGGATACTGTGACTGTGTATAGTATTAAACCATGTGTGATGGCTGTTGTCAGGATACTGTGACTGTGTGTAGTATTAAACCAAGTGTGGCGGGTGTTGTCAGGATACTGTGACTGTGTGTAGTATTAAACCATGTGTGGCGGGTGTTGTCAGGATACTGTGACTGTGTATAGCATTAAGCCGTGTGTGGCGGCTGTTGTCAGGATACTGTGACTGTGTATAGCATTAAGCCGTGTGTGGCGGGTGTTGTCAGGATACTGGGACTGTGTATAGTATTAAACCATGTGTGACGGCTGTTGTCAGGATACTGTGACTGTGTGTAGTATCAAGCCTTGTGTGACGACTGTTGTCAGGATACTGTGATTGTGTGTAGCATTAAGCCGTGTGTGACGGCTGTTGTCAGGATACTGTGACTGTGTATAGCATAAAGCCGTGTGTGGCGGCTGTTGTCAGTATACTGTGACTGTGTGTAGCATTAAGACGTGTGTGGCGGCTGTTGTCAGGATACTGTGACTGTGTGTAGTATTAAACCATGTGTGGCGGGTGTTGTCAGGATACTGTGACTGTGTATAGTATTAAACCATGTTTGGCGGCTGTTGTCAGGATACTGTGACTGTGTATAGTATTAAACCGTGTGTGACGGCTGTTGTCAGGATATTGTGCCTGTGTGTAGTATCAAGCCATGTGTGGCGGCTGTTGTCAGGATACTGTGACTGTGTGTAGTATCAAGCCATGTGTGGCGGCTGTTGTCAGGATACTGTGACTGTGTATAGAATTAAACCATGTGTGACGGCTGTTGTCAGGATACTGTGACTGTGTATAGTATTAAACCATGTGTGACGGCTGTTGTCAGGATAATGTGACTGTGTATAGTAATAAACCATGTGTGACGGCTGTTGTCAGGATACTGTGACTGTGTATAGTATCAAGCCGTGTGTGACGGCTGTTGTCAGGATACTGTGACTGTGTGTAGTATCAAGCCGTGTGTGACGGCTGTTGTCAGGATACTGTGACGGTGTATAGCATTAAGCCGTGTGTGGCGGCTGTTGTCAGGATACTGTGACTGTGTGTAGTATCAAGCCGTGTGTGACGGCTGTTGTCAGGATACTGTGACTGTCTGTAGTATCAAGCCATGTGTGGCGGCTGTTGTCAGGATACTGTCACTGTGTATAGTATTAAGCCGTGTGACGGCTGTTGTCAGGATATTGTGACTGTGTATAGTATCAAGCCGTGTGTGACGGCTGTTGTCAGGATATTGTGACTGTGTGTATCATCAAGCCTTGTGTGACGACTGTTGTCAGGATATTGTGACTGTGTGTAGGATCAAGCCGTATGTGACGGCTGTTGTGAGGATACTGTGACAGTATGTAGCGTCAAGCCGTGTGTGACGACTGTTGTCAGGATAATGTGACTGTGTGTAGCATCAAGCCGTGTGTGACGACTGTTGTCAGGATATTGTGATTGTGTGTAGTATCAAGCCATGTGTGACGGCTGTTGTGAGGATATTGTGATGTGTATAGCATCAAGCCGTGTGTGACGACTGTTGTCAGGATATTGTGACTGTGTGTACTATCAAGTCCATGTGTGACGGCTGTTGTCAGGATACTGTGACTGTGTATAGTATTAAACCATGTGTGACGGCTGTTGTCAGGATACTGTGACTGTGTGTAGTATCAAGCCATGTGTGACGGCTGTTGTCAGGATACTGTGACTGTGTATAGTATTAAACCATGTGTGGCGGGTGTTGTCAGGATACTGTGCCTGTGTATAGTATCAAGCCATGTGTGGCGGGTGTTGTCAGGATACTGTGACTGTGTGTAGTAACAAGCCATGTGTGATTGCTGTTGTCAGGATAATGTGACTGTGTATAATATTAAACCATGTGTGGCGGGTGTTGTCAGGATACTGTGACTGTGTGTAGCATTAAGCCATGTGTGACGGCTGTTGCCAGGATACTGTGACTGTGTATAGTATCAAGCCATGTGTGACGGCTGTTGTCAGGATACTGTGACTGTGTGTAGCATAAAGCCATGTGTGACAGCTGTTGTCAGGATACTTTGACTGTGTATAGTATTAAACCATGTGTGACGGCTGTTGTCAGGATACTGTGACTGTGTGTAGCATTAAGCCATGTGTGACGGCTGATGTCAGGATACTGTGACTGTGTATAGTATTAAGCCGTGTGTGGCGGCTGTTGTCAGGATACTGTGACTGTGTGTAGTATCAAGCCGTGTGTGGCGGCTGTTGTCAGGATAATGTGACTGTGTGTAGCATCAAGCCATGTGTGACGGCTGTTGTCAGGAAACTGTGACTGTGTATAGTATTAAACCATGTGTGGCGGGTGTTGTCAGGATACTGTGACTGTGTATAGTATTAAACCATGTGTGGCGGGTGTTGTCAGGATACTGTGACTGTGTGTAGTATCAAGCCATGTGTGGCGGCTGTTGTCAGGATACTGTGACTGTGTATAGTATTAAACCATCTGTGACGGCTGTTGTCAGGATACTGTGACTGTGTGTAGCATTAAGCCGTGTGTGACGGCTGTTGTCAGGATACTGTGACTGTGTATAGCATTAAGCCATGTGTGACGGCTGTTGTCAGGATACTATGACCTTGTATAGCATTAAGCCGTGTGTGGCGGCTGTTGTCAGGATACTGTGACTGTGTATAGTATTAAACCATGTGTGGCGGGTGTTGTCAGGATACTGTGACTGTGTGTAGCATTAAGCCATGTGTGACGGCTGTTGTCAGGATACTGTGACTGTGTGTAGCATTAAGCCATGTGTGACGGCTGTTGTCAGGATACTGTGACTGTGTGTAGCATTAAGCCATGTGTGACGGCTGTTGTCAGGATACTGTGACTGTGTATAGCATTAAGCCATGTGTGATTGCTGTTGTCAGGATACTGTGACTGTGTATATTATTAAACCATGTGTGACGGCTGTTGTCAGGATACTGTGACTGTGTATAGTATTAAACCATGTGTGACGGCTGTTGTCAGGATACTGTGACTGTGTGTAGCATTAAGCCATGTGTGACGGCTGATGTCAGGATACTGTGACTGTGTATAGCATTAAGCCGTGTGTGGCGGCTGTTGTCAGGATACTGTGACTGTGTGTAGCATTAAGCCATGTGTGACGGCTGTTGTCAGGATACTGTGACTGTGTATAGCATTAAGCCATGTGTGACGGCTGTTGTCAGGATACTATGACCTTGTATAGCATTAAGCCGTGTGTGGCGGCTGTTGTCAGGATACTGTGACTGTGTGTAGTATCAAGTCATGTGTGATTGCTGTTGTCAGGATACTGTGACTGTGTATAGTATTAAACCATGTGTGGCGGGTGTTGTCAGGATACTGTGACTGTGTGTAGTATCAAGCCATGTGTGGCGGGTGTTGTCAGGATACTGTGACTGTGTGTAGTATCAAGTCATGTGTGATTGCTGTTGTCAGGATACTGTGACTGTGTATAGTATTAAACCATGTGTTGCGGCAGTTGTCAGGATACTGTGACTGTGTATAGTATTAAACCATCTTTGACGGCTGTTGTCAGGATACTGTGACTGTGTGTAGTATCAAGCCATGTGTGGCGGCTGTTGTCAGGATACTGTGACTGTGTATATTATTAAACCATGTTTGGCGGCTGTTGTCAGGATACTGTGACTGTGTATATTATTAAACCATGTTTGGCGGCTGTTGTCAGGATACTGTGACTGTGTGTAGCATTAAGCCATGTGTGACGGCTGTTGCCAGGATACTGTGACTGTGTATAGTATCAAGCCATGTGTGACGGCTGTTGTCAGGATACTGTGACTGTGTGTAGCATAAAGCCATGTGTGACAGCTGTTGTCAGGATACTTTGACTGTGTATAGTATTAAACCATGTGTGACGGCTGTTGTCAGGATACTGTGACTGTGTGTAGCATTAAGCCATGTGTGACGGCTGATGTCAGGATACTGTGACTGTGTATAGCATTAAGCCGTGTGTGGCGGCTGTTGTCAGGATACTGTGACTGTGTGTATTATCAAGCCGTGTGTGGCGGCTGTTGTCAGGATAATGTGACTGTGTGTAGCATCAAGCCATGTGTGACGGCTGTTGTCAGGAAACTGTGACTGTGTATAGTATTAAACCATGTGTGGCGGGTGTTGTCAGGATACTGTGACTGTGTATAGTATTAAACCATGTGTGGCCGGTGTTGTCAGGATACTGTGACTGTGTGTAGTATCAAGCCATGTGTGGCGGCTGTTGTCAGGATACTGTGACTGTGTATAGTATTAAACCATCTGTGACGGCTGTTGTCAGGATACTGTGACTGTGTATAGCATTAAGCCATGTGTGACGGCTGTTGTCAGGATACTGTGACTGTGTGTAGCATTAAGCCATGTGTGACGGCTGTTGTCAGGATACTGTGACTGTGTGTAGCATTAAGCCATGTGTGACGGCTGTTGTCAGGATACTGTGACTGTGTATAGCATTAAGCCATGTGTGATTGCTGTTGTCAGGATACTGTGACTGTGTATATTATTAAACCATGTGTGACGGCTGTTGTCAGGATACTGTGACTGTGTATATTATTAAACCATGTGTGACGGCTGTTGTCAGGATACTGTGACTGTGTGTAGCATTAAGCCATGTGTGACGGCTGTTGTCAGGATACTGTGACTGTGTATAGCATTAAGCCATGTGTGACGGCTGTATTCAGGATACTATGACCTTGTATAGCATTAAGCCGTGTGTGGCGGCTGTTGTCAGGATACTGTGACTGTGTGTAGTATCAAGTCATGTGTGATTGCTGTTGTCAGGATACTGTGACTGTGTATAGTATTAAACCATGTGTGGCGGGTGTTGTCAGGATACTGTGACTGTGTGTAGTATCAAGCCATGTGTGGCGGGTGTTGTCAGGATACTGTGACTGTGTGTAGTATCAAGTCATGTGTGATTGCTGTTGTCAGGATACTGTGACTGTGTATAGTATTAAACCATGTGTTGCGGCAGTTGTCAGGATACTGTGACTGTGTATAGTATTAAACCATGTTTGACGGCTGTTGTCAGGATACTGTGACTGTGTGTAGTATCAAGCCATGTGTGGCGGCTGTTGTCAGGATACTGTGACTGTGTATATTATTAAACCATGTTTGGCGGCTGTTGTCAGGATACTGTGACTGTGTATATTATTAAACCATGTTTGGCGGCTGTTGTCAGGATACTGTGACTGTGTGTAGTATCAAGCCGTGTGTGTCGGCTGTTGTCAGGATAATGTGACTGTGTGTAGCATCAGGCCATGTGTGACGGCTGTTGTCAGGATACTGTGACTGTGTATAGTATTAAACCATGTGTGGCGAGTGTTGTCAGGATACTGTGACTGTGTGTAGCTTTAAGCCGTGTGTGGCGGCTGTTGTCAGGATACTGTGACTGTGTGTAGCATCAAGCCGTGTGTGACGGCTGTTGTCAGGATACTGTGACTGTGTGTAGCATCAAGCCATGTGTGACGACTGTTGTCAGGATACTGCGACTGTGTAAAGCATCAAGCCGTGTGTGACGGCTGTTGTGAGGATACTGTGACTGTGTGTAGTATCAAGCTGTGTGTGACGGCTGTTGTCAGGATACTGTGACTGTGTATAGTATCAAGCCGTGTGTGACGACTGTTGTCAGGATACTGTGACTGTGTATAGTATCAAGCCGTGTGTGACGGCTGTTGTGAGGATATTGTGACTGTGTGTAGTATCAAGCTGTGTGTGACGGCTGTTGTCAGGATACTGTGACTGTGTATAGTATCAAGCCGTGTGTGGCGGCTGTTGTCAGGATACTGTGACTGTGTGTAGCGTCAAGCCGTGTGTGACGACTGTTGTCAGGATATTGTGACTGTGTGTAGTATCAAGCCGTGTGTGACGACTGTTGTCAGGATACTGTGATGTGTGTAGCATCAAGTCGTGTGTGACGACTGTTGTCAGGATAGTGTGACTGTGTGTAGTATCAAGCTGTGTGTGACGGCTGTTGTCAGGATACTGTAACTGTGTGTAGTATCAAGCCGTGTGTGACGGCTGTTGTCAGGATACTGTGCCTGTGTATAGTATCAAGCTGTGTGTGACGGCTGTTGTCAGGATACTGTAACTGTGTGTAGTATCAAGCCGTGTGTGACGGCTGTTGTCAGGATATTGTGACTGTGTGTAGTATCAAGCCGTGTGTGACGACTGTTGTCAGGATACTGTGACTGTGTGTAGTATCAAGCCGTGTGTGACGGCTGTTGTCAGGATACTGTGACTGTGTGAAGCATCAAGCCATGTGTGACGGCTATTGTAAGGATACTGTGACTGTGTGTAGCATCAAGCCATCTGTGACGGCTGTTGTGAGGATACTGTGACTGTGTGTAGCATCAAGCCATGTGTGACGGCTGTTGTCAGGATACTGTGATTGTGTGTAGCATTAAGCCATGTGTGACGGCTGATGTCAGGATACCGTGACTGTGTATACTATCAAACCGTGTGTGGCGGCTGATGTCAGGATACTGTGACTGTGTATAGTATCAAGCCGTGTGTGACGGCTGTTGTCAGGATACTGTGACTGTGTGAAGCATCAAGCCATGTGTGACGGCTATTGTAAGGATATTGTGACAGTGTGTAGCATCAAGCCATCTGTGACGGCTGTTGTGAGGATACTGTGACTGTGTGTAGCATCAAGCCATGTGTGACGGCTGTTGTGAGGATACTGTGACTGTGTGAAGCATCAAGCCGTGTGTGACGGCTGTTGTCAGGATACTGTGACTGTGTGTAGCTTCAAGTCGTGTGTGACGACTGTTGTCAGGATATTGTGACTGTGTGTAGTATTAAGCCATGTGTGACGCTGTTGTGAGGATACTGTGATGTGTGTAGCATTTGTTGAATTTGTTAATTACGCAAATCAATTTATCGCTTAAAATAATTAGAGATGTCCTTTAACAAGATCCATTCTCTTGGCTACGAAAACAGCAATTGTCAAAGTGGATTATGATCTGAACGACAATTTCGGGGGGTTAATAAAAGGACATCTCAGCCATTCAAAATCCTAAGCCTAATGTATGTGTCGATAGTTTTAATGTGTACTTATACATTGTTTATATATGATACATTGTTATTGTGTTTTTCTCTCAAACCGAAAAAAATAGTTGTACTGTTGTTGTAGAAAGCACATGGACAGTCCTTTGAAGCTTATAACTTCAATAAGCAGTGGTTTTAAGGCAAATAAAATATAAGATTCTCATAAGTGTTAAATATCGATCTCTCCAATTCCTGTCTAGGACAGAGATAAAGAATATTTAAGCTTTGGAGAGAATGAGGACGCATGTACAGTAAGATGTTGAGAGTAGGGAGAAAGGGATAAGGAAGGAGAAATACAACGGACTGACAGAGGCAAAGACAGACACAACAAGGTATGGATTATTAATATGCTTAAATAAAAACTGATTGTCAAAGAGATGGTGTTCTTTGGATCTTTTAATACGCCATATAAATCTAAAAATACATAGAACTAGACAATCTAAAAACACACAATCTAATCTGAAGCATGTTCGAGCATACAAATCGTCAAATCATTAAGATTATATACGTTTCTGAATCGAAAAAATCATCGATTTCCTGATATAATTGACATTCAAAATATCGCAAAACTTGAATCATTGTTATGACGTACGAGTGCTAAATTACTTTGATTATAGATATGTAGGTGTTGGTTGACATTCGAAATTAAAATTTATCACTAATTGACTTTCCTTCTCTCCTGCTCCTACCCTATGTTGTTTCACATGTTCTCTTTTTTTAAGCCTCTCTCTCTTCTGTCTCTTTCTTCCCTTTCTCTCCCTCTCTCTCTCTCTCTCCCTCTCTCTCTCTCTCTCTCTCTCTGTCTCTTTCTCCCTATCTCTCCCCCCTTCTCTCTCTCTCTCCCTTTCTCTTTCCCTCCATATCTCCATTTGCCTCTTTCGCTCCTAAGATTTAATTTAGATTAGTTTAAATGTTCATATATATGTATAGTAAAACCAGTTTGACGTTAAAGAAAGATACTGTGTATTTTTCTTTGCTCAACCGCCGTCAGTGGCTCCATGAAGTATAAACTGTGGCTATATAAAATGACCAAAAATCTGGTCTCTCGGGCACATGCATCCCGTGGATGAAATGATCACGGCATGTTGTATGGTGTATGTCTTAAAGGTGGTATATGACCGTTTGAAATAAACATTTTTTCTCAAATAACCAAAAATAAGCCATAGTTAGTTCAAAAGGTTTTGCAAAATACTGTTCATTGAAGCCCTAGATCTGTGTGACAGTGAAGAAAGATATATATATATATATATATACAGCATGGATGGTAAAATATTTGCGACTGGTTAAGTCAAACCAACAACAAAACATTATCTAATAAATACTAGACCGACTGGACAGAAAGAATACAATAAGTTAAATTAATTGTCAGGAGAGAACAAAGTTGCTCTTGGCAAAATGAATAAATAAAAACGTTAAGAACTTTAAATAATAATCAATAAATAAAATAAATAAAAGATTTTTTTAAAAACTGCACAAGTGAGATTTGATAATACAATGTAATAATAATAATAAGGAGAAGAAAAAGAAGAAGAAGAAGAATGATGATGATGATGATGATGATGATGATGATGATGATGATGATGATGATGATGATGATGATGATGATGATGATGATGACGACGACGATGATGATGATGATGATAAAAATAATAATAATAATAATAATAATAATAATAATAATAATAATAGTTATCATGTTAAAACATAAATAATAACATTAAATTATAATAATAAGTACATTTTTAACAACAATCATCATTTATAAGTTGAGCTCCCATTATGAACGGGTCAAAAACTAACCGCTAATCATTTTCGCAAAAAGTGCGTTATAAAACATGGTTACAATACCCGAATATAACAATATGAACGGGAAAAGGAGAAAGGTAGTGTGCTAAGTAAACACAGAAAAAATATAGAAGGAGAGAAATACAAATAGAAAAATAAAAAAAGAGAGAGAGGAAAATATTGTTTTAAAATTGCTACGTAGAAAGAAAAAGGGAACACAGCACCAACAAAAAAGAATTTTGTGGGGTACGACACAGCGACACCACAGATACGGTGGCCAAAAAAGAAAGAAATATTGAAAGAAAGAATGAAAACAGATTAAAAAAGAAACAAACAAACACACAACGAAATAAATAAGATTACCACAAAAATAAATCAAGGTAGAATAAAGCAAATTGAAGAAAAAAATTAGTTATTTTCATTTCGAGACAATTAGAACCAAGGTAAGATAAACTGTCTGTATGAGGACTGTGGCGAGAGGGGCTGTCAAATCACTGTAACACATCGAAAACTAACCAGTGTAAAGACATAGGTGAGAGATGTGGTCAAATCACTGTAACACTGCGAAACGTAACCAGTGTGAGGACTGAGGCAAGAGTGGCGGACAGATCACTGTAACACTGCGAAACGTAACCAGTGTGAGGACTGTGGTAAGAGAGGCGGTCAGATCACTGTAACATAGCGAAACCTAACCAGTGTGAGGACTGTGGTAAGAGAGGCGGTCAGATCACTGTAACATAGCGAAACCTAACCAGTGTGAGGACTGTGGTTAGAGAGGCGGTCAGATCACTGTAACACTGCGAAACGTAACCAGTGTGAGGACTGAGGCAAGAGTGGCGGACAGATCACTGTAACACAGCGAAACCTAACCAGTGTGAGGACTGTGGTAAGAGAGGCGGTCAGATCACTGTAACATAGCGAAACCTAACCAGTGTGAGGACTGTGGTAAGAGAGGCGGTCAGATCACTGTAACATAGCGAAACCTAACCAGTGTGAGGACTGTGGTTAGAGAGGCGGTCAGATCACTGTAACATAGCGAAACGTTACTAGTGTGAAGACTGTGGTTAGAGAGGCGGTCAGATCACTGTAACATTGCGAAACCTAACCAGTGTGAGGACTGTGGCGAGAGAGGCGGTCAGATCACTGTAACACAGCGAAACCTAACCAGTGTGAGGACTGTGGCAAGAGAGGCGGTCAGATCACTGTAACACAGCGAAACCTAAGCAGTGTGAGGACTATGGTTAGAGAGGCGGTCAGATCACTGTAACACAGCGAAACGTAACCAGTGTGAGGACTATGGTTAGAGAGGCGGTCAGATCACTGTAACACAGCGAAACGTAACCAGTGTGAGGACTGTGGCAAGAGATGTGGTCAGATCACTGTAACACAGCGAAACCTAGCCAGTGTGAAGACAGAGGCGAGAGATCTGGTCATATCACTGTAACACAGCGAAACGTAACCAGTGTGAGGACTGTGGCAAGAGAGGTGGTCAGATCACTGTAACACAGCGAAACGTAACCAGTTTGAAGACTGTGATGAGAGAGGTGGTCAGATAATAGTAACACAGCGAAACCTTACCAGCATGAGGGCTGTGGTTAGAGAGCTGATCAGATCACTGTAACATATCGAAACCTAACCGGTGTGAAGACAGAGGCGAGAGAGCTGGTCATATCACTGTAACACAGCGAAACGTAACCATTGTGAAGACTGAGGTAATTCAAGAAATTTGATTGGCTAAACCTTAAGGTGTACACTAAAACATTAAGAATCCCATTCGAGACATTGGCGACGCGCTGGGAAATTTGCACGTGGGAAAAGTTAATTTCGCAGACTTTCTAAATTACACGACACTAAATGAATTTTTTCTTTACTCCATAGTAAATGTCACAACTTTGGAAGCAATTTAACAGCAACACGTTTCTTTGGGAACCGCAAAATTATACATTGTGAGAAAGACCAATGTGTTATCTAATAACAGGACCTATGCAAAAAAAAAAGTTATGTTATGGCTGTCCTCCCCTGAAAACATGCACTGTAATTTTTACATAGTATAGGCGCAAATTTTCAATGAAGTGATCAGTACAGGTCTAAATGGATCAGTCCATTATTGAGCATAGGAGTGCATATATTTAGCAATTTTATAATTCTACAATGTCTAAGCTTTGTTTTACACTAAATTGCATGAGATTATTTTAATTATAACAATTACAGTCACTAAACAAAAATATCAACAACAACAGAAAATCGTCATGGGTTCTACTTCCGGTGCACATTTACGCTTACCGCCCTTATTACATACAGTCCTAATTTGGTAAACGGCGTTCTACTTTTAATTGTTTATTTATTTATTTATTTTTAAATTATGTCTGTAACTTTTATGAAAACATTTAAAAAAAGAGAGATTTGAATTTTTTTCTTTTTATATTAAAATGTTAATGTAAATGTACATGGACGCTCTCTACGCCCTTACTTACGAAAGTAGATAGAAATGCTCGTAGTCACATCCTTCTATGTTTGGACTGCATGTTTACAAATTAAGATTACCTATTAGCAACGAATCAGTCCATAGCCAGAAAAAGTTTGTTCTGAACGGTCTATTAAGTATGCATGGTAAAATCTGACTTACTTGCAATGTTAAGATACATTAACGATTTCTGAAAGTGTTTGTGGTCAAGAGTTTAAGACTCTGGATAGAAGGGTTTCAAATTCAATCCCTTGCCCAGTTACGATAAGTTTTCAAAAGAACCTTACTAAAGATTCGAAATTTTAATTCACATGCATACGAGAAACGTTCAACACACAAAGAAAACATTTATAATATGCTTGAAGTGTTCTTGGTCAAGAGGTGATGTTTATAGACTCAGGATAAGATGGTTCCGAATTCAAACCTTAGACCCGTTATGACAAGTTTGAAAAAGATATGGGCAACGACTTGGATGATCATTAAAGAGACGCTTGAAACACACCACGAACATTTATAACATAGTTAAAGTGTATTTGGTCAAGAGGTTAATTTTATGGACCAAGGATCGGAGGGTTCTGATTTCAAACCCTAGACCTGAATGAGATTTATTTCTTGTCAAGACCTTTATTACATAAACATTTTGCCAAAAATAACAGAATATGCTCAGACTAATTATTACGTCGTTATACCCATATTTACTATAAAGTATTATCCGTCTTGGATAATAAGATTAATTATGTTTGTAGTTATTTCTTTCCTCTATTGAATGGCATAAAGTTACTTTCCATTGACAGCAACTTATGTATTCTTAATGTCAGCTCAGTGTGTAACTAAAAAAACACAATAGCACATAATTAGGTAGTAACATTGCTTTGTTACAATATTTATTCTATCGGGATTAAAGACATACTAGATCGTTCTGTCTTTACTGATTCTGTCAGTTTGTCTTCGTCCATTTCACTTTAAATGTGAGAAGTAGGTTAAGTTTTAGGAAATCTTAAACAACAATGTTCTTTGTATAAATAATACTATGTTCAAGAATAATACTGTTAAGTTTCGGAAATATTAATCATTGTTCTTTATAAACATAATACTGTGCTCCAAAATAATACTGTTAAGTTTCGGAAATATTAATCATTGTTCTTTATATACATAATACTGTGCTCCAAAATAATACTGTTAAGTTTCGGAAATATTAATCATTGTTCTTTATATACATAATACTGTGCTCCAAAATAATACTGTTAAGTTTCGGAAATATTAATCATTGTTCTTTATATACATAATACTGTGCTCCAAAATAATACTGTTAAGTTTCGGAAATATTAATCATTGTTCTTTATATACATAATACTGTGCTCCAAAATAATACTGTTAAGTTTCGGAAATATTAATCATTGTTCTTTATATACATAATACTGTGCTCCAAAATAATACTGTTAAGTTTCGGAAATATTAATTGTTCTTTATATACATAATACTGTGCTCCAAAATAATACTGTTAAGTTTCGGAAATATTAATCATTGTTCTTTATATACATAATACTGTGCTCCAAAATAATACTGTTAAGTTTCGGAAATATTAATCATTGTTCTTTATATACATAATACTGTGTTCCAGAATAATACTATGAACAATAATTAGTTGTGCAATATGGGGCTCCTTCACATGTGCAATTTCTGCTTGTACACTTAAGTTTCATTGTTAATTATAATATTTTGGCACTTTTTTCTACATAAGTAACCTCTTGGAAGACCTATTAAATGGTGTCAGATTTTCCTTGTATTTTGTTTTAAACCATTCTATGGTCTCAGGAATAAGCCTATACGTCATACATACTTTTCTTGAGATTTTTTATATTATACTAAAATTCAAAACCTTTAAATAAAAACTTTCCAAATATGTCTTTATTACTTGCTCCCATATTGCTTTAACCTGTCTACCTTTCAGTTTACCTTCCAGTTTTTTTGCGTCGCCTTTGATGCTTCGCATCAACGACTTTTCTTATATGGATGTCGTATGTCGTGCCTCTCCTTAGAGCGAGAAACGAGAATCGGGCGAGACACGATATTCCGACGAGACACGAGAAATTATATTGTATGTATAGGATATTGACCGAGTGTTAGGTCTAGTCGCTTTGGAAAGACCCGATCACGGGATTCATGAAATAACCGAGAGCGCGGAGCGCTCGAGGTATTTTAGAATCCCGTGATCGGGTCTTTCCAAAGCGACTAGACCTAACTCGAGGTCAATATCTGACTTACACACCGCCATGGATTCAAACGGTTACGATTCTGATGACATTTTATCCCAAGCATTAGATTTGTTCGAGGAAAAGAACCTCAAAATGCATACAGGTTAGTGCGATTATGTTACGAAAATTCCAATATTTCGAACATTTTTTTTAAATTTTAGAGTTGGAGTGAACATCTGTTTTCAAACTTATTTTAACGATGCATAGATGACCATTTCTCTGGACAGTACCCGTGCTATTAAAACACAAATTTAGAATGAAAAATTACAGAATTGATTATGACAGGCAATCGTTGAACCTGCGATTTATTGATATTTCATCTAGGGCTATTACCAATGCAAGGGAAATGACTTCTAAATTTGATTTTGTCTGATTTGATTGTATAAACAATGTGCAAAAACACACTTTAGAGTATGTTTTACATTTGGGGATAACTTTAGCATAAAGCTTTGAAATTCACATTTAAATACGTATTTCGTTTGAGTTGAGTCTACCGGGTAATTACTTTATGAACAAATGTAAACGCAGGTTTTTAGAATGGAATTTCACTTTGCAAAACGTTCCAATACAAAATATCTTTACTTTGTCGTAGGTGTTTACGAAATGCATTGAAACAAATACGCGCCAAATACAACTTGCATAATTATTTTATAGATGTGTATTGTATTCAATACAAAGAAAGTTTACATAATTATGTGTATGTTTATATATTACAGGGAACATACTGCATGTGCACGTGACCGGGTCTTTCCTGATAGACCCGGTCGATCTATAGATCGACCAGGTCTGTCTAGAAAGACCTGGCCACGTGCACAGAAAGACCTGTCTACAAGAAATCTATTGTACAAACAGGTCGATCAACCAAAAATAGACCTAATGCAAACAAAAGAGTAGGTGTGTAACAAGAGATCTCGCAAGTCGCTGTATACCATGCTATGAGATCCCCTACCATGATATTTCGCGGTAGAACACACGTAATACCAATGGCGTGCGCACGTTAAAGATATTTCGTGCGCACGTCATACCTTTCGCGTGTCCACGTAATCACCCCGGATATTCTTATAACGCAGACGGCTACGTGTGTCGGCCGACGTATAAACATGTACGAGACGAAAGGTAAGCTGCATTTGTCCCGGTACCTTTGTTTTGTAACGCTTTTCCGACAAATAAATTTTCTTTAAAAGTAAACAATAATATCATGATACTTGACACGTTTCAATTTTAGTTGAATAATTACCGACGTGTGGTTACAGGAGCGAAAATAACTCTACAATTTGTTTTTGTTTTTTCGGATTTATAATTGACCCGGATTTATAAATGACTTTTTACTGATATAATGAAATCAACCACCCAAACCTGCATCAACCGTCAAGCTACATAGTTCCATTAGCTGCAACTAATATTTGCTGTTTGCTGAAACTGTTACAATAGCTGTGAATGACAATTAAACAAGCATGTTGTCCTCGTATGAAGTGTACGTATGACGAAACGCAGACTGCGGATACGTATAACGTCATACAAAAGTTATTTTGATGGGTACATGGTTGTTAACTCCTGGTATCTGATCACCTACATATTATTATTTTATTTTTAAAGCATAATTTTCTCGATCATGAGCGCAAAAACAAACAAGCAAGCATGTATTTAATTTGCTTTTGGGGTGCAACGTGCATTTAGTTATCGCAGATAATTTTCAGGTTGTAAATGTGAACAGAGAGGCGGACAGAGAGACAGACAGGAGCTAACTTTTATATCCGCCTTTTCGGACAATTACAACATACTAACCAGAAACAGTTTTCCTTTTAATAGGAATCGAGTAGGCTATGATAGAGGGTGCGACAAATGTGCTTCGAGTGTCCTTTCTATTGTGTGTCGAACACATAAGTCTCATTTTCCAATTTATCGCAAATATGAATGTTTAAGAACACATCTGTCACACCTCGTGAGACAAATGCGCTCCGAGACAAATGTGCTCATACACGGCTGCATTAGCGAGAAGCAGTAATGTACAAACTGCAAAACAGATAGAAAAAGAGACATGAAGGAAAGGTAAAAAGGATTTGAATAAGAATGAATAACAACTGGATTATCCGAAAAAGAAATGGAAAGAAGTAAGTGTGACGCGAATGGATCAAAGAACAAATGAACGAAAGACATTAAGCAAGAAAGCAACAAATAAATCAAGTATATAAGCAAAAAAAATAAGAAGAATGAAAGAAACAACGTTGGTAAAAAAAGAAAAGAAAGCATACAAAAAATAAACGATCCGGTAACATACCATAATCCGATTGTAACACTTACTCAAGACAATGGAACTGGGCAAATGCAACTTACATGTACGTGGTATGAAAACCATTACAAATATGCTGATTTTTTTTTTAAATCTTTACATTATCATATACACGTATTGCTATATGCGACCACAGGCCTTGACGTTTGGATCGTAAGCTTAGTTGTCACAGAATACTCGGTAAAAATTGCTATTTCATAATTACTTCTGACTACAGGATAAAGACATTCGGGCTCCGCCCTCGAGTAGTCAACTGCAATCCTGCACTAACCAATATGTTTACTCTGTGTTTCTAAGATGTACTCAGTGAATGCATAAGTCTATCTAATTCAAGAGGTTATCGTTATACACTGTGGGACAATAAAATAAAAACACATATCCAGTTGAACAAAAAAGACGTACCTGTGTGTTAAGTCTGACGTCCGCTGGCAGAATGATGAGACCAGCACGAGATGCGTGTAGGATGGTTGGATATAGAGGAGAGGTTATTAAACTATGTTTCTGTCAACCAGAGACCTTTTACATGATAAACAATGTACTTAGCTTGGGGTGTTTTTGTCATTTTAGATATATTACTTGATCTCATTTTAGATAAATAACATTGACGAAGATAATATTCTGATAGATGTACAGTGTAACAGAGATTGTTAGAAGCATCAAAGGCCTATACACTCGTGTGTGGTGATATATTACTTGATCTCATTTTAGATAAATAACATTGACGAAGATAATATTCTAATAGATGTACAGTGTAACAGAGATTGTTAGAAGCATCAAAGGCCTATACACTCGTGTGTGGTGATATATTACTTGATCTCATTTTAGATAAATAACATTGACGAAGATAATATTCTAATAGATGTACAGTGTAACAGAGATTGTTAGAAGCATCAAAGGCCTATACACTCGTGTGTGGTGATATATTACTTGATCTCATTTTAGATAAATAACATTGACGAAGATAATATTCTAATAGATGTACAGTGTAACATAGATTGTTAGTAGCATCAAAGGCCTATACACTCGTGTGTGGTATGGTCGTTCAATTGGTTAGAACAGATGACATTTTCTAATTATAAAACGGCTGCGTCTGTAAGTGTGTGCAATGGTATATATATCGATCTAAAACTAACTAGCCTTACATAAATGGAAAAATATTGGTCACTTGTTGATTCAGGATTCTTATTGTCATCATATAATGTGTGTATGCTGTCCGGCAGTAAATGTACCTTATGTTGACGGCAGTAAGTCGGCGATGTACCCGGCATTAAGTCGGCAGTGTACTCAATGATATCCGGCAGTAAGTCGGCGGGTGTATCCCAGGATGTCGGGCAGTAAGTCGGCGGAGTACCCGGCAGTAAGTCGGCGGTGTACCCACAGGATGTCGGGCAGTAAGTCGGCGGTGTACCCACAGGATGTCGGGCAGTAAGTCGGCGGTTGTATCCCAGGATGTCGGGCAGTAAGTCGGCGGAGTACCCGGCAGTAAGTCGGCGGTGTACTAACAGAATGTCGGGCAGTAAGTCGGCGGAGTACCCGGCAGTAAGTCGGCGGTGTACCCACAGGATGTCGGGCAGTAAGTCGGCGGAGTACCCGGCAGTAAGTCGGCGGTGTACCCACAGGATGTCGAGCAGTAAGTCGGCGGAGTACCCGGCAGTAAGTCGGCGGGTGTATCCCAGGATGTCGGGCAGTAAGTCGGCGGAGTACCCGGCAGTAAGTCGGCGGAGTACCCGGCAGTAAGTCGGCGGGTGTATCCCAGGATGTCGGGCAGTAAGTCGGCGGAGTACCCGGCAGTAAGTCGGCGGAGTACCCGGCAGTAAGTCGGCGGGTGTATCCCAGGATGTCGGGCAGTAAGTCGGCGGAGTACCCGGCAGTAAGTCGGCGGTGTATCCACAGGATGTCGGGCAGTAAGTCGGCGGAGTACCCGGCAGTAAGTCGGCGGGTGTATCCCAGAATGTCGGGCAGTAAGTCGGCGGAGTACCCGGCAGTAAGTCGGCGGTGTATCCACAGGATGTCGGGCAGTAAGTCGGCGGAGTACCCGGCAGTAAGTCGGCGGGTGTATCCCAGAATGTCGGGCAGTAAGTCGGCGGAGTACCCGGCAGTAAGTCGGCGGTGTATCCACAGGATGTCGGGCAGTAAGTCGGCGGAGTACCCGGCAGTAAGTCGGCGGGTGTATCCCAGAATGTCGGGCAGTAAGTCGGCGGAGTACCCGGCAGTAAGTCGGCGGTGTATCCACAGGATGTCGGGCAGTAAGTCGGCGGAGTACCCGGCAGTAAGTCGGCGGTGTACCCACAGGATGTCGGGCAGTAAGTCGGCGGAGTACCCGGCAGTAAGTCGGCGGTGTATCCACAGGATGTCGGGCAGTAAGTCGGCGGAGTACCCGGCAGTAAGTCGGCGGGTGTATCCCAGGATGTCGGGCAGTAAGTCGGCGGGTGTATCCCAGGATGTCGGGCAGTAAGTCGGCGGAGTACCCGGCAGTAAGTCGGCGGTGTACCCGGCAGTAAGTCGGCGGTGTACCCGGCAGTAAGTCGGCGGTGTATCCACAGGATGTCGGGCAGTAAGTCGGCGGGTGTATCCCAGGATGTCGGGCAGTAAGTCGGCGGAGTACCCGGCAGTAAGTCGGCGGTGTACCCACAGGATGTCGGGCAGTAAGTAGGCGGGTGTATCCCAGGATGTCGGGCAGTAAGTCGGCGGAGTACCCGGCAGTAAGTCGGCGGTGTACCCACAGGATGTCGGGCAGTAAGTCGGCGGTGTACCCACAGGATGTCGGGCAGTAAGTCGGCGGGTGTATCCCAGGATGTCGGGTAGTAAGTCGGCGGTGTACCCGGCAGTAAGTCGGCGGTGTATCCACAGGATGTCGGGCAGTAAGTCGGCGGAGTACCCGGCAGTAAGTCGGCGGTGTACCCACAGGATGTCGGGCAGTAAGTCGGCGGAGTACCCGGCAGTAAGTCGGCGGTGTACCCACAGGATGTCGAGCAGTAAGTCGGCGGAGTACCCGGCAGTAAGTCGGCGGGTGTATCCCAGGATGTCGGGCAGTAAGTCGGCGGAGTACCCGGCAGTAAGTCGGCGGTGTATCCACAGGATGTCGGGCAGTAAGTCGGCGGAGTACCCGGCAGTAAGTCGGCGGGTGTATCCACAGGATGTCGGGCAGTAAGTCGGCGGAGTACCCGGCAGTAAGTCGGCGGGTGTATCCCAGGATGTCGGGCAGTAAGTCGGCGGAGTACCCGGCAGTAAGTCGGCGGTGTATCCACAGGATGTCGGGCAGTAAGTCGGCGGAGTACCCGGCAGTAAGTCGGCGGGTGTATCCACAGGATGTCGGGCAGTAAGTCGGCGGAGTACCCGGCAGTAAGTCGGCGGGTGTATCCCAGGATGTCGGGCAGTAAGTCGGCGGAGTACCCGGCAGTAAGTCGGCGGTGTATCCACAGGATGTCGGGCAGTAAGTCGGCGGAGTACCCGGCAGTAAGTCGGCGGAGTACCCGGCAGTAAGTCGGCGGTGTACCCACAGGATGTCGGGCAGTAAGTCGGCGGAGTACCCGGCAGTAAGTCGGCGGGTGTATCCCAGGATGTCGGGCAGTAAGTCGGCGGAGTACCCGGCAGTAAGTTGGCGGTGTACCCACAGGATGTCGGGCAGTAAGTCGGCGGGTGTATCCCAGGATGTCGGGCAGTAAGTCGGCGGAGTACCCGGCAGTAAGTCGGCGGTGTATCCACAGGATGTCGGGCAGTAAGTCGGCGGAGTACCCGGCAGTAAGTCGGCGGTGTACCCACAGGATGTCGAGCAGTAAATCGGCGGAGTACCCGGCAGTAAGTCGGCGGTGTACCCACAGGATGTCGGGCAGTAAGTCGGCGGAGTACCCGGCAGTAAGTCGGCGGGTGTATCCCAGGATGTCAGGCAGTAAGTCGGCGGAGTACCCGGCAGTAAGTCGGCGGTGTATCCACAGGATGTCGGGCAGTAAGTCGGCGGAGTACCCGGCAGTAAGTCGGCGGGTGTATCCCAGGATGTCGGGCAGTAAGTCGGCGGAGTACCCGGCAGTAAGTCGGCGGTGTACCCACAGGATGTCGGGCAGTAAGTCGGCGGAGTACCCGGCAGTAAGTCGGCGGTGTACCCACAGGATGTCGGGCAGTAAGTCGGCAGTGTACCCACAGGATGTCGGGCAGTAAGTCGGCGGAGTACCCGGCAGTAAGTCGGCGGGTGTATCCCAGGATGTCGGGCAGTAAGTCGGCGGAGTACCCGGCAGTAAGTCGGCGGTGTACCCACAGGATGTCGAGCAGTAAGTCGGCGGAGTACCCGGCAGTAAGTTGGCGTTGTACCCACAGGATGTCGGGCAGTAAGTCGGCGGAGTACCCGGCAGTAAGTCGGCGATGTACCCACAGGATGTCGGGCAGTAAGTCGGCGGAGTACCCGGCAGTAAGTCGGCGCTGTACCCACAGGATGTCTGGCAGTAAGTCGGCGGAGTACCCGGCAGTTAGTCGGCGGTGTACCCACAGGATGTCGGGCAGTAAGTCGGCGGAGTACAAGGCAGTAAGTCGGCGGTGTACCCACATGATGTCGGGCAGTAAGTCGGCGGAGTACCTGGCAGTAAGTTGGCGGTGTACCCACAGGATGTCGGGCAGTAAGTCAGCGGAGCCCGGCAGTAAGTCGGCGGTGTACGCACAGGATGTCGGGCAGTAAGTCGGCGGAGTACCGGCAGTAAGTCGGCGGTGTACCCACAGGATGTCGGGCAGTAAGTCGGCGGAGTACCCGGCAGTAAGTCGGCGGGTGTACCCACAGGATGTCGGGCAGTAAGTCGGTGGAGTACCCGGCAGTAAGTCGGCGATGTATCCACAGGATGTCGGGCAGTAAGTCGGCGGAGTACCCGCCAGTAAGTCGGCGGTGTACCCACAGGATGTCGGGCAGTAAGTCGGCGGAGTACCCGGCAGTAAGTCGGCGATGTACCCACAGGATGTCGGGCAGTAAGTCGGCGGAGTACCCGGCAGTAAGTCGGCGATGTACCCACAGGATGTCGGGCAGTAAGTCGGCGGAGTACCCGGCAGTAAGTCGGCGATGTACCCACAGGATGTCGGGCAGTAAGTCGGCGGAGTACCCGGCAGTAAGTCGGCGGTGTACCCACAGGATGTCGGGCAGTAAGTCGGCGGAGTACCCGGCAGTAAGTCGGCGATGTACCCACAGGATGTCGGGCAGTAAGTCGGCGGAGTACCCGGCAGTAAGTCGGCGGTGTACCCACAGGATGTCGTGCAGTAAGTAGGCGGAGTACCCGGCAGTAAGTCGGCGATGTACCCACAGGATGTCGGGCAGTAAGTCGGCGGAGTACCCGGCAGTTAGTCGGCGGTGTACCCAAAGGATGTCGGGCAGTCAGTCGGCAGGGTACCCGGCAGTAAGTCGGCGGTGTACCCCACGATAACCGCCAATGAGTCGGCAGTGTACCCCATGATGTCCGGCAGTAAGTTGGCAGTGTACCCCAGGATGACCGACAATAGGTAGGCGGAGTATCCGGCAGTAAGTCGGCGGTGTATGCCAGGATGACCGCCAATGAGTCGGCAGTGTACCCCATGATGTCCGGCAGTAAGTCGGCGGGTGTACCCCATGATGTCCGGCAGTAAGTCGGCGGGTGTAACACAAGATGACCGGCACTACGTCAGCAATATACCCCAGAATGAACGATAATAGGTAGGCGGAGTACTCGGCAGTAAGTCGACGGTGTACCCCAGGATGTCCACCAATGAGTCGGCAGTGTACCTTATGATGTCCGGCAGAAAGTCGGCGTGTGTATCCCAGGATTACCGGCATAACGTCAGCGATGTACCCTAGGATGACCAACAATAAGTCGGCGGAGTACCCGGCAGTAAGTCGGCGGTTTACCCCAGGATGACCGCCAATAAGTCGGCGGTGTACCCCATGATGTCCGGTAGTTAGTCGGCGGGTGTACGCAAGGATGACCGCCAATAAGTCAGCAGTGTACCCCATAATGTCCGGCATTGCGTCAGCGGGTGTACCCTAGGATGACCGGCACTGCGTCAGCGATGTACCCCAGGAATACCGACAATATGTAGGCGGAGTACCCGGCAGTAAGTCGGCGGTGTATCTAAGGATGACCGGCAATCAGTCTGCGGTGTACCCAAGGATGTCCAGTAAGTGGGCGGTGTACCCCAGGATGACCGGCATTACGTCGGCGGTGTACCCCAGGATGACTGTCAGTAAGTCGGCGGTGTACCCCAGGATATCCGGTAGTAAGTCGGCGGGTGTAATCAAGGATGACCGCCAATAAGTCAGCAGTGTACCCCATAATGTCCGGCATTACGTCAGCGGGTGTACCCTAGGATGACCGGCACTGCGTCAGCGATGTACCCCAGGATGACCGACAATATGTTGGCGGAGTACCCGGCAGTAAGTCGGCGGTGTATCCTAGGATGACCGGCAATCAGTCTGCGGTGTACCCAAGGATGTCCAATAAGTGGGCGGTGTACCCCAGGATGACCGGCATTAAGTCGGCGGTGTACTCCAGGATGACTGTCAGTAAGTCGGCGGTGTACCCCAGGATGTCCAATAAGTGGGCGGTGTACCCCAGGATGACCGCCAATAAGTCAGCAGTGTACCCCAGGATGACTGTCAGTAATTGGGCGGTGTACCCCAGGATGTCAAGTAAGTGGGCGGTGTACCCCAGGATGTCCAGTCAGTCGGCGATGTACCCCAGGATGACCAATAAGTCAGCGGTGTACCCCAGGATGTCCAGTAAGTGGGCGGTGTACTCCAGGATGACCAATAAGTCAGCGGTGTTCCCCAGAATGACGAATAAGTCAGCGGTGTACCCCAGGATGTCCAGTAAGTAGGCGGTGTACCCCAGGATGTCCAGTAAGTCGGCGGTGTACCCCCGGATATCCAGTAAGTCGGCGGTATGCCCTAGGATGACCGTTAGTAAGTCGGCGATGTACCCCAGGATGTCCAGTAAGTGGGCGGTGTACCCCAGGATGTCCAGTAAGTGGGCGGTGTACCCCAGGATGTCCAGAAAATGGGCGGTGTACCCACAGGATGTCGGGCAGTAAGTCGGCGGAGTACCCGGCAGTAAGTCGGCGATGTACCCACAGGATGTCGGGCAGTAAGTCGGCGGAGTACCCGGCAGTTAGTCGGCGGTGTACCCACAGGATGTCGGGCAGTCAGTCGGCAGGGTACCCGGCAGTTAGTCGGCGGTGTACCCCACGATAACCGCCAATGAGTCGGCAGTGTACCCCATGATGTCCGGCAGTAAGTCGGCGGGTGTAACCCAGGATGACCGGCTCTACGTCAGCAGTGTACCCCAGGATGACCGGCACTACGTCAGCAGTGTACCTCAGGATGACCGGCTCTACGTCAGCAGTGTACCCCAGGATGACCGGCACTACGTCAGCAGTGTACCCCAGGATGACCGGCACTACGTCGGCAGTGTACCCCAGGATGACCGGCTCTACGTCAGCAGTGTACCCCAGGATGACCGGCACTACGTCAGCAGTGTACCCCAGGATGACCGGCACTACGTCGGCAGTGTACCCCAGGATGACCGGCTCTACGTCAGCAGTGTACCCCAGGATAACCGGCACTACGTCAGCAGTGTACCCCAGGATGAGCTGCACTACGTCGGCAGTGTACCCCAGGATGACCGGCTCTACGTCAGCAGTGTACCCCATGATGTCCGGCAGTAAGTCGGCGGGTGTACCCCAGGATGACTGTCAGTAATTGGGCGGTGTACCTCAGGATGTCAAGTAAGTGGGCGGTGTACCCCAGGATGTCCAGTCAGTCGGCGATGTACCCCAGGATGACCAATAAGTCAGCGGTGTACCCCAGGATGTCCAGTAAGTGGGCGGTGTACCCCAGGATGACCGCCAATAAGTCAGCAGTGTACCCCAGGATGACTGTCAGTAATTGGGCGGTGTACCCCAGGATGTCCAGTAAGTGGGCGGTGTACCCCAGGATGTCCAGTCAGTCGGCGATGTACCCCAGGATGACCAATAAGTCAGCGGTGTACCCCAGGATGTCCAGTAAGTGGGCGGTGTACTCCAAGATGACCAATAAGTCAGCGGTGTTCCCCAGGATGACCAATAAGTCAGCGGTGTACCCCAGGATGTCCAGTAAGTAGGCGGTGTACCCCAGGATGTCCAGTAAGTCGGCGGTGTACCCCAGGATATCCAGTAAGTCGGCGGTATGCACCAGGATGACCGTTAGTAAGTCGGCGATGTACCCCAGGATGTCCAGTAAGTCGGCGGTGTACCCCAGCATGTCCAGTAAGTGGGCGGTGTACCCCAGGATGTCCAGTAAATGGGCGGTGTACCCACAGGATGTCGGGCAGTAAGTCGGCGGAGTACCCGGCAGTAAGTCGGCGGTGTACCCACAGGATGTCGGGCAGTAAGTCGGCGGAGTACCCGGCAGTAAGTCGGCGATGTACCCACAGGATGTCGGGCAGTAAGTCGGCGGAGTACCCGGCAGTAAGTCGGCGATGTACCCACAGGATGTCGGGCAGTAAGTCGGCGGAGTACCCGGCAGTAAGTCGGCGATGTACCCACAGGATGACCGGCATTAAGTCGGCGGTGTACCCCAGGATGACTGTCAGTAAGTCGGCGGTGTACCCCAGGATGTCCAATAAGTGGGCGGTGTACCCCAGGATGACCGCCAATAAGTCAGCAGTGTACCCCAGGATGACTGTCAGTAATTGGGCGGTGTTCCCCAGGATGTCAAGTAAGTGGGCGGTGTACCCCAGGATGTCCAGTCAGTCGGCGATGTACCCCAGGATGACCAATAAGTCAGCGGTGTACCCCAGGATGTCCAGTAAGTGGGCGGTGTACTCCAGGATGACCAATAAGTCAGCGGTGTTCCCCAGAATGACAAATAAGTCAGCGGTGTACCCCAGGATGTCCAGTAAGTAGGCGGTGTACCCCAGGATGTCCAGTAAGTCGGCGGTGTACCCCCGGATATCCAGTAAGTCGGCGGTATGCCCTAGGATGACCGTTAGTAAGTCGGCGATGTACCCCAGGATGTCCAGTAAGTGGGCGGTGTACCCCAGGATGTCCAGTAAGTGGGCGGTGTACCCCAGGATGTCCAGAAAATGGGCGGTGTACCCACAGGATGTCGGGCAGTAAGTCGGCGGAGTACCCGGCAGTAAGTCGGCGATGTACCCACAGGATGTCGGGCAGTAAGTCGGCGGAGTACCCGGCAGTTAGTCGGCGGTGTACCCACAGGATGTCGGGCAGTCAGTCGGCAGGGTACCCGGCAGTTAGTCGGCGGTGTACCCCACGATAACCGCCAATGAGTCGGCAGTGTACCCCATGATGTCCGGCAGTAAGTCGGCGGGTGTAACCCAGGATGACCGGCTCTACGTCAGCAGTGTACCCCAGGATGACCGGCACTACGTCAGCAGTGTACCTCAGGATGACCGGCTCTACGTCAGCAGTGTACCCCAGGATGACCGGCACTACGTCAGCAGTGTACCCCATGATGTCCGGCAGTAAGTCGGCGGGTGTACCCCAGGATGACTGTCAGTAATTGGGCGGTGTACCTCAGGATGTCAAGTAAGTGGGCGGTGTACCCCAGGATGTCCAGTCAGTCGGCGATGTACCCCAGGATGACCAATAAGTCAGCGGTGTACCCCAGGATGTCCAGTATGTGGGCGGTGTACCCCAGGATGACCGCCAATAAGTCAGCAGTGTACCCCAGGATGACTGTCAGTAATTGGGCGGTGTACCCCAGGATGTCCAGTAAGTGGGCGGTGTACCCCAGGATGTCCAGTCAGTCGGCGATGTACCCCAGGATGACCAATAAGTCAGCGGTGTACCCCAGGATGTCCAGTAAGTGGGCGGTGTACTCCAAGATGACCAATAAGTCAGCGGTGTTCCCCAGGATGACCAATAAGTCAGCGGTGTACCCCAGGATGTCCAGTAAGTAGGCGGTGTACCCCAGGATGTCCAGTAAGTCGGCGGTGTACCCCAGGATATCCAGTAAGTCGGCGGTATGCACCAGGATGACCGTTAGTAAGTCGGCGATGTACCCCAGGATGTCCAGTAAGTCGGCGGTGTACCCCAGCATGTCCAGTAAGTGGGCGGTGTACCCCAGGATGTCCAGTAAATGGGCGGTGTACCCACAGGATGTCGGGCAGTAAGTCGGCGGAGTACCCGGCAGTAAGTCGGCGGTGTACCCACAGGATGTCGGGCAGTAAGTCGGCGGAGTACCCGGCAGTAAGTCGGCGATGTACCCACAGGATGTCGGGCAGTAAGTCGGCGGAGTACCCGGCAGTAAGTCGGCGATGTACCCACAGGATGTCGGGCAGTAAGTCGGCGGAGTACCCGGCAGTAAGTCGGCGATGTACCCACAGGATGTCGGGCAGTAAGTCGGCGGAGTACCCGGCAGTAAGTCGGCGGTGTACCCACAGGATGTCGTGCAGTAAGTCGGCGGAGTACCCGGCAGTAAGTCGGCGATGTACCCACAGGATGTCGGGCAGTAAGTCGGCGGAGTACCCGGCAGTAAGTCGGCGATATACCCACATGATGTCGGGCAGTAAGTCGGCGGAGTACCCGGCAGTAAGTCGGCGGTGTACCCCACGATAACCGCCAATGAGTCGGCAGTGTACCCCATGATGTCCGGCAGTAAGTCGGCAGTGTACCCCAGGATGACCGACAATAGGTAGGCGGAGTATCCGGCAGTAAGTCGGCGGTGTATGCCAGGATGACCGCCAATGAGTCGGCAGTGTACCCCATGATGTCCGGCAGTAAGTCGGCGGGTGTACCCCATGATGTCCGGCAGTAAGTCGGCGGGTGTAACCCAAGATGACCGGCACTACGTCAGCAATATACCCCAGAATGACCGATAATAGGTAGGCGGAGTACTCGGCAGTAAGTCGACGGTGTACCCCAGGATGTCCACCAATGAGTCGGCAGTGTACCTCATGATGTCCGGCAGAAAGTCGGCGTGTGTATCCCAGGATTACCGGCATAACGTCAGCGATGTACCCTAGGATGACCAACAATAAGTCGGCGGAGTACCCGGCAGTAAGTCGGCGGTTTACCCCAGGATGACCGCCAATGAGTCGGCGGTGTACCCCATGATGTCCGGTAGTTAGTCGGCGGGTGTACCCAAGGATGACCGCCAATAAGTCAGCAGTGTACCCCATAATGTCCGGCATTGCGTCAGCGGGTGTACCCTAGGATGACCGGCACTGCGTCAGCGATGTACCCCAGGATGACCGACAATATGTAGGCGGAGTACCCGGCAGTAAGTCGGCGATGTATCTAAGGATGACCGGCAATCAGTCTGCGGTGTACCCAAGGATGTCCAGTAAGTGGGCGGTGTACCCCAGGATGACCGGCATTACGTCGGCGGTGTACCCCAGGATGACTGTCAGTAAGTCGGCGGTGTACCCTAGGATGTCCGGTAGTTAGTCGGCGGGTGTAATCAAGGATGACCGCCAATAAGTCAGCAGTGTACCCCATAATGTCCGGCATTACGTCAGCGGGTGTACCCTAGGATGACCGGCACTGCGTCAGCGATGTATCCCAGGATGACCGACAATATGTTGGCGGAGTACCCGGCAGTAAGTCGGTGGTGTATCCTGGGATGACCGGCAATCAGTCTGCGGTGTACCCAAGGATGTCCAATAAGTGGGCGGTGTACCCCAGGATGACCGGCATTAAGTCAGCGGTGTACCCCAGGATGACTGTCAGTAAGTCGGCGGTGTACCCCAGGATGTCCGGTAGTTAGTCGGCGGGTGTACCCAAGGATGACCGCCAATAAGTAAGCAGTGTACCCCATAATGTCCGGCATTACGTCAGCGGGTGTACCCTAGGATGACCGGCACTGCGTCAGCGATGTACCCCAGGATGACCGACAATATGTAGGCGGAGTACCCGGCAGTAAGTCGGCGGTGTATCCTAGGATGACCGGCAATCAGTCTGCGGTGTACCCAAGGATGTCCAATAAGTGGGCGGTGTACCCCAGGATGACCGGCATTAAGTCGGCGGTGTACCCTAGGATGACTGTCAGTAAGTCGGCGGTGTACCCCAGGATGTCCAATAAGTGGGCGGTGTACCCAAGGATGACCGCCGATAAGTCAGCAGTGTACCCCAGGATGACTGTCAGTAATTGGGCGGTGTACCCCAGGATGTCAAGTAAGTGGGCGGTGTACCCCAGGATGTCCAGTCAGTCGGCGATGTACCCCAGGATGACCAATAAGTCAGCAGTGTACCCCAGGATGTCCAGTAAGTGGGCGGTGTACTCCAGGATGACCAATAAGTCAGCGGTGTTCCCCAGAATGACCAATAAGTCAGCGGTGTACCCCAGGATGTCCAGTAAGTAGGCGGTGTACCCCAGGATGTCCAGTAAGTCGGCGGTGTACCCCCGGATATCCAGTAAGTCGGCGGTATGCCTCAGGATGACCGGTAGTAAGTCGGCGATCTACCCCAGGATGTCCAGTAAGTGGGCGGTGTACCCCAGGATGTCCAGTAAGTGGGCGGTGTACCCGTGGATGTCCAGTAAATGGGCGGTGTACCCACAGGATGTCGGGCAGTAAGTCGGCGGAGTACCCGGCAGTAAGTCGGCGATGTACCCACAGGATGTCGAGCAGTAAGTCGGCGGAGTACCCGGCAGTTAGTCGGCGGTGTACCCACAGGATGTCAGGCAGTCAGTCGGCAGGGTACCCGGCAGTACGTCGGCGGTGTACCCCACGATAACCGCCAATGAGTCGGCAGTGTACCCCATGATGTCCGGCAGTAAGTCGGCGGGTGTAACCCAGGATGACCGGCTCTACGTCAGCAGTGTAGCCCAGGATGACCGGCACTACGTCAGCAGTGTACCCCAGGATGACCGGCACTACGTCAGCAGTGTACTCCAGGATGACCGGCTCTACGTCAGCAGGGTACCCCAGGATGACCGGCACTACGTCGTCAGTGTACCCCAAGATGACCGGCTCTACGTCAGCAGTGTACCCCAGGATGACCGACAATAGGTAGGCGGAGTATCCGGCAGTAAGTCGGCGGTGTATGCCAGGATGACCGCCAATGTGTCGGCAGTGTACCCCATGATGTCCGGCAGTAAGTCGGCGGGTGTACCCCATGATGTCCGGCAGTAAGTCGGCGGGTGTAACCCAAGATGACCGGCACTACGTCAGCAATGTACCCCAGAATGACCGATAATAGGTAGGCGGAGTACTCGGCAGTAAGTCGACGGTGTACCCCAGGATATCCACAAATGAGTCGGCAGTGTACCTCATGATGTCCGGCAGAAAGTCGGCGTGTGTATCCCAGGATTACCGGCATAACGTCAGCGATGTACCCTAGGATGACCGACAATAAGTCGGCGGAGTACCCGGCAGTAAGTCGGCGGTTTACCCCAGGATGACCGCAAATGAGTCGGCGGTGTACCCCATGATGTCCGGTAGTTAGTCGGCGGGTGTACCCAAGGATGACCGCCAATAAGTCAGCAGTGTACCCCAGGATGACTGTCAGTAAGTGGGCGGTGTACCCCCAGGATGTCAAGTAAGTGGGCGGTGTACCCCCGGATGTCCAGTCAGTCGGTATCCTAGGATGACAGGCAATCAGTCTGCGGTGTACCCAAGGATGTCCAATAAGTGGGCGGTGTACCCCAGGATGACCGGCATTAAGTCGGCGGTGTACCCCAGGATGACTGTCAGTAAGTCGGCAGTGTACCCCAGGATGTCCAATAAGTGGGCGGTGTACCCCAGGATGACCGGCAGTAAGTCGGCGGTGTACCCCAGGATGACTGTCAGTAAGTGGGCGGTGTACCCCAGGATGTCCAGTAAGTGGGCGGTGTACCCCAGGATGTCCAGTCAGTCGGCGATGTACCCCAGGATGACCAATAAGTCAGCGGTGTACCCCAGGATGTCCAGTAAGTCGGCGGTTTACCCCAGGATGTCCAGTAAGTCGGCGGCTTATCCCAGGATGACCAATTAGTCGGCGGTTTACCCCAGGATGACCAGTAAGTCGGCGGTTTACCCCAGGATGACCGCCAATGAGTCGGCGGTGTACCCCATGATGTCCGGTAGTTAGTCGGCGGGTGTACCCAAGGATGACCGCCAATAAGTCAGCAGTGTACCCCAGGATGACTGTCAGTAAGTGGGCGGTGTACCCCAGGATGTCAAGTAAGTGGGCGGTGTACCCCAGGATGTCCAGTCAGTCGGTATCCTAGGATGACCGGCAATTAGTCTGCGGTGTACCCAAGGATGTCCAATAAGTGGGCGGTGTACCACAGGGTGACCGGCAGTAAGTCGGCGGTGTACCTCAGGATGACTGTCAGTAAGTGGGCGGTGTACCCCAGGATGTCCAGTAAGTGGGCGGTGTACCCGAGGATGTCCAGTCAGTCGGCGGACTACCCCAGGATGTCCAGTAAGTGGGCGGTGTACTCCTGGATGACCAATAAGTCAGCGGTGTTCCCCAGGATGACCAATAAGTCAGTGGTGTACCCCAGGATGTCCAGTAAGTAGGCGGTGTACCCCAGGAAGTCCAGTAAGTCGGCGGTGTACCCTAGGATATCCAGTAAGTCGGCGGTATGCCCCAGGATGACCGTTAGTAAGTCGGCGATGTACCCCAGGATGTCCAGTAAGTGGGCGGTGTACCCCGGCATGTCCAGTAAGTGGGCGGTGTACCCCAGGATGTCCAGTAAATGGGCGGTGTACCCACAGGATGTCGGGCAGTAAGTCGGCGGAGTACCCGGCAGTAAGTCGGCGATGTACCCACAGGATGTCGGGCAGTAAGTCGGCGGAGTACCCGGCAGTTAGTCGGCGGTGTACCCACAGGATGTCGGGCAGTCAGTCGGCAGGGTACCCGGCAGTAAGTCGGCGGTGTACCCCACGATAACCGCCAATGAGTCGGCAGTGTACCCAATGATGACGGGCAGTAAGTCGGCGGGTGTAACCCAGGATGACCGGCTCTACGTCAGCAGTGTACCCCAGGATGACCGGCACTACGTCGGCAGTGTTCCCCAGGATGACCGGCACTACGTCGGCAGTGTACCCCAGGATGACCGGCTCAACGTCAGCAGTGTACCCCAGGATGACCGGCACTACGTCAGCAGTGTACCCCAGGATGACCGGCACTACGTCAGCAGTGTACCCCAGGATGACCGGCACTACGTCGGCAGTGTACCCCAGGATGACCGGCTCTACGTCAGCAGTGTACCCCATGATGTCCGGCAGTAAGTCGGCAGTGTACCCCAGGATGACCGACAATAGGTAGGCGGAGTATCCGGCAGTAAGTCGGCGGTGTATGCCAGGATGACCGCCAATGAGTCGGCAGTGTACCCCCATGATGTCCGGCAGTAAGTCGGCGGGTGTACCCCATGATGTCCGGCAGTAAGTCGGCGGGTGTAACCCAAGATGACCGGCACTACGTCAGCAATGTACCCCAGAATGACCGATAATAGGTAGGCGGAGTACTCGGCAGTAAGTCGACGGTGTACCCCAGGATGTCCACCAATGAGTCGGCAGTGTACTTCATGATGTCCGGCAGAAAGTCGGCGTGTGTATCCCAGGATTACCGGCATAACGTCAGCGATGTACCCTAGGATGACCGACAATAAGTCGGCGGAGTACCCGGCAGTAAGTCGGCGGTTTACCCCAGGATGACCGCCAATGAGTCGGCGGTGTACCCCATGATGTCCGGTAGTTAGTCGGCGGGTGGACCCAAGGATGACCGCCAATAAGTCAGCAGTGTACCCCATCATGTCCGGCATTACGTCAGCGGGTGTACCTTAGGATGACCGGCACTGCGTCAGCGATTAACCCCAGGATGGCCGACAATATGTAGGCGGAGTACCCGGCAGTAAGTCGGCGGTGTATCCTAGGATGACCGGCAATCTGTCTGCGGTGTACCCAAGGATGTCCAGTAAGTGGTCGGTGTACCCCAGGATGACCGGCATTAAGTCGGCGGTGTACCCCAGGATGACTGTCAGTAAGTCGGCGGTGTACCCCAGGATGTCCGGTAGTTAGTCGGCGGGTGTAATCAAGGATGGCCGCCAATAAGTCAGCAGTGTACCCCATAATGTCCGGCATTACGTCAGCGGGTGTACCCTAGGATGACCGGCACTGCGTCAGCGATGTACCCCAGGATGACCGACAATATGTAGGCGGAGTACCCGGCAGTAAGTCGGCGGTGTATCCTAGGATGACCGGCAATCAGTCTGCGGTGTACCCAAGAATGTCCAATAAGTGGGCGGTGTACCCCAGGATGACCGGCATTAAGTCGGCGGTGTACCCCAGGATGACTGTCAGTAAGTCGGCGGTGTACCCCAGGATGTCCAATAAGTGGGCGGTGTACCCAAGGATGACCGGCAGTAAGTCGGCGGTGTACCCAAGGATGACTGTCAGTAATTGGGCGGTGTACCCCAGGATGTCAAGTAAGTGGGCGGTGTACCCCAGGATGTCCAGTCAGTCGGCGATGTACCCCAGGATGACCAATAAGTCAGCGGTGTACCCCAGGATGTCCAGTAAGTAGGCGGTGTACCCCAGTATACCCCAGGATGTCCAGTAAGTCGGCGGAGTACCCAAGGATATCCAGTAAGTCGGCGGTATGTCCCAGGATGACCGTTAGTAAGTCGGCGATGTACCCCATGATGTCCAGTAAGTGGGCGGTGTACCCCAGGATGTCCAGTAAGTGGGCGGTGTACCCCAGGATGTCCAGTAAATGGGCGGTGTACCCCAGGAGGACCAATAAGTCAGCGGTGTTCCCCAGGAGGACCAATAAGTCAGCGGTGTTCCCCAGGATGTCCAGTAAGTGGGCGGTGTACCCCAGGATGTCCAGTAAGTAGGCGGTGTACCCCAGGATGTCCAGTAAGTGGGCGGTGTATCCCAGGATGTCCAATAAGTGGGCGGTGTACCCCGGGATGTCCAGTAAGTCAGCGGTGTACCCCAGGAGGACCAATAAATCAGCGGTGTTCCCCAGGAGGACCAATAAGTGGGTGATGTACCCCAGGATGTCCAGTAAGTGGGTGGTGTACCCCAGGATCTCCAGTAAGTGGCCGGTGTGCCCCAGGATGTCCAGTAAGTGGGTAGTGTACCCCAGGATGTCCAGTAAGTGAGCGGTGTACCCCAGGATGTCCAGTAAGTGGGTAGTGTACCCAAGGATGTCCAGTAAGTGGGCGGTGTACCCCGAGGAGGACCAATAAGTCAGCGGTGTACCCCAGGATGTCCAGTAAGTGGGCGGTGTACCCCAGGATGTACAGTAAGTGGGCGGTGTACCCCAGGAGGACCAATAAGTCAGCGGTGTTTTCCAAGAGGACTAATAAGTCAGCGGTGTACCCCAGGATGTCCAGTAAGTGGGCGGTGTACCCCAGGAGGACCAATAAGTCGGCGGTGTACCCCAGGATGTCCAGTAAGTGGGCGATGTACCCCAGGATGTCCAGTAAGTGGGCGGTATGCCCCAGAATGTCCAGTAAGTGGGTAGTGTACCCCAGGATGTCCAGTAAGTGGGCGGTGTACCCCAGGATGTCCAGTAAGTCGGCGGTGTACCCCAGGATGTCCAGTAAGTCGGCGGTGTACCCCAGGATATCCAGTAAGTCGGCGGTATGCCCCAGGATGACCGTTAGTAAGTCGGCGATATACCCTAGGATGTCCAGTAAATCGGCGGTGTACCCCTGGATGACCGGCAGTAGGTCGGCAGTGTATCCCAGGATGACCAATTTGTCAGCGGTGTACCCCAGGATGACCGGTTATAAGTCAGCAGTGTACCTCAGTGTCCAGTAAGTGGACGGTGTACCCCAGGATGTCCAATAAGTGGGCGGTGTACCCCATGATGTCCAGTAAGTGGGCGGTGTGCCCCAGGATGTCCAGTAAGGGGGTAGTGTACCCCAGGATGTCCAGTAAGGGGGCGGTGTACCCAAGGATGACCAATAAGTCAGCGGTGTACACCAGGATGTCCAATAAGTGAGCGGTGTACCCCAGGATGACGAGCAGTAAGTCAGCGGTGTATCACAGGATGTCCAGTTCGTCAGATTTGTTCCCTAGGATGACTGTAAGTAAAATGTCAGTGCACCCCAGAATGTCCAGTAAGTCAATGTTGTACCCAAAGAAGACTGTCAGTAAGTCGGCGGTGTACCCCAGGATGTCCAGTACGTCGGCGGTGTTCCCCTGGATGTCCAGTAAGTCGGCGATGTGCCCCAGGATGACCGGCAGTAAATTGGCGCTGTACCCAAGGATGACCAATACGTCGGCGGTGTACCCTAGGATGTCCAGTAAGTCGGCGGTGTACCCCAGGATGACCAATAAGTCGGCGGTGTACCCCAGGATGTCCAGTAAGTCGGCGATGTCCCCAAGGATGACCGGCAGTAAGTTGGCGGTGTACCCCAGGATGCCCAGTAAGTCAGCGGTGTACCCCAGGATGTCCAGTAAGTCAGCGGTGTACCCCAGGATGTCCAATAAGTCGGCGATGTGCCCCAGGATGACCGGAAGTAAGTCGGCGGTGTACCCCAGGATGTCCAGTAAGTCAGCGATGTGCCCCAGGATGACCGGCAGTAAGTTGGCGGTGTACCCCAGGATGCCCAGTAAGTCAGCGGTGTACCCCAGGATGTCCAGTAAGTCAGCGGTGTACCCCAGGATGTCCAATAAGTCAGCGATGTGCCCCAGGATGACCGGAAGTAAGTCGGCGGTATACCCGAGGATGTCCTATAATAAGTCGGCGATGTGCCCCAGGATGACCGGAAGTAAGTCGGCGGTGTACCCCAGGATGTCCAGTAAGTCAGCGATGTGCCCCAGGATGACCGGAAGTAAGTCGGCGGTATACCCGAGGATGTCCTGTAATAAGTCGGCAATGTACCCCAGGATTACCGGCAGTAAGTTGGCGGTGTACCCCAGGATGACCGGTAATAAGTCGGCAATGTACCCCAGGATGGCCAGAGGTAAGTCGGCGGTGTACCCCAGGATGACCGGCAGTAAATTGGCGGTGTACCCAAAGATGAGCAATAAGTCAGCGGTGTTCCCTTGGATGACAGTCAGTTAGTCGGCGGTGTACCCCAAGATGACCAGTTAGTCGGCAGTGTACCCCAGGATGACCGGCAATAAGTCGGCGGTGTACCTCAGGATGTCCAGTAAGTCGGCGGTGTACCCCCAGGATGTCCAGTAAGTCGGCAGTGTACCCCAGGATGACCAGTAAGTGGGCGGTTTACCCCAGGGTATCCAGTAAGTCGGCGGTTTACCCCAGGATGTCCGATAAGTCAGCGGTGTTCCCCAGGATGACCAGTAATCGGCGGTTTACCCCAGGATGTCCAGTAAGTCGGCGGTGTACCCCAGGATGACCAGTAAGTCGGCTGTGTACCCCAGGATGTTCAGTTAGTCGGCGGTTTACCCCAAGATGACCAGTAAGTCGGCGGTTTACCCCAGGATGTCCAGTAAGTCGGCGGTTTACCCCAGGATGACCAATTAGTCGGCGGTTTACCCCAGGATGACCAGTAAGTCGGCGGTTTACCCCAGGATGACCAGTAAGTCGCCGGTTTACCCCAGGATGACCAGTAAGTCGGCGGTTTACCCCAGGATGACCAGTTAATCGACGGTTTACCCCAGGATGACCAGTAAGTCGGCGGTTTACCCCAGGATGTCCAGTAAGTGGGCGGTGTACCCCAGGATGTCCAGTAAGTGGGCGGTGTACCCCAGGATGTCCAGTAAGTGGGCGGTGTACCCCGGGATGTCCAGTAAGTCAGCGGTGTACCCCAGGAGGACCAATAAATCAGCGGTGTTCCCCAGGAGGACCAATAAGTGGGTGATGTACCCCAGGATGTCCAGTAAGTGGGTGGTGTACCCCAGGATCTCCAGTAAGTGGCCGGTGTGCCCCAAGATGTCCAGTAAGTGGGTAGTGTACCCCAGGATGTCCAGTAAGTGGGCGGTGTACCCCAGGATGTCCAGTAAGTGGGTAGTGTACCCCAGGATGTCCAGTAAGTGGGCGGTGTACCCCAGGAGGACCAATAAGTCAGCGGTGTACCCCAGGATGTCCAGTAAGTGGGCGGTGTACCCCAGGATGTACAGTAAGTGGGCGGTGTACCCCAGGAGGACCAATAAGTCAATGGTGTTTTCCAGGAGGACTAATAAGTCAGCGGTGTACCCCAGGATGTCCAGTAAGTGGGCGGTGTATCCCAGGAGGACCAATAAGTCAGCGGTGTTCCCCAGGAGGACCAATAAGTCGGCGGTTTACCCCAGGATGTCCGATAAGTCAGCGGTGTTCCCCAGGATGACCAGTAATCGGCGGTTTACCCCAGGATGTCCAGTAAGTCGGCGGTGTACCCCAGGATGACCGGTAATAAGTCAGAATTGTAACTCAGTGTCCAGTAAGTGGACGGTGTACCCCAGGATGTCCAATAAGTGGGCGGTGTACCCCAGGATGTCCAGTAAGTGGGCGGTGTGCCCCATGATGTCCAGTAAGGGGGTAGTGTACCCCAGGATGTCCAGTAAGGGGGCGGTGTACCCAAGGATGACCAATAAGTCAGCGGTGTACACCAGGATGTCCAATAAGTGAGCGGTGTACCCCAGGATGACGAGCAGTAAGTCAGCGGTGTATCACAGGATGTCCAGTACGTCAGATTTGTTCCCTAGGATGACTGTCAGTAAGTTGTCAGTGCACCCCAGAATGTCCAGTAAGTCAATGTTGTACCCAAAGAAGTCTGTCAGTACGTCGGCGGTGTACCCCAGGATGTCCAGTAAGTCGGCGGTGTTCCCCAGGATGTCCAGTAAGTGGGCGGTGTACCCCGGGATGTCCAGTAAGTCAGCGGTGTACCCGCGGAGGACTAATAAATCAGCGGTGTTCCCCAGGAGGACCAATAAGTGGGTGATGTACCCCAGGATGTCCAGTAAATGGGCGGTGTACCCCAGGATGTCCAGTAAGTGGGTAGTGTACCCCAGGATGTCCAGTAAGGGGGCGGTGTACCCCAGGATGTCCAGTAAGTGGGCGGTGTGCCCCAGGATGTCCAGTAAGTGGGTAGTGTACCCCAGGATGTCCAGTAAGTGGGCGGTGTACCCCAGGAGGACCAATAAGTCAGCGGTGTTTTCCAGGAGGACCAATAAGTCAGCGGTGTACCCCAGGATGTCCAGTAAGTGGGCGGTGTACCCCAGGAGGACCAATAAGTCAGCGGTGTTCCCCAGGAGGACCAATAAGTCGGCGGTGTACCCCAGGATGTCCAGTAAGTGGGCGATGTACCCCAGGATGTCCAGTAAGTGGGCGGTATGCCCCAGAATGTCCAGTAAGTGGGTAGTGTACACCAGGATGTCCAGTAAGTGGGCGGTGTACCCCAGGATGTCCAGTAAGTGGGCGGTGTACCCCAGGATGTCCAGTAAGTCGGCGGTGTACCCCAGGATGTCCAGTAAGTCGGCGGTGTACCCCAGGATATCCAGTAAGTCGGTGGTATGCCCCAGGATGACCTTTAGTAAGTCGGCAGTGTATCCCAGGATGACCAATTTGTCAGCGGTGTACCCCAGGATGACCGGTAATAAGTCAGCAGTGTACCTCAGTGTCCAGTAAGTGGACGGTGTACCCCAGGATGTCCAATAAGTGGGCGGTGTACCCCAGGATGTCCAGTAAGTGGGCGGTGTGCCCCAGGATGTCCAGTAAGGGGGTAGTGTACCCCAGGATGTCCAGTAAGGGGGCGGTGTACCCAAGGATGACCAATAAGTCAGCGGTGTACACCAGGATGTCCAATAAGTGAGCGGTGTACCCCAGGATGACGAGCAGTAAGTCAGCGGTGTATCACAGGATTCCAGTTCGTCAGATTTGTTCCCTAGGATGACTGTAAGTAAAATGTCAGTGCACCCCAGAATGTCCAGTAAGTCAATGTTGTACCCAAAGAAGACTGTCAGTAAGTCGGCGGTGTACCCCTGGATGTCCAGTAAGTCGGCGATGTGCCCCAGGATGACCGGCAGTAAATTGGCGCTGTACCCAAGGATGACCAATACGTCGGCGGTGTACCCTAGGATGTCCAGTAAGTCGGCGGTGTACCCCAGGATGACCAATAAGTCGGCGGTGTACCCCAGGATGTCCAGTAAGTCGGCGATGTCCCCAAGGATGACCGGCAGTAAGTTGGCGGTGTACCCCAGGATGCCCAGTAAGTCAGCGGTGTACCCCAGGATGTCCAGTAAGTCAGCGGTGTACCCCAGGATGTCCAATAAGTCAGCGATGTGCCCCAGGATGACCGGAAGTAAGTCGGCGGTATACCCGAGGATGTCCTGTAATAAGTCGGCGATGTGCCCCAGGATGACCGGAAGTAAGTCGGCGGTGTACCCCAGGATGTCCAGTAAGTCAGCGATGTGCCCCAGGATGACCGGAAGTAAGTCGGCGGTATACCCGAGGATGTCCTGTAATAAGTCGGCGATGTACCCCAGGATTACCGGCAGTAATTTGGCGGTGTACCCCAGGATGACCGGTAATAAGTCGGCAATGTACCCCAGGATGACCAGAGGTAAGTCGGCGGTGTACCCCAGGATGACCGGCAGTAAATTGGCGGTGTATCCAAAGATGAGCAATAAGTCAGCGGTGTTCCCTTGGATGACAGTCAGTTAGTCGGCGGTGTACCCCAAGATGACCAGTTAGTCGGCAGTGTACCCCAGGATGACCGGCAATAAGTCGGCGGTGTACCTCAGGATGTCCAGTAAGTCGGCGGTGTACCCCCAGGATGTCCAGTAAGTCGGCAGTGTACCCCAGGATGACCAGTAAGTGGGCGGTTTACCCAAGGGTATCCAGTAAGTCGGCGGTTTACCCCAGGATGTCCGATAAGACAGCGGTGTTCCCCAGGATGACCAGTAATCGGCGGTTTACCCCAGGATGTCCAGTAAGTCGGCGGTGTACTCCAGGATGACCAGTAAGTCGTCTGTGTACCCCAGGATGTTCAGTAAGTCGGCGGTTTACCCCAAGATGACCAGTAAGTCGGCGGTTTACCCCAGGATGTCCAGTAAGTCGGCGGTTTACCCCAGGATGACCAGTTAGTCGGCGGTTTACCCCAGGATGACCAGTAAGTCGGTGGTTTACCCCAGGATGACCAGTAAGTCGCCGGTTTACCCCAGGATGACCAGTAAGTCGGCGATGTACCCCAGGATGTCCAGTAAGTTAGCGCTGTACCCCAGGATGTTCAGTAAGTCGGCGGTTTACCCCAGGATGACCAGTAAGTCGCCGGTTTACCCCAGGATTACCAGTTAATCGACGGTTTACCCCAGGATGACCAGTAAGTCGGCGGTTTACTCCAGGATATCCAGTAAGACGGCGGTTTACCCCAGGATGATCAGTAAGTCTCCGGTTTACCCCCAGGATGTCAAGTAAGTCGGCGGTGTACCCCAGGATGACCAGTAAGTCGGCGGTGTACCCCAGGATGACCAGTAAGTCGGCGGTTTACCCCAGGATATCCAGTTAGTCGGCGGTTTACCCCAGGATGTCCAGTAAGTCGGCGGTGTACCCCAGGATGACCGATAAGTCGGCGGTGTACCCCAGGATGACCAATAAGTCAGCGGTGTTCCCCAGGAGGACCAATAAGTCGGCGATGTGCCCCAGGATGACCGGAAGTAAGTCGGCGGTATACCCGAGGATGTCCTGTAATAAGTCGGCGATGTGCCCCAGGATGACCGGAAGTAAGTCGGCGGTGTACCCCAGGATGTCCAGTAAGTCAGCGATGTGCCCCAGGATGACCGGAAGTAAGTCGGCGGTATACCCGAGGATGTCCTGTAATAAGTCGGCGATGTACCCCAGGATTACCGGCAGTAATTTGGCGGTGTACCCCAGGATGACCGGAAATAAGTCGGCAATGTACCCCAGGATGACCAGAGGTAAGTCGGCGGTGTACCCCAGGATGACCGGCAGTAAATTGGCGGTGTATCCAAAGATGAGCAATAAGTCAGCGGTGTTCCCTTGGATGACAGTCAGTTAGTCGGCGGTGTACCCCAAGATGACCAGTTAGTCGGCAGTGTACCCCAGGATGACCGGCAATAAGTCGGCGGTGTACCTCAGGATGTCCAGTAAGTCGGCGGTGTACCCCCAGGATGTCCAGTAAGTCGGCAGTGTACCCCAGGATGACCAGTAAGTGGGCGGTTTACCCAAGGGTATCCAGTAAGTCGGCGGTTTACCCCAGGATGTCCGATAAGACAGCGGTGTTCCCCAGGATGACCAGTAATCGGCGGTTTACCCCAGGATGTCCAGTAAGTCGGCGGTGTACTCCAGGATGACCAGTAAGTCGGCTGTGTACCCCAGCATGTTCAGTAAGTCGGCGGTTTACCCCAAGATGACCAGTAAGTCGGCGGTTTACCCCAGGATGTCCAGTAAGTCGGCGGTTTACCCCAGGATGACCAGTTAGTCGGCGGTTTACCCCAGGATGACCAGTAAGTCGGTGGTTTACCCCAGGATGACCAGTAAGTCGCCGGTTTACCCCAGGATGACCAGTAAGTCGGCGATGTACCCCAGGATGTCCAGTAAGTTAGCGGTGTACCCCAGGATGTTCAGTAAGTCGGCGGTTTACCCCAGGATGACCAGTAAGTCGCCGGTTTACCCTAGGATGACCAGTAAGTCGCCGGTTTACCCCAGAATGACCAGTAAGTCGGCGGTGTACCCCAGGATATCCAGTAAGTCAGCGGTTTACCCCAGGATTACCAGTTAATCGACGGTTTACCCCAGGATGACCAGTAAGTCGGCGGTTTACTCCAGGATATCCAGTAAGACGGCGGTTTACCCCAGGATGACCAGTAAGTCTCCGGTTTACCCCCAGGATGTCAAGTAAGTCGGCGGTGTACCCCAGGATGACCAGTAAGTCGGCGGTGTACCCCAGGATGACCAGTAAGTCGGCGGTTTACCCCAGGATATCCAGTTAGTCGGCGGTTTACCCCAGGATGTCCAGTTAGTCGGTGGTGTACCCCAGGATGACCGATAAGTCGGCGGTGTACCCCAGGATGACCAATAAGTCAGCGGTGTTCCCCAGGAGGACCAATAAGTCGGCGGTGTACCCCAGGATGACCAGTAAGTCGCCGGTTTACCCCAGGATATCCAGTTAGTCGGCGGTTTACCCCAGGATGTCCAGTAAGTCGGCGGTGTACCCCAGGATGACCGATAAGTCGGCGGTGTACCCCAGGATGACCAATAAGTCAGCGGTCTACCCCAGAATGATCGGCAGTAGGTCGGCGGTGTATCCCAGGATGGCCTGAAGAAAGTGTACCCATGGATGTCTTTAAACTTACCAAATTTATTGAGCATGTCTTTATTTGTTTTGCTGTTTTAGTCTCAATGGAAATAATAAAAAATAATAAGTGATACACTACATTGATTATGATTGGAAGTTGCAAGTTATTTTTCTAAGGTATACATCTTCGTTTAACATTTATTTTATATTATAAGTAAACCTTTCTAAAGCACATAATCACAACGTACGGGATACTTGTCCATAATTGATTTCTGGCTGAGACAAATCGGACGTTTGTCGCATTCAGTTACGCCTCTATGTTTTAAGCCATATTTCATATTTCTGATCATCGCCGAACACCCACGACCGATCCATTCCGTTACTCTCCATTCATCGCCGGATAATTAGATCACTTTTTGCCGTTTCTTGTCATGATATTTTATTAGTCCTTCATATGCTGATAAAGATTTCAGGCCAATTATAAAACACGTTTCTTTCGATTGTGGCTATGGGCGCAGCTGTTGTTATACTTCTAGTCTCCATGTTGAAGAGTATGGATTTTGTTAGAGCATTATAACTGGCCAATTCTTATTTTATTCAGTTCGGTAAGACAACAAAAAATGACCAATAAACCCACGGTCGACAAATGTAGTAAAACGGAATAGTCGAATGTGGGTATCCGACGATGATTTCTGATGTACGGTATGGAGTAGTATGCCCTTGACCCGCATACACAGACGAAGTTAATAAAAATTTAATGCGTCATTGGGAATTGTTAGTAAAGCTGGTCGTCATATTGTTTAGGGCATATCGCACGAGCACTTAAGTAAAGATTGACATAATTTCCAATAAAAACTGCCGTATAGCGCTTTTTCCCTGGTCAAATTTGAAAATTGAAAAAAAAACGCATTTTCTAATTGTCATATTTTCGAGGAGATGACCCAACCTATACAGTTAATTCTGTTCTACCCTTTCATTTCTTTATATGGGCATGGACTCAACTCTCACGTACACGTGCACACTCTTACACTGTCGGTTCATTATATTTACCTCTGTCCCAGGCTCAAGAAACTTTAAGCCATGTGACTTAGATTGATGTCAGATTAAACGTCGGTTAGGAATTTGAAAACTGAAGTTTCAAATCTGCTTAACACTTAGCTTGTGAATTATTAGAGGAACAGAGATGAATTATTTTAATTTCCTTTAACTAAAATATGCCAGGAAGTACTTCATTAGTTTATTTGTCTGTAACTACGACTAGCGTGGTGGTTGAAATACGCGTTCTCTCTTCGGTCCTCTCCGTACACGTTCAGAAAATAACCTCGATTATTGACACACCGTCAATCCCGGTACGTGTTTCGGTCTTCTTACGTCGATAAGGAGCTCCTGCACATTGGAAGAAGGTTAGTTTTTTTCTTAGAAATAACGCAATCAAGTAATAAAATGGATTCTTTTTAACAATGCTTCGAATAATCAAACCAGACTTAACAGTTAAATGTACGCTTTAGCTCGTTAGTCCAGCATGAATTGGTACTGTAATTCCCGCGCAGTTTCTTATATTAGCATTCGTATTGGCATCAAGGTTCTTTTTCACTGTATTAGTTCGTATCATATAGACTGCGTTTAGAGTGTCAGTTTTTAACCATCTGCTATAAATACCAGACATTTAAAATATTTGTTGCAGTGTTTCACATAATTTGTGATTGTTGTGATTGATGTATAAAGATAAAATACTTGCTTGATATGAATCTCTCTGTGTGCCATTTAGCAACATGTTATGAGGTTTGGAAGTTGAGTTGGCTGTTATCTTGCCGGGGCTACTTACCCCCTATTAGTAGATTAGCCGAGGTGATTCGAATAAAAGAACGCAAGACCCAATTTAACAAACTACACTAATTTAACACCGAAAATACTTACACTCAATTAGAAATAGTAAAATAACCGTTTTGCTACATAAATATCAACGGAATCGTAATGACATCAATATATTAAAGCATACCAAAACTGTAGTGCGTGGAAAATTACTCGCATATATACTATGAAACCCACACCTCTTGGCGCCCTCTATTGCATGAGTCTGAAAAATGTCATTAATAAACAATAGATACATATATTTTGCTTGTTTCCATCATGATACCTGTAAAGTTATGCCCGCCTATTCGAAACCCTAATTTTAAATTCGATAGTTTCTACAGCGCCATTAGAATGTGAAACATGTAACGATTATGTGTACTTTTTGTAGATCATGTCAGATTTATGTGTACTTGGTGTGGATCAAGTTAGGTTTAAGTGTACTTGGTGTAGATCATGTCAGGTTTAAGTGTACTTGGTGTGTATCATGTCGGGTTTATGTGTACTTGGTGTGGATCATGTCGGATTTATGTGGGTGTACTGGTGTGGATTATGTCAGGTTTATGTGTACTTGGTGTGGATCATGTCGGGTTTATGTGGGTGTACTGGTGTGGATCATGTCAGGTTTATGTGGGTGTACTGGTGTGGATCATGTCAGGTTTAAGTGTACTTGGTGTGGATAATGTCAGGTTTATGTGTACTTGGTGTGGATCATGTCGGGTTTATGTGGGTGTACTGGTGTGGATCATGTCAGGTTTATGTGGGTGTACTGGTGTGGATAATGTCAGGTTTATGTGGGTGTACTGGTGTGGATTATGTCAGGTTTATGTGGGTGTACTGGTGTGGATCATGTCAGGTTTATGTGGGTGTACTGGTGTGGATTATGTCAGGTTTATGTGTACTTGGTGTGGATCATGTCGGGTTTATGTGGGTGTACTGGTGTGGATCATGTCAGGTTTATGTGGGTGTACTGGTGTGGATAATGTCAGGTTTAAGTGTACTTGGTGTGGATAATGTCAGGTTTATGTGTACTTGGTGTGTATCATGTCAGGTTTATGTGTACTTGGTGTGTATCATGTCAGGTTTATGTGGGTGTACTGGTGTGGATCATGTCAGGTAAGTGTACTTGGTGTGTATCATGTCAGGTTTATGTGGGTGTACTGGTGTGTATCATGTCAGGTTTATGTGAATGTACTGGTGTGTATCATGTTTGGTTTATGTAGGTGTACTTGGTGTGGATCATGTCAAGTTTATGTGGGTGTACTGGTGTGTATCATGTCAGATTTATGTGGGTGTACTGGTGTGTATCATGTCAGGTAAGTGTACTTGCTGTGTATCATGTCAGGTTTATGTGGGTGTACTGTGGTTTATGTGAGTGTACTTGGTGTGTATCATGTCAGGTAAGTGTACTTGGTGTGTATCATGTCAGGTTTATGTGTACTGGTGTGTATTATGTCAGATTTATGTGGGTGTACTGGTGTGTATCATGTCAGGTAAGTGTACTTGCTGTGTATCATGTCAGATTTATGTGGGTGTACTGGTGTGGATCATGTCAGGTTTATGTGTACTTGTTGTGTATCATGTCAGGTTTATGTGGGTGTACTGGTGTGGATCATGTCAGGTAAGTGTACTTGGTGTGTATCATATCAGGTTTATGTGTACTTGGTGTGTATCATGTCAGGTTTATGTGTACTTGGTGTGTATCATGTCAGGTTTAAGTGTACTTGGTGCGTATCATGTCAGGTTTATGTGGGTGTACTGGTGTGTATCATGTCAGATTTATGTGGGTGTACTGGTGTGGATCATGTCAGGTAAGTGTACGTGGCGTGTATCATGTCAGGTTTATGTGGGTGTACTGGTGTGTATCATGTCAGGTAAGTGTACTTGGTGTGTATCATGTCAGGTTTATGTGGGTGTACTTGGTGTGTATCATGTCAGGTTTATGTGTACTGGTGTGTATCATGTCAGGTTTATGTGTACTGGTGTGTATCATGTCAGATTTATGTGGGTGTACTTGGTGTGTATCATGTCAGGTAAGTGTACTTGCTGTGTATCATGTCAGGTTTATGTGGGTGTACTGGTGTGTATCATGTCAGATTTATGTGGGTGTACTGGTGTGGATCATGTCAGGTTTATGTGGGTGTACTGGTGTGGATCATGTCAGGTTTATGTGGGTGTACTGGTATGTATTATGTCACGTTTATGTGGGTGTACTGGTGTGGATCTTGTCACGTTTATGTGGGTGTACTGGTGTGGAAGATGTCAGGTTTATGTGTGTGTACTGGTGTGTATCATGTCAGGTTTATGTGTACTTGCTGTGTATCATGTCAGGTTTAAGTGTAGTTGGTGTGTATCATGTCAGGTTTAAGTGTACTTGGTGCGTATCATGTCAGGTTTATGTGGGTGTACTTGGTGTGTATCATGTCAGGTTTATGTGGGTGTACTTGGTGTGGATCATGTCAAATTTATGTGGGTAAACTTGTTGTGGTTTGTGTGTACTTGGTGTGGATCATGCCAAGTTTATGTATACTTAGTGTGGATCATTTCAGGTTTATGTGGGTGTACTAGTGTGCACCATGTCAGGTTTATGTGGGTGTACTGGTGTGTATCATGTCAGGTTTAAGTGTACTGGTGTGTATCATGTTAGGTTTAAGTGTACTTGGTGTGTATTATGCCAGGTTTAAGTGTACTTGGTGCGTATCATGTCAGGTTTATGTGTACTTGGTGCGTATCATGTCAGGTTTATGTGTACTTGGTGCGTATCATGTCAGGTTTATGTGGGTGTATTGGTGTAGATCATGCCAGGTTTAAGTGTACTGGTGTGTATCATGTCAGGTTTAAGTGTACTTGGTGTGTATCATGTCAGGTTTAAGTGTACTTGGTGCGTATCATGTCAGGTTTATGTGTACTTGGTGCGTATCATGTCAGGTTTTTGTGTACTTGGTGCGTATCATGTCAGGTTTATGTGGGTGTGCTTGGTGTGGATCATGTCAGTTTTATGTGGGTAAGCTTGTTGTGGTTTGTGTGTACTTAGTGTGGATCATGTCAGTTTTATGTGTACTTGGTGTGTATCATGTCAGGTTTATGTGGGTGTATTGGTGTGGATCATGCCAGGTTTAAGTATACTTGGTGTGTATCATGTCAGGTTTATGTGGGTGTACTTATTTTGGTTCATGTCAGGTTTATGTGAGTAAACTTGTTGTGGTTTGTGTGTACTTGGTGTGGATCATGCCAAGTTTATGTATACCTGGTGTGGATTATGTCAGGTTTAAGTGTACTTGGTGTGTATCATGTCAGGTTTATGTGTACTTAGTGTGAATCATGTCACGTTTATGTGTACTTGGTGTGGATCATGTCAGGTTTATCGGTACTTGGTGTGGATCATGTCAGGTTTATGTGTACTTGGTGTGGATCATGTCAGGTTTATCGGTACTTGGTGTTGATCATGTCAGGTTTATGTGTTCTTGGAAAGCACTCTCACAGGAAAAGATGTACTGTATCTAAACAGACACACATATACAGAGCAGTCTTCAGAATTAGTGGCTTAGCAGGCTGTAAAGTAGAGAAACCATAGACTTAAAGATGGCATGTTATGAAAGTAAGGTACTGCATCTGCTAACATTAATCACCGACTTCATATGGAAATACTTTTGAATGATTTTAATCCAGCCACCTTCTTCAAACAAGAAAAGGTTTGTTGTTCCAGTGTCCCGATTTTCTTTTGTTGGTATGGCCTATCTATAAATACCCAGTATTAATATTATGAGTTCTTAGTAAGTATTACAATGATCCATTTTTAAACAAATTATTTACTTTTAAAGCACTTTCTTTATGTCGCATGTAATAAACCCTAGTTGTGTAGAAAAAATGAAAGTAAAGCGATGGATCATCCAGCATCATCGTCAAACAGGTGGTTCACTCAGCACCATTGTCAAACAGATGGTTCACTCAGCATCATTGTCAAATAGGTGGTTCATTCAGCATCACTGTCAAATAGGTGGTTCACTCAGCATCATTGTCAAATAGGTGGTTCATTCAGCATCATTGTCAAATAGATGGTTCACTCAGCATCACTGTCAAGCAGATGGTTCACTCAGCATCATTGTCAAATAGATGGTTCACTCAGCATCACTGTCAAGCAGATGGTTCACTCAGCATCATTGTCAAATAGGTGGTTCACTCAGCATCATTGTCAAACAGATGGTTCACTCAGCATCATTGTCAAACAGATGGTTCACTCAGCATCATTGTCAAATAGGTGGTTCACTCAGCATCATTGTTCAGCATCATTGTCAAATAGGTGGTTCACTCAGCATCATTGTCAAACAGGTGGTTCACTCAGCATCATTGTCAAATAGGTGGTTCACTCAGCATCACTGTCAAATAGGTGGTTCACTCAGCATCATTGTCAAACAGATGGTTCACTCAGCATCATTGTCAAACAGATGGTTCACTCAGCATCATTGTCAAACAGATGGTTCACTCAGCATCATTGTCAAATAGGTGGTTCACTCAGCATCATTGTCAAACAGATGGTTACTCAGCATCATTGTCAAACAGATGGTTCACTCAGCACCATTGTCAAATAGGTGGTTCACTCAGCATCATTGTCAAACAGATGGTTCTCTCAACATCATTGTCAAACAGGTGGTTCATTCAGCATCATTGTCAAATAGGTGGTTCATTCAGCATCATTGTCAAACAGATGGTTCACTCAGCATCATTGTCAAATAGGTGGTTCACTCAGCATCATTGTCAAACAGATGGTTCTCTCAACATCATTGTCAAACAGGTGGTTCACTCAGCATCATTGCCAAGCAGATGGTTCTCTCAGCATCATTGTCAAATAGGTGGTTCATTCAGCATCATTGCCAAGCAGATGGTTCTCTCAGCATCATTGCCAAGCAGATGGTTTTCTCAGCATCATTGTCAAATAGGTGGTTCATTCAGCATCATTGCCAAGCAGATGGTTCTCTCAGCATCATTGCCAAGCAGATGGTTCTCTCAGCATCATTGCCAAGCAGATGGTTCTCTCAGCATCATTGTCAAATAGGTGGTTCATTCAGCATCATTGCCAAGCAGATGGTTTTCTCAGCATCATTGCCAAGCAGATGGTTCTCCCAGCATCAATGTCAAATAGGTGGTTCATTCAGCATCATTGCCAAGCAGATGGTTCTCTCAGCATCATTGTCAAATAGGTGGTTCATTCAGCAGCATTGCCAAGCAGATGGTTCTCTCAGCATCATTGTCAAATAGGTGGTTCATTCAGCAGCATTGCCAAGCAGATGGTTCTCTCAGCATTATTGTCAAATAGGTGGTTCATTCAGCATCATTGCCAAGCAGATGGTTCTCTCAGCATCATTGCCAAGCAGATGGTTTTCCCAGCATCATTGTCAAATAGGTGGTTCATTCAGCATCATTGCCAAGCAGATGGTTCTCTCAGCATCATTGCCAAGCAGATGGTTCTCTCAGCATCATTGCCAAGCAGATGGTTCTCTCAGCATCATTGTCAAATAGGTGGTTCATTCAGCATCATTGCCAAGCAGATGGTTTTCTCAGCATCATTGCCAAGCAGATGGTTCTCCCAGCATCAATGTCAAATAGGTGGTTCATTCAGCATCATTGCCAAGCAGATGGTTCTCTCAGCATCATTGTCAAATAGGTGGTTCATTCAGCAGCATTGCCAAGCAGATGGTTCTCTCAACATTATTGTCAAATAGGTGGTTCATTCAGCAGCATTGCCAAGCAGATGGTTCTCTCAGCATCATTGTCAAATAGGTGGTTCATTCAGCAGCATTGCCAAGCAGATGGTTCTCTCAGCATCATTGTCAAACAGGTGGTTCATTCAGCATCATTGTCAAACAGATGGTTCACTCAACATCATTGTCAAACAGATGGTTCACTCAGCATCATTGTCAAACAGATGGTTCACTCAGCATCATTGTCAAATAGGTGGTTCTCTCAGCATCATTGTCAAACAGATGGTTCACTCAACATCACTGTCAAATAGGTGGTTCATTCAGCATCATTGTCAAATAGGTGGTTCTCTCAGCATCATTGTCAAACAGATGGTTCACTCAACATCACTGTCAAACAGATGGTTCACTCAGCATCATTGTCAAACAGATGGTTCACTCAGCATCATTGTCAAACAGATGGTTCACTCAGCATCAATGTCAAATAGGTGGTTCATTCAGCATCATTGCCAAGCAGATGGTTCTCTCAGCATCATTGTCAAATAGGTGGTTCATTCAGCATCATTGCCAAGCAGATGGTTCTCTCAGCATCATTGTCAAATAGGTGGTTCATTCAGCATCATCGCCAAGCAGATGGTTCTCTCAGCATCATTGTCAAATAGGTGGTTCGTTCAGCAGCATTGCCAAGCAGATGGTTCACTCAGCATCATTGTCAAACAGATGGTTCACTCAGCATCATTGCCAAGCAGATGGTTCTCTCAGCATCATTGTCAAATAGGTGGTTCATTCAGCATCATTGCCAAGCAGATGGTTCTCTCAGCATCATTGTCAAATAGGTGGTTCATTCAGCATCATTGCCAAGCAGATGGTTTTCTCAGCATCCTTGTCAAATAGGTGGTTCATTCAGCATCATTGCCAAGCAGATGGTTCTCTCAGCATCATTGTCAAATAGGTGGTTCGTTCAGCAGCATTGCCAAGCAGATGGTTCTCTCAGCATCATTGTCAAATAGGTGGTTCATTCAGCATCATTGCCAAGCAGATGGTTCTCTCAGCATCATTGTCAAATAGGTGGTTCGTTCAGCAGCATTGCCAAGCAGATGGTTCACTCAGCATCATTGTCAAACAGGTGGTTCACTCAGGTCTATTGTCTAGTCATATTTTACTTTGCTTTTTCTAGTCAAATTTCAAGAATCTCAAAGAACATTGTATATTGTTTACTATTTACTATATTGTCATTTATATTGTTTAGAATAATTACATTCCATGAAACTATCCTACATGTACCATACATGTAAATACAGAAGTTTTTAAATAGAATGAGGTCTTAAGACAAGGGTCATTTTCTTCACATTCCTATCAAAACTTCAACTGTGCATTGTTTTTTAACTTAACAAAGAGATTTGTTTTATCTAATTCCTTTGTGAACCTTGTCACTGTGTTTCTAAAACTGACTAGTCGAAGCATTCCTCTGTTGTGTTCATAAATAAAAGGATGTGAATATTGTGAATGTTTGTATTTTTACAATTATTATCCGTATCGTATCGTATCGAAAATAACCATATCGTCTCACTTTGTATCGATACGTATCGTATCGTGTGATGACCGTATCGTCTCATCCCTACACTCAACATCATTGCCAAGCAGATGGTTCACTCAGCATCCATGTGAAGCAGATGGTCCACTCAGCATCATTGTCAAACAGATGGTTCATTCACCATCATTGTCAAGCAGATGGTTCACTCAGCATTATTGTCAAATAGGTGGTTCACTCAGCATCATTGTCAAACAGATGGTTCACTCAGCATCATTGTCAAGCAGATGGTTCACTCAGCATCACTGTCAAGCAGATGGTTCACTCAGCATTATTGTCAAATAGGTGGTTCACTCAGCATCATTGTCAAACAGATGGTTCACTCAGCATCATTGTCAAGCAGATGGTTCACTCAGCATCACTGTCAAACATATGGTTCACTCAGCATCATTGTCAAATAGGTGGTTCTCTCAGCATCATTGTCAAATAGGTGGTTCACTCAGCATCATTGTCAAACAGATGGTTCACTCAGCATCATTGTCAAACAGATGGTTCATTCAGCATCATTGTCAAACAGATGGTTCACTTAGAATCACTGTCAAGCAGATGGTTCACTCAGCATCATTGTCAAGCAGATGGTTCACTCAGCATCCATGTCAAACAGATGGTTCACTCAGCATCAATGTCAAGCAGATGGTTCACTCCGCATCATTGTCAAACAGATGGTTCACTCAGCATCCATGTCAAGCAGATGGTTCACTCAGCAACATTGTCAAGCAGATGGTTCACTCAGCATCATTGTCAAGCAGATGGTTCACTCAGCATCATTTTCAAGCAGATGGTTCACTCAGCATCATTTTCAAGCAGATGGTTCACTCAGCATCATTGTCAAGCAGATGGTTCACTCAGCATCCATGTCAAACAGATGGTTCACTCAGCATCCATGTCAAACATATGGTTCACTCAGCATCATTGTCAAACAGATGGTTCGTTCAGCATCACTGTCAAGCAGATGGTTCACTCAACATCATTGTCAAGCAGATGGTTCACTCAGCATCACTGTCAAATAGGTAGTTCACTCAGCATCATTGTCAAATAGGTAGTTCACTCAACATCATTGTCAAATAGGTGGTTCACTCAGCATCATTGTCAAATAGGTGGTTCACTCAGCATCATTGTCAAATAGGTAGTTCACTCAACATCATTGTCAAGCAGATGGTTCACTTAGCATCACTGTCAAATAGGTAGTTCACTCAGCATCATTGTCAAACAGATGGTTCACTCAGCATCATTGTCAAACAGATGGTTCACTCAGCATCACTGTCAATCAGATGGTTCACTCAGCATCACTGTCAAACAGATGGTTCACTCAGCATCATTGTCAAATAGGTGGTTCACTCAGCATCATTGTCAAGCAGATGGTTCACTCAGCATCATTGTCAAATAGGTAGTTCACTCAGCATCATTGTCAAACAGATGGTTCACTCAGCATCATTGTCAAACAGATAGTTCACTCTACATCATTGTCAAACAGATGGTTCACTCAGCATCATTGTCAAACAGATGGTTCACTCTGCATCATTGTCAAACAGATGGTTCACTCAGCATCATTGTCAAACAGATGGTTCACTCAGCATCATTGTCAAGCAGATGGTTCACTCAGCATCATTGTCAAGCAGATGGTTCACTCAGCATCATTGTCAAACAGATGGTTCACTCTGCATCCATGTGAAGCAGATGGTTCACTCTGCATCATTGTCAAACAGATGGTTCACTCAGCATCATTGTCAAACAGATGGTTCACTCAGCATCATTGTCAAACAGATGGTTCACTCTGCATCCATGTGAAGCAGATGGTTCACTCTGCATCATTGTCAAACAGATGGTTCACTCAGCATCATTGTCAAACAGATGGTTCACTCAGCATCATTGTCAAGCAGATGGTTCACTCAGCATCATTGTCAAACAGATGGTTCACTCAGCATCATTGTCAAGCAGATGGTTCACTCAGCATCATTGTCAAACAGATGGTTCACTCAGCATCATTGTCAAGCAGATGGTTCACTCAGCATCATTGTCAAACAGATGGTTCACTCTGCATCCATGTGAAGCAGATGGTTCACTCTGCATCATTGTCAAACAGATGGTTCACTCAGCATCATTGTCAAACAGATGGTTCACTCAGCATCATTGTCAAACAGATGGTTCTCTCAGCATCCATGTCAAGCAGATGGTTCACTCAGCATCCATGTCAAGCATATGGTTCACTCAGCATCCATGTCAAACAGATGGTTCACTCAGCATCACTGTCAAACAGATGGTTCACTCAGCATCACTGTCAAACAGATGGTTCACTCAGCATCATTGTCAAACAGATGGTTCACTCAGCATCATTGTCAAACAGATGGTTCACTCTGCATCATTGTCAAACAGATGGTTCACTCAGCATCATTGTCAAATAGATGGTTCACTCAGCATCATTGTCAAACAGATGGTTCATTCAGCATCACTGTCAAACAGATGGTTCACTCAGTATCATTGTCAAACCTTAGTCTGTATTTTATCACTATGACTACTTATTTACGTTATGCTTAATGTAAATAGATCTTTATGCAGATGATAACTCGGCCGGGAAATAAATGTGGTCTGTCTGTTTGAACAGTAAATGGACGTGGAGCCGGCTATTCGTGAGGGTTAATCACTAAACGACCTTTACCGCTACTTCGATGGTGATAAAATTCGCACTTACCAACCGAAGCTGATTTTAGTGTCTACCATTTTCAAAATTATTGTACCATTTAACCCAGAAAAAAACATACCGAACTTCGATATTTCGGAAATTAATATCCAGCCTGTATTATTTTTAAAAATATATCAAATAAAAATTCTAATGTACAAATTGAAATTAAATGAAAACAAAATGGAACTCAATTTTTTAGATGTACTATTTACTGGAACTCTAGATGTCGATATGCCTGACATTCTTGGACAGCTAAGTCATTTTATACAATCAAACGCACTGTAATCTTAAACAATTTGCTCGTCCCCTCTTCTATAACCTTGAGGAATGCAGTACCCTCTTTAAAAGATATGCAGTCACTCTGTTCCTTTAAATGAATCCACTATACTGTACCAACATTTTTGCACAACATTCGTTCCTTATCCATTATACATACAATATAATGTTAAAATGCAATGGTTTAAAAAATCATTTATTCCTTAACCACATTTCCGAAGGTAATGCAAACACATATAAAGTGTTGCATGTATAATAAATTAATTTCTATTATCGGATGTTATAAATCTGTCGTACTCTTTGTTCCATTGTTTAATCTATATTTAAAAAGAGATGATTTTGCAGCTGGAGTATTGCATGCTTTCCAATACGTGGTTCGTTAGATTTACCACGGAATAATTTGGATCATTATTTGCACACCTTTTATCGCCTACAGAGTTAAAACATACACCGCCAAAAACTGCGCTTTTCAGCGATTTGATTTTTACTGGACCAGGACTGGAATCCACATAATAAGAGGCAAAAGGTATGGGTGTAACGATAAACCGCACGACGATATACCGCGGTTCTCTTTTCACGGTTCGGTTCACGGCTCACTTATCAAGAATAACGGCACGAACTGTGCGATACCGTTAAGTAAAAATTCTGGATTGTTCTCTCGAGTTCACGTCGAATCGTGTCTTGTTTTATCCAACTGTCATTAGTACCCGTCTACATTGTCTTACTGGCTTACTGGCCAGGAACTAACGAGCGTTCCATCTTAATCCCACTCCGCCAGTTACAATTGCAAATTAGCAGTGCAAGGTTGTGGTTTGTCCAAAAGTTTATCACGGTTCCAACGGTTTATCGGGTTCCAATCCCGGTATGGGCACAAATGGTCAACTTTTTTCTGTCTACTTTTTCACTTTGACAATTAGTTCTGTATACTCTCCCAGATTAAGAAAGAAACATGTACAATTTTTAATTTTTGTTTCTTGTCAATGAATTTTAATGTATGATTTGTGCTAAATTTGATTACAAATTCGTTACAAGGTAAATTCAAAGTCTAAAAAATCAAGACCGTGTGGTGAAATTATTTTACATTTTGCAGCATCAACCAAAATACTTTATAAACCATTTGGCAACTCTGAAATGAATCGTTTGGCTATGAAGAGTTCGATGATTTTTTTATTCAGGCACAGTAGTAAGAAAAAAATGTGAAAATCAGTATTTAACTTGTTGTGTTTGTAAACAATTAAATACAAATTTGGGATAGTTTGAGTCAAATCAATCAAGTAACATGTTTGGTTGGTTTATTTAATGCTATATTTTGTTTCCAAGCAATAGCAAAACACTTCTCCTAAAAAGGGATATTACAAAATGTTTAGAGTTTTCTTATTTCTGAAAAAGACACCCTTAATACCAATTTTAGAAGACTACAAAATCCATAAATTAAAAACTGGATGAAGAATTTTATGAAATTTTAGCATACACGTCTTCATTAAAGTATATAACACATCAGTCGTGCTAATTGTCAAATTCTGTATATTTTCTATTACACTTGCTTTATCTTAATTGCATTTTGGGGTTTCTACACAAAAGGGTAAGACTTGCTTATCGAAGTCCCAGAGTTTCACATTCCCGGCTAAATGTACATGAATCCAGGAATTAACACACAAAAATGGTACATTTAAAGTTGCAAACTCTGTAAGTTATTTTTATCCCGTGTTATAGGCTATTTAAATTCAAGTCTCTGATAGTGGCACGCTGTCTCTGATAGTCGCACGCTGTATGTCTCACTTGACTGTGCATTTAAATATAGTGGGTTTAATCTGTGTAGTCACTATTCAGTAGAGAAAAAAAAAGAAAAAAGTTCAAAATGGTGTAGTTTGGTGTACGCTACACATTGTTCTGTTTTTGTTCACATTTATTCAGTCTAAGTGTTGTGATACTGCTCTCAGCCCATCGGTTTCAACTCCATATGTAGTATGTTTACATTGTTTAGCCAATATGCAACATTATTTTGAATATTTACAACCTCCTTGTGATCATTTTTATTTAAAAAATGACCGAAAGTTAAGGTTGCTGACTTTTTAGTGAGCATTGCCATTCAACAAATCATTACATTACAACAGTAATTAAAAGCGAGAAAGAAAAATTCATATAACATCAGCTAATCTCTGTTATCGGTATGAGGCAACTAGGGATTTAGTTTTAGAATCAAAATCAACTATTCTCAACTCTTATTTACTTATGAATAAGTATCATTTAAATATGAACACCAGAGATTTTGGGACTTAAATATTAAACTTAGCATTGAATCGATTTAAACAAAAGATAAGATTTTAATTTTATTACGTTGCATGTGTAGATCAATGTACACGTATTTTAATTGAACGCATACAGGTAATTACAAAATTGTTTGGTAAATTATAGTACATATACTCTCTCCATATTTCTTATGCATAGTGAGACAAACAAGACAAACTGAATACAGTTCAAAAGGAACATCTCTAGTCTTATTAAAAAAAAGAAAGAACATGGTGCCATTTTTTATGGAAATGACTTTAAATAAAAAAAATCTAAGTTTTAATGCATGTTATAAACAATGAATTTATCACAAATTAACTTAGAATTAAGTTTGTTAGGTCATAAATTGTTATTTAGATAAAAATTGCAGCTCCAGCCAACTTTAATCTTAACATCTGGTGATGAACAATCTACCAGTATGTTAAAGCTATAGTATTAAAATGTTATCATGTATGCTTGTTGATGGCCACATGGACATTATTTTGCTGTAGTATTAACTTTTGGTCCAAAAAATTCTGGGTATCAGAATCAAGTTCTGAAATAAAAGCACCATTCACTGTATAATCAGGCTGTGATGCCGTCTGGTCATTACAATCTCCACATAAAAACAAATACTCGTAATCACGTGACATTTGGCTTATTTCATTTTCAAAAAGGTCATATTCAGCATTATTATAAAATCTAGATTGTGCTTGGGGGGGGGGGGGGGGGGGGCACATAAGTAACTCCAAACATTGTATCATGTTTAAAATCTGTTAATGTTTTTTTCACTTTAACCCACATGACATAATCAGATTCGGAGTGTATTAATTCAACATTTTTAACAAGATTATTGTGAATGAAGGCTCCGATTCCTCCTGACTTTCGTACACACTTGTGCTTTCTTGGTTTACTAAGAAAGGTATAGTCGGGTATAGATATTACATCATAAATGTCAAGTTTTGTTTCACTTTGTTTCACATACAAATAACATGCCATGTTTTGAAACAAGCTCTTGAAAATCTGGGAACATAACTTTTCATTTTAGACCACACACATTTAACACTGAAGTTCGTAGAGGGATATTTTGCTTAACATGTATAGTATTATGTTCTGATTCATTTGTGTTAGAAGCAGAATTATCAGCGTCAATATTACAGTTATGGGGAGTAACATTTGTGTCTCTTTCAGTTTCCCAACTATTAAATGTTCCAGGAGCAGGATTTCCGTCAGATTCCTATTTTTCAGACTTCTTTTTCTTCTTTTTCTTTGGTTTACTTCGGACATTTTCGGATACCTTTGGCGCACTGCGCTCACGAACCTATTCTCAAGTCCGTCCATCATTCAGCTACATTTGTCGTTTGGGTGAGCTGAATCGTCGCTGTCGTCACTACCTTCGTCACCGGAAGTAGTGTCGTCTTCATAGCTTTCATCGTCAGTGATCGTCTCTGGTATAGCGTTTAGTGGCTGACCAGAGACACTATGTGATTGGTTTGCTAGTGCGAAAGATTGTTGAGCGGCACCGGTGTTGTATCCGAAGTCGACGCGACTCTAATGGAGAGATGAGCCCCACAACGGGAACTCGTCCCTCACGACACGTTTATTTACAAAAAAATTTGCTGGATATGCGATATGTACAAATCCCACGTTTTCTGCTTGTGCTTTCTTGTAATCGGCCCAAAGGCAGGCTCTGGCTTGTATTATTTTATTTCTCTGGTTTATTCCAAAGTCATATTTCACCTTCAAACGGTGGGCCTTGGACAAAACCAGTTCGACATCCCTACAATCACGAAAACAGATTATAATGGGGCGGGACTTTTGGCCTTCATTGCCATGTTTACGAACGATCGGTTTGCCGAGTCGATGTGCTCGCTGAATACACATACTACCAGAGACAAGGGCGAGATCTTCGCGTATAAATTGTTTTATGATTGCCCCACAGTTTTTACTAAACAATATCTCTGGAATGCCTCTAAATATCAGATTATAACGCCGGACTCTGGCTTCAGTCTCAATTGAGTGGTATTCTAGAGTTGTTATGTGAGTTTTTATTTCCGTGTTATCGCTGGCTAAACCATGCACGAGAGGCTCTAGCTTTTGTAAACATGAGTCAACATTATTGACATTGACCATCATGTCAAATAAAGTAACAGTTTGTCATTGACCGACATGTTTTTATAATGCTTCTTTAGTAACATTTAGGCCTGGAATCATGCTACCGCCCGCCTGTCGTGGCTTGAACGTCCCACCTGTAGACTCCGCCTACGCATGGACGTTACAACTTTGAAATCCGTTCTCACCTCTATTGTTTTGGCTACATGGTGTGGATATGGGAGGGGTATCGGCAGGTGAAAAAAATACCTGAAATGCCTGTCTTTCGACCTAAAGCCTTTGATGTTTTGTCAATTTTCCGTGCGGCTGACTTCCAACTATATAAAATAAAGCACCGGCGCTAGGATAGTGCTTTGTATAGCACACAAATTAGGCAAAACCTTGAATTTTTCTTCCCTCGACCACAAAGTGACCTCACTCCACCATGTCACCGATACTAACTACATGTCGTACCGTCAGGGTAGCGTATCGTTACACCACTAGCAAACGGGGATACAGGCCAACGACTTTACCGACTCGGCTACTGGCATGCCTAACTTTTTACCCTTAAAGAGAAAGATCTGTCAATAATATATTACTCAAAATAAACATAACTTAAAAAGTCAGTATGCCAACTAGCCGATATCATTTTAACGTAAAAAAATAGTAAGCACAAAATTTTTTTGCATATAATTGTGCTACAACATGTCCTCTATCAGAAACCACTTGATGCAACTTTGTCATCATTGAGCATTTTGAAATATTCAAGCTGCCAAGATGGTCGCCAAAATCAGGAAAACTTGGGGTCTTTAACAATGCTGTTTGATCATATTACTTACACCAAGACCAAACCTGTATAGTCTTTAACATAGTAAACAATATTTAACAGAATGCAAATAGAAAAATGTATACATTAATGCAAAAAGGTCGAAACTGGCCGAAACTCCTAATTTCCATTTAAAAATATCTTCTTTTTAATATCATTTTTGAAATAAAATTGGTATGTAGGTTTCCCATAACCCAAGTTTGTAAAAAATATATACTTAATTACAATAATTTTAAAATTAAAATTGATAAACATTATTTTATAATATAAAAAAAATATTGAACTAAGTACAAAAACGTTGTGATTACTTCCCTTTGTTGCAACTTTACCATTTATTATATAAAACTGTTTTGCTGACATTTTTTTTTCATTTCTTCATCAATAAACATGCTATTCCCGGCCACAAATTGAAGGTAAGTACTCTTTACAGTTGTACCTCTTTCTCCAGGCACAAATTTGCATTCATTATAGTTTTTTCCAAAATATCAAAAAGTATTTAAGGTGGGACAGTTTCAAAATATAAACAAAGTATTGTGTTGTTTTGTATGCAAAAACACATAATTATTCTTTTTAAACAATGTAGATGTCGTCTAGTTAAGAAATGTCAAGGTTAAAATGTACACAGTGTGCTTGACATATGGACGAGTTATGTTCAGTTTCTCTTAAAAAGTGTAATAGTATCCGGATATGACTTTATTCCGGATATTGGAAAATATGTTAATGTGCTGGGTAATAATCAATGTTATGTGGGTCCACCCAGAGCTATTTCCAAACTTCTACCCTCGATTTGGAGGCATGTATATGTTGATGAGCTTTGTGGGGTGTGTTGGTGTTTTAATGGCCAGCAGAGGGCTAGAGGATGTGATGAGGGCTGCCTTTGATGGAGTGACACGAATGTTGACAGGCAAAACGTTTCCACAGAATGTTCGGACTTTGATGATGGTATCCCATACTTTTTCGCTGCACTGCATGTTAACTACGCGAGGTATGGTTTGTACTACTTAAGGTCAATTAAGAACCTACCAAATGAGGTGGTTGCAAAATTCCAGAAGGGACAACATGACATGAGACACAGAGCAGGGTTGTGGAATGCCATATGGTCGGATATGTTTATTAAGACGACCTTTATGTGTTATGTACATGGACCAGGGGGATATTATTGGAATAACCTTCAGTGAATGAGCTTTAATAAAATGGGCCCTTGGCCTTCACACGTGCAGTAGACTAATTCAAGATCTAAATAGCCTACGGGACAAATACAGTACTGAAAATCATGAAATTGACAAACGGAACGGAGTGGAAATGGAAATGAAACGTTTTTCGTTTCCTGTTGAAACGGAAACGGAACGGAGTGGAAATGGAAATGCAACGGAGCGCTACAAACGCTTGAAACGGTGTAAACGCTATAACCGGAGCGCTTGGAACGCTAGAAACGGTAGAAACGGAAAAATCGGAATGCTCGTAACGGTAGAGTTATTTTCACTACCGCTTCAAACGTTTCTAGGTCACCCGATTATTTATAGTAACATTTCAACCGTTTCTTGGTACGAAATAAATTTAAACGAACACAATAACTGGCTTCAATTTATCAACACAAACGCGCTTTTATATGTACTCTGCAGAAAGAAATAACATAAATTATTATCAAAAAATCGTATTTATCAAACTTGTACATTACAGTTCCGAAACCGCACGAGTTGTCCAAGTCATCGTGTACCGTTAAAACAGAAACTGCACTAAAAATCACTCCGCACGATAAAACACGCAATTTAACTATAATATTGCGTTTCTGTCGAAACTGATGTTTTAATTAATTCCAATGAATAGCTTAACATCCGCCTTGGATCGACATTCTTAGTCTTCATTGTTTGGCATATGAAGATAGTGTGTACACAGCTGTCATTACACGTATGCGCGCGCAATGTCGCAGCATTTCCCGAGTTTTAATTTTCGCTAATTACTTTGTAGCTGCATGGTCCGTTCCCGGATCAACTACGCCAATCATTTTTGTGTGAACATACTTGCTTAAAGTATTTTTCATTTACAAAGAATGCATTGCGTGGTACAAAATAAAGTTACTTAATGAAATTAAACCTCAACCAAAAGAAGGTAACACATCTCATATAACACAAAAAAACATAAAACAAACAAACAATGCTATGTATTATTACAAGGTGTGACCCAATCAAGAACCAATAACATCCTCCCCGGCACTCAGAGCCAATGACAAGTAAAATCCTAAAGTTCAACGTCTGAATAACCATAGATTGCCAAATAGTGCACGTATACAATCATCGATTGACAGTTAAATGAAACAACCGTGATAAAAACTTACATCACGATAAATATTAAAGACATAATAATCATTACGGCCATTAAATTCACCTGATCACACATGATCATCATCAGGATCCCATATTACTTATATAATCACCACTAATCATCATCAAAAGCAGCATCACCGGCATCACGATCTACATCATAATCGTCATGAGCATCAGCATCACCGTAACCGTTATTACCATTTACATTATAATCATAAACAGCATCGGTATCACCGTCATCATTATCAGCAGAAGCAGCAGTAGCAGCAGCAGCACCGTCATTTACATCATCATTACTTTAGTTACAGGGGTATGGATATGTATTTTATTTTATCTTGCCTCTTTGTCAAGCAAAGTTTCTTCTACTTCTAATCTTAATTGTTATATATCTTATAATAAACAATGTTGTAAATTTGGACAATAGTATCAAAATTCCTATTTCTAAATACATAGTTCCCATAATGCGCTGTTACATATATAGGATTAATCGGAATTCGTGGACCGCGATTAAGAATCTGCATACAACTTTTGACTTTACTTGACTTGCAACTATTTGAATGAGGCCTGGCTACGGCTCATTTTCCCATTCATGTCTTGAATGTTCTATGCCAAAATGTGGTCTAATGAGGGCCCTACCGGGTACTTAATTTTTTGTACCCATTTAAAGATAGAAATACATTAATTTAAAATATATCGTTTTGTAAATTGATATTATGTTTCTCCATGCGCGTGGGTAGGGTTCATGCCATCATAAAGTTCTACTCTAATTGAATCCCTAATTTTAAGACATGAGCGGACACCCCAACTAATTAAGCTAATTGGCAGTTTTATGACACCTTGTTTGTCTAGTGGACAGGAAGTGTGACCGTGTTTTGGCGTCTTTTCCACTTCGCAAGAACACATGCATCCTCTATGCAGCTGTGTTTGAAAATGTCACCTTATGGCAGTCGCGTGGTTTATGACCTTCACCTTTTAAAGAGCAATATGCATTGACTTACGCGAGGACAACAAAAAGGACAAAACACTAAGGTGCACGATATCTTTTTTGGCTCATAAAAGGACCTAACGCTATATTTAGTAGTAACCACAATGGTGCACCCTTTCCCCACCCACTATTTTTTAGTTTAAGAAGAGGAAACGTGGATGTGGGGATTGGGGATTTCTTATAGTAAATACTACATTAATTGTCGTGTTTTTGTAAATAATGTTATCAAGAGAAGACACATCAAGGAACACAGTCTAATGTATATTTTCATCTCGTGTTTATTGCAAATGTATTATTTCAATGGCTCGCCTATTCTTTTGTAGTTAATCCATACCTTAAATATAAATAATACATTTATAAAAGTGTTTATGATCATTCAAAGGACTAAAAAGTTTTTGTAAGGACATTTATATAAGTAAAAACATGCGCAGTCTGAAATATTACTACATAGTACAGTTTCCTCTCTCCACTATCATTCCTTTAGAACTTATATTTATGCCGGGAAAGTAAATCGTCAATAACGTTGCATATTTTTTTCATAGCACACGCCGTTCACGCGTACTTACCATTTTTAATCCCTAAACAGTACCCAGCGTTCACACCCTCTCTCTCTTCTAAATGGCAGCTTGAAGACAATTATCGATCGATATCATGTTGCACAGTATTGAGAGAAATAATTGGTCGGTCAATTTGAAACAAAAAGAAATCTTTTCGGCGACTTCAAATGATAGTGACCGGCGATTGTTTCCCAGAATATTCTTTGATGTTGCAGTGTTAGCCAGAGAGCCCTCCTCTGCAGAAAGAAATTACACCGCATCTAATGATTTATTTGTTCACCGCATTTATTTGTTACAACCTTGGAGAAATTAAAATCACATTGATATAATTAGCGACTTCATGTTATAAGTGCGTGAACAATATTGTTAACAGCCGTTTATTGGCGCTAATATGTGCAAACCGAAAACACAACAACACACACTTGTTTCTAAGGAAGTTGTTTGTTCTATGAGACTTTATGTATGTGCCTGTTTTCGACAAAACAACATGTTCATGTTTATATGAGATAATCATTTTAACCATGAAATGTGACTGTAGTGAGTAATACTTATCTAAAATTATTGGATATTACACGTTACTATCAGTGAGACGTTAAATCTAAAGTCCGCCATATAACAAATATCGGAAAGGGGCAAACATTCGCCTTTTTATTTTGGCAGTGGGGATGGGGGTAAACGCTGGGCCTTTTTATTTGAAGGACCTTTTTATTTGAAGGGGAGAGGGGGGGTTGCAAACGTCCGGTCTGCACTTATAGGGGCGGGGGGCAAACGTCCGGGGGCAAGTTTTCAAAAAAATGTGTGTGATATCGTCTTATTTTAAGGTCGGATCACCATTACGCTTTTTTTGCGGATTTACACGTCATAGAGAAGTAACTTTTTAGGATACTGGGTGTGTGTGGAACACATTTGAAAATTATTTCTTGTTTGTTTATTCCGGGAAATGACGTCTGGCGAAGACAAGTAGGTAGGCATCTTCTCAATACTGCACTCCCCGAATTTTGAGGATTATTTGCAGGTGCTGGTTGTTAAGGGTATTTTTTGTCTGCAATTTCCCTCCGGGTGACTGACACTGAATATCCTCGTCGCAAACAATCTACTGCCGATTCCTTTATATGTGATGGAAGACTTTTGCCTCTCCCTAGAATGTTTACTTCTTTCGTCATTTTGCAAACACACCGGAAGTACTTTACCTTTAGAAATTTATTAAACGAAATTTTTAGTCAAAATCGGAACGGAGCGAAACGGAACGCTTGAAACGGTAGAAACGGAAGAAACGATAGAAACGCTGGAAGCGTTTGAAATGCAGCGCTGGAAGCGAATAAAACGAAACGGAAACGCAACGGAAGCGGAATGGAAACGGAGCGGCAAACGCTTCCAACTGAAATGGAAACGAAACGGAGTGGAAACGGGAAAATTGTCAATTTCGTGATTTTCAGTACTGTATGAGGATACCACCAATGGAACTGTCCATAAAGAAGAGGCTGCTGCACGTATTACAGCAGATGCAGAAGACAAAAAGAAGATACGTGACAAGTTGGATACTTGCGTCAAGCCAATGGAAGTAGAAGATCATACAGATGGTCTCCTGAACATAGTGGCAAGATTCAGTCAGTGTTGATGATGCTGTTAGCATTGGTAGGAAACAGATGTCAGCATATGAACTGTCAAGGCCTGAAGGTTTTAATGGACCTTTGAGTAACAATTTGAACGTGGTTACATTGTCAGTAGGTAGAAAGAGTGTCAGGTGTTGGACAGGTGTTGCGTATGACACACAACTCATCTATGCGAGTGTGATGGGAATGACCTCAAACCGACCTATAGATTTGAAAGATGTTTTCAGTCATGAGCTAGCATCTCTACCAAATTCAATGTTTACTGGCAGTGGGGAAATGCGAATAGCTACATCAAAGTCTGTTCTCAAGACAAAGCTTTAAGTGAAAAGTTCGACACGGATGCCGTTTTTCTTGATGAATGTGCGATCATGTGGTGCATACAGTGACCATCCAACGGCACAGCTCAGACATACCTGGACAATTTTTGGCAGTATGTGTTTAAGAGCTTGAAAGAGTGTGATGTGTATTTGGTCTTTGACAGATATTACCTATACAGCATAAAAAGCAGCACGCGAACCAATCGAGAAGTACAAAAGTACTTTAAGCACAAGCTGACTCCCACAATGCCACTTACAGCTCAAACTACAGTTCTGACAAACACATACAACAAAGTTCAGCTCATTGAAATGATCTGTAAGCATCATATTGAGAAAGCGAAATGGTGTCTGAAACTGTTGTACGCCGCTTGATAGTCACTGGTTCCTTAGATGTCCCCAAAGAAATAGAAATACATAAAGGAGTAGTTACTGAAAGAGAAGATCGGAGAACAAGCTATGAAGTAGGTGACGTTATCATTCCTCAACAGATTGTGTATGCAGCTCCACAGGGAGCAAAGTTTGTGACCGTGATCTGTGATGACACAGATGTATTTGTGCTTCTGTTACATTTCTACTCTACTCTGAATATGTCCTGTAATCTTCTGTTGGAAAGAACTAATGCCCAGCGATCTATCACTGATATTAAAGCAACATCCAAAGCTCACGCAGCTAAAGTCCCCTAACTTTTACCTGCTCATGCTCGATTGGGATGCGACACCGTTGCTCAAATTAATGGTATTGGAAAAGCAAAAGTTGTTAAACAGCTAGAGCGAGGATTCACCCTTGACAGTACTGGAAGCATAGGCGCAGACATGAAAGATGTGTTTTTGGAGGCCACTTGTTTTTATTGCTGCCTGTTATGGTAAGAGAGATGACAACATGTCAAATGTGAGATATGATGTTTGGCTGACAAATATTGGAATGAAGTCAGCTAAAAAAATGCCAAAACTTCAAACTTTGCCTCTAATAACTGAATCATTTGTTGAGAAGGTAAAACGGGCCCACTACCAAGCATGCATTTGGCGCAGTGCATTGGATCCGGATCCACCTTGCATAGATCCAACTTTGTACAGATGGAGCAAAGATCGAAAGTTGTTCGTCAAAACTATCATGTGCAACTTCTCGGTGTGGCTGCTGCTTGGCACACCTTTCATGCACAATATTTTGCTCACGCCAACAAGCAAAGGACTGTCAAAATAAATGGACAAGAGACACAGGTGAACGATTGAGTGATGATGGCTTAAGTGACTCAGGAAGTGACGAAGACAAACGAACCAGAACATGAATGATGTTGTTGAAAGCTAATAGTATAACGTAAATAACACTGCTTTATATAAAAAAATATATAATGAGTAACTTTTAAACAATCGGCCGTCTTTGAAAGTTGCGATTTACCGGTGGTTTGAGTCAATAACGCTCTAAAACTTCATATTTGATTGAAAACCTCGGCGATTTCCAAGAGTTAGCTTTTGTCTTTTGATCTTTTGATATTTGCAATTATCATATAATAATTGGATTTAACGCAGGTAATTCCACATATCCGCCGATACATATGCGTATAAGTAGGAATTTTAGAGCTAACAGTAAGGCACATCGCCGTTTTTCTTTGTCTCGACTTAATTAATGCATTGTGTTTACATCCGGGTTACATACAATTCCGATACATGATGTAACGACGTTTCTGATTGGCTGAAATTCGATGTATTAATTAATCGTTTTAAAACTGCTTATACGATCGTATTTCAGCCGAGAAATGTTTCAATTTAGACGTGAATTAGAAAAAATGTAGCCAATCATTCTGTTCTCACTACAAAAAACGAATAACACAAAGGATTTGAACCGACAGATTTAGATTAAGATGACATTTGCATTTACGATACTGCGATGTACTTGATTGGCCGAGACTCGAAAGTGTTTGAAAACATGAGTTTAAACCAGCATATATGATGCGCGCATTAAAGCGGCGTTCGTCAGTAGCCGAGACATTTTCACGGCCGCATTAATGCGGCACTCGGAGCCAGATACATGTTAAATGCGACGCGATAAGGCGTCTCCCGGCATGAGGGGGCTGTTTTTCGTGCAGCTTTAACGCATTTAATACATCCATTACAATATAAATCTCCCGTTAAGAGCATACCTTTCACACATTGCTAATTACTGTCAGAGCGTTTGTTTGTTTGAGAGCTAGGTAAGGTTTTGTTTTCATATTATTATGACAGTAACTAAATCAATCAAATCAAACATATAAAATATGGTCGTTCAGTGCCTACACATTTTATGTATAACCTATTTATTAGACAAATGAAGAGTATGGATGGTTGATTTGACAGTTGTTGTTTTTTATTTGTGTTGAAAGTTGTGTCCAACTTCCACGACAAACTTCAAACGATTATTACCAAATATTTTAAACACATTAGGAGTAAACGGTAAAACTTTTGTTTTTGTATGGTTGAAACTGGCATGATTCATTCATATTTTGCACGGGTTGTTCCATCAGACACTATTTCATTAAGTGCTCATTTATCTTTACAAAATATGCACACCTATATATAGTCTGGTTCCCAGCTTCTATTGTAAACATAATAGAAGTCTGGCATTGACGAAACAATGGCCGACGCAATGATAGCTGTAAGTTAACCAAATACTTTCAAAAGTTGTTCATCGGGATATTGTTCAATTTTCAATCGATATGTATATATAAAATTCTTAAAGATAAGGTTTCTTTTCGTGGAGCATTTCCGTATGTTATTTTTTTTTAAATTTCAATAAGTTGAGTACTTTTCGGACAAATACGAAGATTGTGATATTTCGGATATGTGATCATAAGTTCTCTTGTAAAATGATTATAAAATGATTTTGTTTTGCATTGTGATCAATACGAATGTGTTTTAGTTATGTTTATTAAGAAAGTATTACATTGCCATGCGGACACTACATATACTATCTTAAATGTAAATGTTACAATATAATCAAAGATATTGTGCTTATACAGTTATTGTGGGATGCTTGTTATGTAATTTTATTAACTTACTTGAATATTTCATCATTTAACATGTGTATGAAAGAGCACTATTTCAAAATTAGGGCATTCTAAGAATTGCACAATATGTACTGTTATTCTTACTGTCTGATCCACCTAGACACATGCTCCTCATTTTTGTGTTGATAGAATAATTTTAATAGAATCTTAACAATGCCAAAATGCAAAAACTTAAGAGTAGAACATACAAACTAACAAATAAGTGAACATAAAAAATAAGGAGTCTTAAATGTTGTAGAAACTTCAGATTTGTTGTCTTAAATCAATGCAAACTTTAAAAAATAGTTTTCCTAAATTACTGAAGATAAAATTGTGTGTTTTAATGTTGTTAATTTATATAAAAACACTTAAAAACTGATAGCAAATAATAACAACGAATATGCAAATGCTAAGTCAAATTAAGTAAGTGTTTTGCACTCATTTGTTTGGACTTCATGCTTCCTGTGGACTTTTCTTACAGAAACATTAGCAGTATTTCATTTTATAATAGCATTTCTTGTTAATTTTTGTCACCTTCAAAGGAAAAATTTGGCAAATGTCACACTAGTTGTGTAAATGACACACTCTATTCTCTTAAATCATTATTTAATATTGTTATTAAAAAATCAAATTGAATGAAAACCAAATTAGTGGCAATAATACCTTTCTGTATACCTGACATTGTTATTAAACACAAAAAAATCAAAATAATGATGAACACTCTAATCATTTTTAACAAATTCCATTAATCAGATCTAAAAGAAATAAAAAAAAAAAGGCATTAAAAGAATTTTCCTGTGAGTTGAGTATACATGCACACAGTAATATTTTAAAACATTTCAAATGACATTGCTGGTGATGACAAGGAATGGCAGTTAACTTGCTTATGTTTTTGATAATCATATACCGTAGTTTGATTTAGAATTATCATGCATAAATGTTTGCCCCAGTTCCTAGTGCATAGAAGAACTAACTCACTGTACATAAATAATAATTATACTGACCAGACTTCTGTTAATATAAGTTGCCATATAAGTATTATGTTACACATTAACTGACATTTAGGCTTAATTTTAACTTCTTATTTTTCATTAGATAATGTTATATCATTATATGCATGTTTCATGTAAATAGTCTATGATTTATTAATTTGCATATCTAAATAGTTCAGTTGTCTGGCAAAAACAAAAGAGAAATCAACATACTGGTAAGCCCAGATTTTTTAAGAATTCTTACAACAGTACTCCCTTTGAATGACCAACTTATATTGATGTGATTAAGATGATAAATGCAAAAATGGTGTTTGATCCTGACTGCAATTGGTATCAATTAAGCTTTTTGAGATGAAGCTTTTTAAAATATAAGTATTATTTCATCAGTTCTTCAACAATAAGACCTATTATTGGTACATGAAGGATGAAAGACATCTTGTAGTGTCCGCAACACATAATTAAAAAAAATAAATGTGTAAACCCTTTTTCTGGTCTCAGATAAGTCACATCTTTTTTATTTCTTTTAAGTTACCTGGACTGTCTTTCATCATTCAATTGGTATATACATTATATATGTTAAAATACATTGAATATCCTGATTGGCCCATATTAGAAGTACATTAATTTCACTGTTATGTCCTGTTTGGCAGAAAATCAGACTAGACAATAATATTTATTTCACTTTTTTTATATAACTGCAATCAAACCAAACATTTATTAGCAAAAAACAACTTTGAGAACATGAAAAATGCCTTATTTAGAAGCATATTAATATTTATGTTGCGGACACTACACCGTTGCAAACAAAGCTTTTCATTAAATGCGAAAAAACCTTAAGGCATTTGGTGAAAGCGCTTGGATTGTAGAAACATGTGCCCAAGGCAATTTATATAACAGCAAAGTAAACTTTGTATCTCCTGTTTTTGTAATGTGTGAAGCTCTGTTGCAGACACTACAAAATATTACCCTTTGCAGGTGTGCAGGAATGACATAATTAAAAACATTGCACACAAAAGCTAGTTCAAAGTTAGGTATGTTTTTGTGTTAAATACATATAAATCTTGAAAAATAAACTGCAAATCATTTTAATATTAATTTCTTTTTCAATTCATTGGCTTCTTAATTTCAGTTTGAAAGAAATTGTCAAAATGTATAACAAACTCTACTTGTATACAAACCCCTGTCAATTTTTTTAATTTTTTTTCTTAAAAATTGATGAAACAAAAAGCTAATTAAACTAGAAAGAAATGTTTATAGTGAAATATAATCAATGAGTATAAATTGTTAATGCAAAATATAATATTTTGCTATGCAATCTTAGTAATATTTAAATGATACAACATAATGCTGAAAAACCATCATTTTTAGCTCTTCAAATTAATACACAGTGCATATTGTCACGTTACATACCATTTTTCAGCTAAAACAACATCCTAGCGGCATAAAAAATATTTTTTTGCTGCAAACCTATTACTAATAACTTCTATGGGACTGTATAACATGATCAAGTTTATAAATGGACAAATATAGTGAAAATGGCGATAATAAAGTAATAATAAGATCTCTTTACCAAATTTAACATGCCACTCCTAGGGGCCGTATTCACAAAGCATCTTAAGTCAAAACTTAAAATTATTAAAAATTTTCTAAACACCATTTATACTTTTGTTTTAAAATGACTTATTTTTGCATAAAAGAAATGTTCTATGAATGCATTTCACACAGATGTAATAATTTTCAATATTAATTACCTAATGAAGGAAATATGGGGAACTGAAATTTTCACTTAAATTATTTTTTAACTTAATATTTATCAATTAAATAAATAATGTCCGAAATTACACTGCGTAAATTTGTCCGAAAAAAATATTAAACTTGTCAGGAATGTAAAATCTCATCATAAGTAATAGCTCCTTAACAACGCTTTACACGAATGAAAACTACAACATTGATATTGACCAAAAAATCAATACTATCACAATGACCCGCCTTTTGCTATTAGCTCGTAAACTTAGCGATTCCATCGCCGCCGCCATTATTTCGTTTGTGCCTGGCCCTTTGTGTTTAGACAAAGGGCAGGTAATCCAGACTAACCTATATATGGAACGATCACAGAAATTTGCTCAAGGGAAAAGTTTGTGCGGACTTTTTAACCATGTTACGGGTTCTCATTCGGTAAACGACATTTTATTTTATTTAATTGTATTTGTTTGACGTGTGTCGGTAACTTTCATAGAAAGGTGGCCGTAACGAGAGATTTTGGTTAATTTCTTTTTGTCATTAAAATTACCAAGTTCTTTTTCTTCTACATACATGAATATAGCATCTTGGAAAATGGTGTCGGGTCTTTATATTTTGTAGTACACTATTGAACAGTCTCAAGAAGTCATATTATACATACCATTTCTGAAGATTTATAAATACAAATCCAAAAACCAATAATTTTTTCAAATTTCTTTGTTACTTTCTCCCATATTGCTTTAACCTGTTTACCTGTTCCAGTTTTGGGGGTTTCCTTTGATACTACGCATCAATGACTTTTCCTGTTGCTTAAATGGCTTTCACAATTCGCGCACGAGCAGAAGCGACAAAATATTCGTAGGACCAATAAATTATGAGTTGGATCGAAACTGTTACCGAAATAAAAGCATATGAAAAAGTATTCGTACGGAGGTTGCACGATCTAAAGCGACTGTTGTGCAATGCAAACGCAATAAATCTTGCAATATATCTTGCGTCTGTATGCGACTGTTGTACAATGAAAGCGAAAAGCCAGTGTTGTAAGACAATGCGATAGGATTGCGCTAATGATCAGGTGACCGGACGATTGAACGTGCGCCAGTGCGATTGGACGTGCGGCTCTCGTGCGATTATGCGTTCCATGGTACGAATGCTTGTGCGAGTCAGAGGGAGTATATATACCGCCCGTTTCTGACGCTCTTAAGTTGACATAGTTGAATGCGAGAGAAGATGCTGGCCAAGAAGATGGTCGAAGCAACAGCCAAAGAAAAGGTTACCGTAGAGGAGGCACAAGAGGAGGAGGCCCAAGACCTGCCGCAGCAGCCGAGCCCTGATGATCATCCTACGGAGACGGCCGACTAGGGGGTAGAGCCGCCAGACCAGTTAGCTAAGCCTTCAGAGGTTGATGGGTCCCGTGAGGATGAGCTTATACAGAGTATATACACTAGTGGCAAATTGAAGCTGATAAATCGTGCAACGAAGTAAAACGTTGCAATATTACATGAGGCACATTGGGCAACGGTCGTTTGATCGCAAAACAACGCATAGACAGCTTCGATTCATCTAACGACCTTCAAAAATCGTGCATCCTTCTTGCGAGTTAAAAAAACGCTGCAAGTCGTTCGTATTAATGTTCGTGGGTTGCACTGCGTTAATTAGGATCGCAAAAGCCCGCGCCTGAATAGTGTGCCTGTCCACTATTTTGAAGAGACTTGGTGCGACCATTAAAACGCATGCAACGAATGCGAGCCATCGTGCAACGTATGCGAAAGTTCGCCAGACTCGGCGAGGCTTAAAAATTACGATCGCAAAGTGTTGTAAAGTGCTCGTGCGCCAACTGAGGAATGGGCATAAAGATAAGTTACAAGTAAGTAACGATATATGTTTATTGCTGCCTGACTAGCATATAGATACTAACAACCTCCATGATTTCTGGGCTCAGTCAATGAGCTAGGAGAGTTGTCATATAAAGAGTTGCACAAAATGATTGTAGAACTGCATTATATAAACCTAATAAGTTCAGAGATTAAAAAAAACAATGCCATATTTGCATTCACTCACTTCACAGTGATTTTAGATTAAGTGTCTATAGTATAACAAGTGTAGTTATGTGACAAAGAGAATTTATAAGATTTGTAATTATTATTTCATGCAATTTTTACCATGACAAGACAAAAACAGGAATGTATGAATAGTGGCTAAACACTATTTAAAAACATTACAAAATCACAAGAAACATGTTATTCAATGATTTAACATTTAATTTTGGTAGAAGACTAAAAGGGCAGCAGTTATATGGTTTTGATAATAGTAATTGAATGAAACCAGTAATGTGCATGTAGCAGACAACATGCAGGCAGGTGTCAGGGAAGAAACACATGCAACATGCACAACAGGCCATGCTAAGAAAGTTAGGCAGGGGCAAGTTTATTACCATGTGTATGACTGGCTGGATTGTGTTGTAGATCAAGCTAAGTTTGCACATAACTATCTACAAACAAAATTTCAGCAAAATACCACCATTTTAACAGATAATATTAAGAAGAAATTTATTTCTATTATTAGTAACAGTGACCTTGACCCTACTGGCCCCAAATCGAATCCCAAGCTAGGTCTTTATGTAAACTTGCTATATCCAAACTTTCAGCAAGATTGGTTTATTTGAACTGAAGTTATTGACATGAAACTGTTTTTCTATTTTTAGTAACAGTGACTGACCTTAGTCTGACTGGCCCCAAATCAAATCTCAAGCTAGGGTTCGTGCAAGTTTGCTATATCCAAAGTTTCAGCAAGACTGGTTTATCCAAACTAAAATTATTGACCAGCAACTGTTTTTCTATTTTCAGTTACAGTGACCTTGATCTTTCTTACCCCAAATCCAACCCCAAACTTGGTCTGTCTTCATGCAAGCTTGCTTTATGCAAAGTTTCAGCAAGACTGGTTTATCCAAACTGAAGTTTTTGACCGGAAACCCTATGTTTGATGCCGCCAGTACTTTGATGCCGCCAGTACGCCATGTCAGGATCTAGTTGGGTCAGTGCACAGTATGTCATGTCAGAAATTAGCTGGGTCAATGCACAGTATGTCATGTCAGGATCTTGTTGGGGCAATGCACAGAATGTCATGTCAGGATCTAGCTGGGTCAATGCACAGTATGTCATGTCACGATCTAGCTGGGTCAATGCACAGTATGACACATCAGGATCTTGTTGGGGCAATGCACAGAATGTCATGTCAGGATCTAGCTGGGTCAATGTACAGTATGTCATGTCAGGATCTAGTTGGGTCAATGCACAGTATGTCATATCAGGAATTAGCTGGGTCAATGTACAGTATGTCATGTCAGGATCTTGTTGGGGCAATGCACAGTATGTCATGTCAGGATCTAGCTGGGTCAATGCACAGTATGTCATGTCAGGATCTAGATGGGTCAATGCACAGTATGCCATGTCAGGATCTAGTTGGGGCAATGCATGATATGTCATGTCAGAAATTAAATGGGGCAATGCATGGTATTTCATGTCAGGAATTAGCTGGGGCAATGCGTGATATGTCATATCAGGAATTAGCTGGGAAAATGCATGGTATGTCATGTCAGGATCTAGCTGGGTCAATGCATGATATGTCATGTCAGGAATTAGCTGGGGCATATCATGGTATTTCATGTCAGGAATTAGCTGGGTCAATGTATGGTATGTCATATCAGAAATTAGCTGGGGCAATGCATATGTCATATCAGGAATTAGCTTGGGCAATGCATGATATGTCATGTCTGGATCTAGTTGGGTCAATGTATGGAATGTCATATCAGGAATTAGCTGGGTCAATGTATGGTATGTCATATCAGGAATTAGCTTGGGCAATGCATGATATGTCATATCAGGAATTAGCTGGGGCAATGTATGGTATGTCATATCAGGAATTAGCTGGGTGAATGTATGGTATGTCATATCAGGAATTAGCTTGGGCAATGCATGATATGTCATATCAGGAATTGGCTGGGTCAATGTATGGTATGTCATATCAGGAATTAGATGGGTCAATGTATGGTATGTCATATCAGGAATTACCCTGGGCAATGCATGATATGTCATGTCAGGAATTAGCTGGGTCAATGTATGGTATGTCATGTCAGGAATTAGCTTGGGCAATGCATGATATGTCATATCAGGAATTAGCTGGGGAAATGCATGGTATGTCATATCAGGAATTAGCTGGGGCAATGCATATGTCATATCAGGAATTAGCTGGGGCAATGCATGATATGTCATGTCAGGAATTAGCTGGGTCAATGCATGGTATGTCATGTCAGAAATTAGCTGGGGCAATGCATGGTATGTCATATCAGGAATTAGCTGGGGAAATGCATGGTATGTCATGTCAGGATCTAGTTGGGTCAATGCACAGTATGCCATGTCAGGATCTACCTTTTTATAAAAACATCAAGATTACAAATAAAGGTGATGGATATGTATAAGCAACTAAAACTCCGCGAGTCGGATGTGTCGCCTGAGGAAAATTTTGTTAGTCGACATAAAAATTGTTAATTAGTTTTTTGTTGTACAGATATAAGCAATGTATTTGCACAAAATTTACATATAAAATAACCTTTTAATTGTCTCATTGCAAAAAACATGCACAACAAGTTATGCACGTCGTAAGAAATCACTAAAAAATTGCACTAAAAATCAATCAAAGGGGAATAACTAAAATATAGAAGAAGGTAGAGTTACCGTTCTTGTGCATTGCAATTTTGAGTCATTGCCAGAAACATGCATACCAAGTTTGGAGTCATTTGGACCTACGGTGACAAAGTTACACTCCGGACAAAAAATGCTCTATAAAAATCAATCAAAGGGGAATAATTCAAAAACGGAACAAGGTAGAGTTATGGGTTTTGTGCGCTGCACTTCGAGTCATTGCCAGAAACATGCATACCAATTTTGGAGTCATTTGGACCTACGGTGACAAAGTTAGGCTCGGGACAAGGAAATCTGGCCGCTGCAGCCGCCGACAAAGTAATTAGGTGGCACAATTACTAAACTGGCAAAAAGTTTACACAAAGGACAAAATAATGATATATATCATCACTATTAAGCATAAGATATCAAAAAGAAATATAAATGTAATTCTATATAACTATGCTTGTAAAATTGAAGCTTAACTCTGGATTTATCTAATCTTTGGATTTGAATAAACAGTGACAAAATGACAAAATACAAAATCAAAAATAAAGTAAGCTAAATCTTACAAAACATCAACAAATACGGAATGTAAATTTATAAATAATTATTGCATAGCAAGAAAGGAAGTCCCACAGCATTAACCAAGTTTTCAAACAGAATATTCAATAATTCTGCTTATTTCTTAGACTATTAAAAATAAAAGCAAATAACAAAATATCCCAAGTTGCATAGACACTTGAGCACCTATATCACACTGGGCAGAGAGGATAATATAAACCATCTACATCATTCTGCAAATATTCTAATGTCTTACCAGTTTAATCACTTCCTAGTAAAATATAAAGGATACATATGAACGTTAAGCTATTGTTTATTTTTATAATTTTATTTGATTTTATTATGATTAACTTGTTACTTTAATTTACTTTAAAATTGTGCTGAATATTATATTATTCTCTAACATTATTCTAATAAAACCCAATGTTGCCCTCATTCATTGAGGAACCTTAATAAAACCTCTGGGTGCCATTTCACTACATTGTTCAGTCTGAGTAGGACAATGGGAAAATATTTTCAACATTTATTATTTCCTACTTTACAGATCAAGTAATATTCTTTTCGTAAAATCTTATGAACAGATAATGTATTCTAAAAAATAACTACAGTAGTTTTTAGTAGACTAGTTTAATGTTATCACTGAATTAGTTTTGGACCACACAGGAAGAAGCATCAGTACCATTTACTGTGAAGTCTTACTCCTTTTGGTTTGTACTTTCATCTCTCCCAGACTTTCCCCAAAACATATATGAACAAGGCTTTTATCTGTTTTCTGTTGTCACTTCAACAAAACTTGTCTCCTCCTGTTCCTCCCCACCGACCGCTGCACCAATCAAATCACTTCCTGCCACAACCCCTTCTATACTCAAGTACTGGTCACTTGGCAAGGTCGTCATTATCATCTCCCCTGCCAGCAGCCCCGTTCTCTCTGTAGGGTCCTGCAATTGGTTCCCCTCATCTGAGCTCACACGTGTGTACATCAGCTGGTGAGCACGGGTAACCAGTCGTCGGATGTTCAACTGTTCCTTCTTTTCTTTATTATAGCAGAACAGATATTCCATGGTTTCAGAAACAGCCAGGACTAAACAGAAGATGCCTACCAGGCTCAGAACCTGAAGTGTGAAAAACAGCCAGCACTAAACAGAAAATGACTACCATGCTAAGAACCTGAAGTGTAAAAAACATAGCCAGCACTAAACAGAAGATGCCTACCAGGCTTAGAACCTGAAGTGTAAAAAAGCAGCCAGCACTAAATGGAAGATGCCTACCAGGTCCAGAACCTGAAGTGTAAAAAAACTGTCATGAACAACAAAGCTGTACTTCTCTGTTTTCTTGGCATCTGAAATGTTTTAATAAATTGTGTTTTAATAAATTGTAGAGATCTTGACATTTTGATGTGTTAAACAATGTCAATGTTTGATGAGTAAGCATAAGATATTTTTTCGTTATTTGTCTCCAAAATCAACCAGATACATGGACATTCAGACTGGTTCCTGTTGAGAAAAGAATATCAATGTCTCTTAAGACAAATGAGCCCAAGTGGTTCTGCTTGATAAAACATAATGTCAAGGTTCAAAATAATGAGCTTTAAAAACATATATTCTTGCTTTCCAATGTCTACTTTTTTAGCAGTTCTTATTGTTTTTAAGTTTTTAAGCAAAACAAATATATACTGTTAATTCTTAATCAGATCCAAACAAAAAGAAAATGTCAATTCAACTTATCCTGTATCTGCAGTTCATTTTTCCAATGCCATTGCTCTTTTATATAAATGAGATAAAATCATTTATCCATTTTTATATATATTTATTTTTATAAACATAAACATCTTAGAGCATCTACTTTGATAGGCCATTTTTAATACATTTTTAATAAAATTTCTTTACAATGATACACAATCTTATGTAACTTTTAATCAAGCAAAGTCATTTTTCTTCCACAATTATCTGTTGATTAAGATAAATAGAAAGAATTCTCTCCACAGAACAGTTTCTGTTAACTAAAACACCAAAAGTCAATCTCAAAATTTTGCATTTTTTTAAGATGTTTATTTTCAGTCCAATTGGTGCAATGTGTTAAAGAAATCCACATGCACACTGGAACTTCTCCTTAAAACATGTAAGCATGCATATTTAAATGCATAAGCTTTTGTCTAATTTTGGGTGTCTAATAGTGAAAGTAAAATTTAGACATTTTTGTTGATGACAGCTAAATACTTGAGAAAATAAAAATAAGTTAGTGAACAAACATTCATGGTGATTGATTCTATTTCTAACATAATTTTACTAATAATACCCACCAGAATATGTTGATCACATTTAAAAATGTCTCCACTACAAGTTAATGTATCCTAAGTCTTTAACCAGGACTCTGACACTAATGTATAAGCACACCCTTCATGTAAGGTTGTCTGTGACTTCAGACGGTTTTCACAAATTAAGTATTGCCAGCAGGATTTTGTTTTTGTTCCCGCTGTAGTAAAGGTACTAAGGTCTACCAGTGCCTGCAACCTACACCTCAATAGGACATTTTTTTGGAATGCATTATGCAGTCCATTTATTTACATATATTTACATAACAATGAACAATACATAAATCATCATAGCAAAGCATATCTTGACTTATATGACATATGTGCAAAACATAACATGTACAGAAAGTGCATGTCTGTTGAAAGAAAAACTGTCATTATTCTTGCATTTTCTTAATAAACTGTATTAAAAACAAGTGTGTAATCTTTTTTAATGTTTAAGTAATGAAGAATAATGTTTAATTCGTTAAGAAGATGTTTGCAAGTGTTAATCGTTTTCCTTCTTCTATCACTTAAAAACAAGTCTTGTAAACTGTATATCTTTTAAGACTTAATATTGTATTTATCATGTTATACTTAGGCATATCTATCTTATAACCTACAACTATATACTCTAGCTGAATAATGTGTTTGGTTATACCACAAAAGTACTATTTACATTTAAACGAACAGCATTAACATAGCTGCATGTTAAGAAAAGGTGAGTATAATCCTCTACTAGAATCTAATAGATTCCAAATGAAAAGGTTAAAATTTGTTGGAATAAGATTATCTAATAACATGTACTAAAATTGTTTTACAATGTTGTTGTAGTTAGCTTTGTGTAATATGAAGTACAAGGAGTTCCAAGTAATTTATTTGTTGAAAAGTTGTGTCCTTTGTTTCTGCATGTATGGTTTATCAATATATTTATTATTTTGTAAACTTTATATATTTGTTTTTTTGTCATGTTTTGTATATAGTTGTTGTTAGTATTTATTACAGACCCAGTATAAATATATGTTTTATTTAAATCATTTTTTTAGTAAGTTTTTTTCTTTAATAGCAGATAAGATACTATTTATTTTAGCTATCCCGTCTCGTTTTTAGATCACATATTCATATATGTGTTCTGTATCTAGAGCTCCTTTATGAGAAAGAAGATCATTAATGAAGATAATGCCTGAATCCATCCAGTGTTTAAAAGTAAACTTTTCCCATTTTTCTTCGTAAATCTATTTCCCCATATGATCTGGTTTCTAACGGAAATAAAGTTATTGCATCATAAGTGGTAGATTGTATGTTGTTAAAGATAATACAGGTTTATTAGTTCTATATAAAAGGTGTTATTCTTATTGTACTTGTGTCTAATGATTTTAGGGAATCAACATTTACGTCAAATATAAGTAAATCTTGTCCAAATTGATAAAGGAAATATGCAGGTATTTTTTCCCAATTAGTTATTGTATCAGTTTTAAACAGCTGGATCCATTTTAGTTTCAGTGCTTTAGAAAAAAAGTTAAAATCTAGCATTTCTAATCCTCCATTAAATTTAAACCCAATAAGTGTTCTCTTTATTTTGACTCTTTTGCCATCCTATAAAAAATGGACATTATTTTGTTAATGCCTTAAGCAATAATTTGTGGTGTGGTAATGCTCTGTGCAAGGTATATGAATTTTGTCAGGAAAAGTTTTTTTAGAACTAAAATTTTACCAAAGATAGTTAGCTTTCTTCTTTTCCAAGAATTTAAAATGCTAGTTGCTTTGTTAATTTTTTCTTCCCAATTAAGCATGTCACATCCTTCATGTGTTTTTTTTTCCAAAATAAACACCAAGCAATTTTTTACTACTGCGTTTGTTAATGTAAAACCATATGCATTAGTTATATTTTTGGCTTTAATTATTCCTATACATAAGCCAATTGTTTTTAAAATATTAAGTTTGACACCCGAAGAGTTACCGACCACCTCAATAATGGACTAGACAACAGGTATATTATTTTCATCTTTATTTGTGTCATCTGCAATTGTTGTGTTATCCTGAAAATGTTATTGTTTTTGCTAATTGTATGAGTGACTATTACGTAATTGAGTAGACATTATCTCAGTGACTATAATAAACAAAGGAGCGGTGAGGGGGACATCCTTGCCGAACGCCTCGTGATACGAGGAAATGGTCGGATATCCAGCTGTACAAAGTTTTTTTCCACTTAATAAAATTGTCTTTAACACCAAACTTTTCTAAAACACCTATCATGAATGACCATACTACAGTATCAAATGTTTTTCTAAAATCCAAAAATATTACTATACCTTCATTTTCCATTTCAGACATGTAGATGACATAAATTATGTCTTGGATTTGTCTAATGTTTAAACTGATGTTTCAGTTTTTAATATAACCATGTTCATTGTAACTTTTTAGTTGTGGTAAAACTGTTTGTACATTTGAATTTTGGCTGCAATCTTATAATCAGTATTTTGCCTCTTATTTTCCAGATTATCAGGATCACCTTTTTTAAATATTAACCTGAAAATGCTTTGCTTTTTTGAACATATATATATATATATATATATATATATAATTCTTCTTTTAAGAAACCAGTGTTTAGGGAATTAACAAGTAGGTGTCCAATTAAATGCCAAAATTTATTGTAAAACTCTACTGTAAGGCCATCTTAACTCAGACTTTTATTGGTTTTCATACAATTCAGTGTGTTTAATCCTTCTTTATATGATAGACTTTTGCATGTTTGTGCTAGGTTAGGGAACAGGGTGTTGTCTAAACTTTTCAGGTATGAAGTATCTTGTTTCATTGTTTCATGAGATTTATAGGGGTTTTGTAAAATTGTTTCTTTGCGTTCAGTACATCTGCCTTTGATGTTAGTTTGTTATTATGATAATTTAGTAAGTTGATTGTTTTCTTACATTGTCTTGATTTTTCTACATTAAAAAATATTTTGTACTCTTTGTCTTCATCTAAATTTTCAACTCTTGACCTCATTTTAACACCTAAAGAGGACTACTGTACAGGCTTAAGAAATGTTCATTTCGTGTGAAAACAGAAGCAGGATTTGTCGGCATTTTTCTGATACTGTGCAGCGATATGTCTATCATTATTGTTGTAGCACAGGGGCACTTATGAGGTGCCCAGGGACTGAACCTGGCCGGTCCATTATACTGACACTGATGAGTCGAGCATAATCCTGTTCCCCTAGCCCTGAGCAGTAGGAGGGAAGCCACTACAACCAACTTTAAGGTCTTTGGTTTGACTTGGCGGGGGTTTGAACCCGCGACCTCCTGATCTGCAAGCCAACACTGTACCACTTGAGCTATTAAGACCGTTGAAAATAGAAGTGATGTACTGTAATGTAATAGGGCTGTTTAATATCCTGCAGTGTATTAGGGTTGTTCAACACTTTGCAATGTATTGGGGCTGTTTAATATCCTGCCATGTATTAGGGTTGTTCAACACTTTGCAATGTATTGGGGTTGTTTAACACTCTGCAATGTATTGGGGTTGTTTAACATTCTGCAATGTATTGGGGTTGTTTAACATTCTGCAATGTATTAGGGTTGTTCAACACTTTGCAATGTACTGGGGGTTGTTCAACACTTTGCAATGTATTGGGGTTGTTCAACACTTTGCAATGTATTGGGGTTGTTTAACATTCTGCAATGTATTGGGGTTGTTTAACATTCTGCAATGTATTAGGGTTGTTCAACACTTTGCAATGTATTGGGGTTGTTTAACATTCTGCAATGTATTGGGGTTGTTCAACACTGCAATGTATTGGGGTTGTTCAACACTTTGCAATGTATTGGGGTTGTTCAACACTTTGCAATGTATTGGGGTTGTTTAACATTCTGCAATGTATTAGGGTTGTTCAACACTTTGCAATGTATTGGGGTTGTTCAACACTTTGCAATGTATTGGGGTTGTTTAACATTCTGCAATGTATTAGGGTTGTTCAACACTGCAATGTATTGGGGTTGTTCAACACTTTGCAATGTATTGGGGTTGTTCAACACTTTGCAATGTATTGGGGTTGTTTAACATTCTGCAATGTATTAGGGTTGTTCAACACTGCAATGTATTGGGGTTGTTCAACACTTTGCAATGTATTGGGGTTGTTCAACACTTTGCAATGTATTGGGGTTGTTTAACATTCTGCAATGTATTGGGGTTGTTCAACACTGCAATGTATTGGGGCTGTTTAACATTCTGCAATGTATTGGGGTTGTTCAACACTCCACAATGTATTGGGGTTGTTTAACATTCTGCAATGTATTGGGGTTGTTCAACACTTTGCAATGTATTAGGGCTGTTTAACATTCTGCAATGTATTGGGGTTGTTCAACACTCTGCAATGTATTAGGGCTGTTTAACATTCTGCAATGTATTGGGGTTGTTCAACACTCTGCAATGTATTGGGGTTGTTCAACACTTTGCAATGTATTGGGGTTGTTCAACACTTTGCAATGTATTGGGGTTGTTTAACATTCTGCAATGTATTAGGGTTGTTCAACACTGCAATGTATTGGGGTTGTTCAACACTTTGCAATGTATTGGGGTTGTTCAACACTTTGCAATGTATTGGGGTTGTTTAACATTCTGCAATGTATTGGGGTTGTTCAACACTGCAATGTATTGGGGCTGTTTAACATTCTGCAATGTATTGGGGTTGTTCAACACTCCACAATGTATTGGGGTTGTTTAACATTCTGCAATGTATTGGGGTTGTTCAACACTCTGCAATGTATTAGGGCTGTTTAACATTCTGCAATGTATTGGGGTTGTTCAACACTCTGCAATGTATTAGGGCTGTTTAACACTCTGCAATGTATTAGGGCTGTTTAACATTCTGCAATTTATTGGGGTTGTTCAACACTCTGCAATGTATTAGGGCTGTTTAACTCTCTGCAATGTATTAGGGTTGTTCAACACTGCAATGTATTTGGGCTGTTTAACATTCAGCAATGTATGAGGTTGTTCAACACCCTGCAGTGTATAAGGGCTGTTTAACACCCTGCAGTGTATAAGTGTTGTTTAACACTGCAGTGTAATTGGAGTTGCTCAACATTCTGCAATGTATTGGGACTGTTTAACATTCTGCAATGTATCGGGACTGTTTAACATTCTGCAATGTATTGGGACTGTTTAACATTCTGCAATGTATTTAGGTTGTTTTATATTCTGCAATGTATAAGCATTATTTAACACTCAGCAATGTACTGGGGGTTGTTTAACATTCTGCAATGTATTGGGACTGTTTAACATTCTGCAATGTATTGGGACTGTTTAACATTCTGCAATGTATTTAGGTTGTTTTATATTCTGCAATGTATAAGCATTATTTAACACTCAGCAATGTAGTGGGGGTTGTTTAACACTGCAGTGTAATTGGCACTGTTTAATACTCTGCAGTGTATTGGAGTTGTTTAACACCCTGCAGTGTATTAGGCTGTTTAACATTCTGCAATGCATTGTGAGTGTTTAAAGCCCTGCAGTGTATTAGGGCTGTTTAACATTATGCAATGTATTGGGGTTGTTTTACACCCTGCATTGTATTAGGCTGTTTAACATTCTGCAATGCATTGAGGTTGTTTAACATTCAGCAGTGTATTAGGGCTGTTTAACATTATGCAATGTATTGGGGTTGTTTAATACTCTGCAATGATACTTTGCTGTGTATTGGGGTTGTTCAACACTCTGAAATGTATTGAGCTTGTACAACTAAGTGCAGTGTATTAGGGTTGTTCAACATTTTGCACTACATTGTTTTTTTTAATACTGTGCAGTATATGGGAGTTGTCTAACATTCTGCAATGTATGTGGATTGTTCATCATTCTAAAGTGCGTTGGGGTTGTTTAACATTCTGCAATGTAATAAAGTTGTTAAACAATGTCACAATATATTAGGGTTGTTTAACATTCTGCAATGTATTGGAATTATTAAACATTCTGCAGTATAATTGGGGTTGTTTAACATTCTGCAATGTACTGGGTGTTGTTTAACACTTTGCAATGTTTTGGGGTTGTTTAACATCCTGCCATGTATTGGGGTTGTTTAACACTCTGCAATGTATTGGGGTTGTTTAACATTCTGCAATGTTTTGGGGTTGTTTAACACTCTGCAATGTACTGGGGGTTGTTTAACACTCTGCAATGTATTGGGGTTGTTTAACATTCTGCCATGTATTGGGGTTGTTTAACACTCTGCAATGTTTTGGGGTTGTTTAACATTCTGCAATGTTTTAGGGTTGTTTAACACTCTGCAATGTACTGGGGGTTGTTTAACACTCTGCAATGTTTTGGGGTTGTTTAACATCCTGCCATGTATTGGGGTTGTTTAACACTCTGCAATGTTTTGGGGTTGTTTAACATTCTGCAATGTTTTGGGGTTGTTTAACACTCTGCAATGTACTGGGGGTTGTTTAACACTCTGCAATGTTTTGGGGTTGTTTAACATTCTGCAATGTATTGGGGTTGTTTAACATTCTGCCATGTATTGGGGCTGTTTAACATTTTGCAATGTTTTGGGTTTGTTTAACACTCTGCAATGTTTTGGGGTTGTTTAACATTCTGCAATGTATTGAGGCTGTTTAACTTCCTGAAATATATTGGGGCTGTTTAATATTCTGTAATGTGTAAGTGTTGTTTAACATTAGCATCGTGTTGGGTTTTTTAAAAACTTCCTGCATTGTATTGGGGCTGTTTAACATTCTACAGTGTATTGGGTTATTCAACATTCTGCAGTGTATTGGGGCTGTTGAACATTCTGCAATGTATTGGAATTATTAAACTTTCTGCAGTATAATTGGGGTTGTTTAACATTTTGTGATGTATTGGGGTTGTTCAATACTCTGCAATGTATTGGGGCTGTTGAACATTCTGCAATGTATTGGAATTACTAAACTTTCTGCAGTATAATTGGGGTTGTTTAACATTTTGTGATGTATTGGGGTTGTTCAACACTCTGCAATGTATTGGGGCTGTTGAACATTCTGCAATGTATTGGAATTATTAAACTTTCTGCAGTAATTGGGGTTGTTTAACATTTTGTGATGTATTGGGGTTGTTCAACACTCTGCAATGTATTGGGGCTGTTGAACATTCTGCAATGTATTGGAATTACTAAACTTTCTGCAGTATAATTGGGGTTGTTTAACATTTTGCAATGTATTGGGGTTGTTCAACACTCTGCAATGTATTGGGGCTGATGAACATTCTGCAATGTATTGGAATTATTAAACTTTCTGCAGTATAATTGGGGCTGTTTAACATTCTGCAATGTATTGGGGTTGTTTAATGTTCTACAATGCATTGGAGCTGTTTAACTTCCTGCAATGTATTGCGGTTGTTTAACATTCTGCAGTGTGTTGGGGTTGTTTAATGTTCTACAATGTATTGCGGTTGTTTAACTTCCTGCAATGTATTGCGGTTGTTTAACATTCTGCAGTGTATTGGGGTTGTTTAATGTTCAACAATGTATTGCGGTTGTTTAACTTCCTGCAGTGTATTGGGGCTGTTTAACATTCTGCAGTGCATTAAGGTTGTTTAACATTCTGCAGTGTATTGGGGTTGTTGAACTTCCTGCAATGTATTGGGGTTGTTTAACTTCCTGCAATGTATTGGGGTTGTTTATCATTCTGCACTGTATAGGAGTCATTTAACATTCAGCAGTGTATTGTGGTTGTTTAACAATTTGCAGTGTACTGGGGCTGTTTAACTTCCTGCAATGTATTGAGGTTGTTTAACATTTTGCAGTGTATTGGGGTTGTTTAACCTCCTTCACTGTTTTGGGGTTGTTTAACATCCTGCAATGTATTGGGGTTGTTTAACTTCCTACAGTGCATTGGGGTTGTTTAACTTCCTGCAGTGTATTGGGGTTGTTTAACATTCTGCAGTGCATTAAGGTTGTTTAACATTCTGCAGTATATTGGGGTTGTAAAACTTCCATCAGTGTATTGGTGTTGTTTAACTTCCTGCAGTGTATTGGGGTTGTTTAACCTCCTTCACTGTTTTGGGGTTGTTTAACATCCTGCAATGTATTGGGGTTGTTTAACTTCCTACAGTGCATTGGGGTTGTTTAACTTCCTGCAGTGTATTGGGGTTGTTTAACATTCTGCAGTATATTGGGGTTGTAAAACTTCCATCAATGTATTGGTGTTGTTTAACTTCCTGCAATGTATTGGGGTTGTTTAACTTCCTGCAGTGTATTGGAGTTGTTTAACTTTCTGCAGTGAATTGGGGTTGTTTACTATTCTTCTAGAAATTTGCCAGTCATTATGACAATCAGGTAAAGCTGAAATTGTCTTAAGCTAACTCATTTTAGAACTCATAATGTTTCATTGTCTCAAGGCATGTCAGCAGTAAAGGCATATAAAATGTGCACAATAAATCTAGAGTAAAATGTGCATGGATATTTATCTATTGACTCGTTATAAAATTACCTAAGATGATCTAGGTATTTTGAAATAAATATCTGAATAAAATAACAGAGCATTTTGTACCATACATTTATATATTTATGCAGTGTAAGTGTTAATGCATGTAACTTTTAACTAAACAACCATGCCTTTTCTAACTTAGGAATACTAATTATTTGTTCTTCCATCAGCATTTATAGAAACTTCAAATAAAGAAAAATGTACCTGTCACAATTACTTTCATCTCTGTTTCTTAGCATTTATTTTATCTTTTGGTTGTTAATAAAGTAGGGAAACTAATGCTTACTATGGCAGATTTTAATGAATAGATGGATGTCCTGTGGGCTGATTGTGTTTCTCACTGAATTGTCAAATTTTTTATATGTCAAATACAAGATCTTTCACATATGAGAAGACAACAGTTGAGATGTGATGCAACTTTCAGCTAAAATGTTCCAAGGCAAAATGTTAAGTAAATATCACTGTCAGGATTACCAATTGTTTGACCCATGCCTCCCACATAAAATGATAACTGAAGTGTGCTGTGAGTTTGCTATGTATCACAAAATGTACAGCTGATAGCACTTATAGGTTTAAGAACTCAATTATCTGTAAAAATCTTATTGATTTATAGTGTGCTATTGATTTAGAGTTGGTTACAGATTTAAAGTGTGGGTGATTCATTGTTGATTACTGACTGTGCTATTGATTCATAGTTGGTTATTTACTTTTATTGTGCTATCGATTCATAGTTGGTTGATTTATAGTGTGCTATTGATTCATAGTTGGTTACTAATTTATAGTGTACTATTGATTCATAGTTGGTTACTGATATATAGTGTACTATCGATTCATAGTTGGTTACTGATTTATGGTGTGCTATTGATTCATTTTTGATTATTGACTTAAGAGTGTGCTACTGATTCATAGTTGGTTATTTATTATATTGTGCTATAAATTCATAGTTGGTTTATTTATAGTGTGCTATAGATTCATAGGTGGTTACTAATTTATAGTGTGCTACCAATTTATAATTGGTTGATTTATAGTGTGGTATCGATACATAGTTGGTTATTGATTTATAGTGTGCTTTTGAATATACGTGGCTATTGATTGTGTGCTATCAATTCATAGTTTGCTATCATTTCATAGTTGGCAATTGATTTATAGTTTGCTATTGATTTATTGTATGATATTGATTGATTATAGTGTACATGTATTCTGATGAGGATTTATGTCTGAAAACACTTTGGCCAATTCTAAACAATCTCAACAGCCAGATCAGCTTTCAGATAGTACTAGTCCTTCAAAGAATTTACCATTTTCCTTCATTTTTATTCAATATTTTTGAAATATTGATTATGATGAAAACAAACTACAAAATTTTGCATACATGTTGTTGTCTATTGTGGTTTCTAACTTCAATTTTTCTTTTCTTCAATTAAAATCCCTGTACCAGTGTTAGTGTTAAACCTAGGGTTTAGTTGCATACCTTGAGTGTTTTGATGTCCAACTTGGTGTCAGGTATGGATGTGACTGGTGGCGGGACACAGACAGGTGTGGTGTTCAGGTGAGAACCGCCCATAGCAGCTTCTATCCTCCTGCAGGTTAATTAGTTATGTGAGGTACATTAATGATATCAATAAAACACTTTGTTTTCATATGAGTGGAACACAAACAGTATTGCTATCATTTATTAATAGCCACAGTGTACGATCCCATTACAAACCAAGTGATGTTCATGGTAAGAGCCATAAGGGGTGTACCTCATTGAGCCCTGGGTGGATTAGAACTAAGAAGTAAAATAGAAAAAGTAAATTATACATGAAAATTGTATTTATCTCTTCCGAAACAAATGTTGAAAATAATAAACAACCAAAGGTCATATCACTTTATGTTGAGGTAAGAAACATGCTTTTATGTTTTATGTTCCTGTGTTGTTTTTTACCAATGTTATGTTGATAAGTGGCAACTTCAATGACATATATTTGTTTATAATATTATAATACAGGGCTGTATATGCACAGAAATAAGTACTTGAAAGTTATGGCAAGAATAGTGATTTACAAAACCGAAATTTGGTCAGCTAAGGCATATTTGAGATAACAAATGCTAACTGTACTTCTTCTCTTAGTGATGCTGCTTGAGATTAAAACTGGGTGAAACATGCGAGAAACTAGATACTTTGTTAGTAAATAATAATAATTTATTTTAATAACAAAGGTCTAATGGTCATGTGAAAGGTTTTGACCGAAGACTGATAGTATATTTTCCTTGGTGAAAAAAACTTACCTGCGATGTGAAGCCAGCTGGTCTGGTGTCATGGGTGTCCCATACAACTTTAGAGTCCAGCTCTCAAAAGTTCCAGTTGAGTACCGACTGTCAGAGTCTAGTATTATAACAAAAACAACAATGATAATAATAATAATAATTTTATCTTTAAATAAATTCAATATGGACATAGTAAACCAGCAACCTATGAAGCAGAGAATCAAAACAACTATTAAAAGACTTTTCAAAGACCATTAAACATATGAAAGATTGCTTACAAGTTGAATTGTTTGTTTGTTTGTTTGTTTATTGGGTTTATCGTCCCACCAACAGTATTTCAGTTATTTGGAGACGGTGTCCACTTGAAGCAGATATAGTGCTACCTTCACTGTGTATAGCATGCCGTGAACACCTGACATGATACCACACCCAGTCACATTATCCTGACAGCGGGCCAACCAGTAGTGGAACTACCCTTATATTTGCTTGAGCTTTAGCAAGGGAGCTATACCACTACCATTTTAACGACTTTGGTATGTCGCGGCCCGGGATCGAACCCGGGGCCTCCCGTACCTGGAGCCAACGCTCTATCGATTGCGCTACCAGGTCCGGTAGTTGATTTGTTTTTGGTTTTATATGTGCAAGTTTAAAGAACAATATAATTTGTACCACCAGGTTATGGTCATTTGTGAAGATAAATAATAATTTAAAGAGTTAAATTTAAAGTACAATCCTAGATAAACAAACTATCACAGAAACATCCCATTAAGTACAGTTGTCTTGTAATACACATCAAAATAGCTTTATTGTATATGTATTTTGTATTTTGGGGTTTTAAGGCATACAGACATAAGGTGCCAAAGACATTGAAGTTTAATGAGAATAGACTATAATCAGGTTAAAACTAAAATATGTGAGTAGAAATAAAAATCTATCAGGACAAAAATGTGAATTATAAGTGAACACAGGTTTACACATTAAACAGTTAAAATGTATAACGTTAGTATAAAAAACAGTTTAAAAATTTATACTTATTAAGAATACCGTTCAGGAAGCAAATACTTCGTATATGTTATTGACATTAAAATACTTAGACCGAATATGGTCTGAGTGAATACAATGTAATAAAATAGGATTAACTGTGAGAGGTTCCTGGCAAGGAACACATTCAGGTTTAACTTCTCTTTTTACAAGATATGAATGAGTTATGTCCAATGTGACAGCGGGTAAGAGCTATGTCTTCCCGCCTAGCTTAATTAAAGACCTGTTTATAAGGTTATGTGAAACTGATATAAGGGTGCTTTCTTTTCTCCACAGCCACATTCCTTTGTTGTATATTGAAACAATGTATATTTTAAAGATTGTTTGTTGTTTACATAAGGTGGCCAGTTTATATACAAAATAATTAAAAAAAGACACATACAAAAGTTAAGCAAAGAGAAAACACTATCATACCAACACACTCATTAACTCAACAAGTACATGCATGAAGTTTAATGTTACAAAGAAGGTGTGCTTACAACAGGTAAAATGTGTCATTGACTCAACAAGTACATGCATGAAGTTTAATGTTACAAAGAAGGTGTGCTTACAACAGGTAAAATGTGTCATTGACTCAACAAGTACATGCATGAAGTTTAATGTTACAAAGAAGGTGTGCTTACAACAGGTAAAATGTGTCATTGACTCAACAAGTACATGCATGAAGTTTAATGTTACAAAGAAGGTGTGCTTACAACAGGTAAAATGTGTCATTGACTCAACAAGTACATGCATGAAGTTTAATGTTACAAAGAAGGTGTGCTTACAACAGGTAAAATGTGTCATCTATTAGGATGTGTAACTTAATACATGACCTTCAATAAAGGGATTATCATAAATAAGCAAGGTTTACTATAAAAGCACTGAATCTGTGGATTGAGGGTTCAAACCTGACCTAACTTCTTTGATCCATTTTCTTTTACTGTTATATTTGTACCACTTCATTCAAAATAAGAAAGGTGTTTTTTGTACTTCGCTTATTTAAATACTTGTCATTATTTAACTTAATTTAACAATATAGTACCTGGTATGTTCAAAGTCTAATTATTTTAATTACAATTAATGTATCACTGTAAAAATAATTGATTGTCCTAATGTGACAAATTCAGGTTCAGGATAGTACTGACTAACTGTCCAGCTATCCAACTATTAAGCAATATAAAATGTTTGCTATTTCAAAGCTTTTTTCTTTTTCTGAAGAAATGTTTGGTGGTCTGTAAGTTATTAGTCATTCATTATTATTCAATAGTTTTGACAAATTGATAATGATGAAAAGACCCTACAAAATGGCTTATATTTATTTTGTGTTATGTTGTTGTTTATTGTGCTGTCTAGCTCTCAATGTACTTCTCACTGTATATTTGCATGGTGCATAACATGATAAGTGACACCAATAGAAATGCCAGTACCATGGTCAATGATGATGAGCTGCCAGGTGCCTTCAGCTGTCTCTCCCCAACATCTCACTGTGGAGAAGGTCCAGTTGTCAAATCCTGTAGATGAACTGAAATAATAGATGGGACCATACTGACATAATGGGTGGGGCTGAACTAAACTAATGTTTATGTTTATTGGGTTTATCGTTCCACCAACAGTATTTCAGTTAACTATAGATAACTGTCTTCTTGAAGCAGATATAGTGCTGTCTTCACTGAGTATAGCATACCGTGAACACCTGGCATGATATCACATCCAGTCACATTATCCTGACACCGGGCCAACCAGACGCACCGGGCCAACCAGTCGTGGCACTACCGTACCAGTATTTTTGCTTGAGCATTAGCAAGGGAGCTATACCAGTACCATTTTTAATGACTTTGGTATGTCACGGCCCGGGATTGAACCCAGGGCCTTGAGTACCTGGAGCTGACATCTACCGATTGTGCTACAAGGTCCAGTCACTCAACTAATGGGTGGGACTGAGCTGAAGTAAGAAACTGGACTGAAATTACCGGTACACTATGGATGAGATGGAACTAAAATAATATATGGTACTAAACCTAAAAAATGGATAAAACTGAATTTAAATTATGGAAGGGACTAAACTAAAATAAAGCAAGGGACTGAACTAAAATAATGGATAGGACTGAACTAACTGATAGGACTAAACTGAAATAATGGATTTTGCTGATAGTGTGCAGTGACATTTCTATCATTACACCACAGGGGCACTTTTGAAGTGTCCAGGGACTGAACCCGGCCGGTCCATTATACTGACACCAACAAGTCAGGCATAATGCTGTCCCTTAGCCCCAAGCATTAGGAGAGAAGTCACTACTACCACATTCTAAGTCTTTGGTTTGACCCAGTCAGGGTTTGAACCCGCAACCTCTCAATCCGCAAGCCGACGCTCTATAGCTTGAGCTAATGCAGACCAACTTAACCTGGAATAATGGATAAAATGAACTAGAATGATGGTTGGAACTAACCTGGAATAGTGCATAAAACTGAACTGAAACAATGGATGGGACTTAACTGAAATAATGGATGAGACTAAAATGAAATAACAGATAAAACTGAATGGAATAATGGGTAAGAATGAACTGAAAAAAAGGACAAAAGTGAACTGAAATACAGGATAAAACTGGATGAAAAACTGAAATAAGGGATAAAATTGAACTGAAATAATGAATGGAACTGAAATAATGAATGGAACTAAAATAAAATAATGGATAAACCGAACTGAAAGATGGAATGGGACTAAACTGAATTAATGGATGCTCAAAACTGAAATAATCTGTAAAACTAAACTGAAATAATGGGTGGGACTGAACTGAAAAAATGGACAGGATTGAACTGAAATAATGGACAGGACTGAACTGAAATAATGGATAGGATAGAACTTAAATAATGGCCAGGACTAAACTGAAATAATGGACAGGACTGAACTGAAATAATTGGACAGGACTGAATTGAAATAATCGATAGGAATGAACTGAATTAATGAATAGGACAGAACTTAAATAATGGACAGGACTGAACTGAAATAATTGGACAGGACTGAACTGAAATAATGGATAGGACTTAACTGAAATAAAGGACAGTACTGAACTGAAATAATGGATGGGTCTGAACTGAAATAATGGGTGGGTCTGAACAGAAGTGATGAATGGGACTGAATGGAAAAAATGGCTGATACAGAACTGAAACAATGGATGAGTCTGAACTGAAAAAATTGGTGGGACTGAACTGAAATAATGGGTGGGACTGAACTGAAATAATTGGTGGGACTGAACTGAAATAATGGATTAGGACTGAATTGAAATAATGGATGAGACTGAACTGAAATAATGGATGGGACTAAACTGAAATGATGGATTAGGACTGAATTGAAAAAAAAGGACAGGACTGAAAAGAAATAATGAGTGGGACTGAACTGAAGTGATGGATGGGACTGAGCTGAAATAATTGGTGGAACTAAACTGAAATAATAGATAGGACTTTACTGAAATAAAGGACAGGACTGAAAAGAAATAATGAGTGGCACTGAACTGAAGTGATTGATGGGACTGAGCTGAAATAATTGGTGGGACTGAACTGAAAAAGTGCATGGGACTGAACTGAAATAATTGGTGGGACTGAACTGAAATAATGGGTGGGAATGAACTGAAAAAATGGATATGTCTGAACTGAAGTCATGGGTGGGACTGAGCAAATTAGTAAATTAACTGGTGGTTCCAGGATCATTGGAATTGTAAAACTGTTTGGTCAAGTGTAAAACTGTTTGGTCAAGTGTTTACAACAAACTAGTATAGTGATGACATCATTAAATCTGTTCTGAGCTTCATATAACTGAACAGAAAAAAACTGACTGGTTACTTTGCTCCTATGTAGAAGTACAGTAAAATGTCACATAACGACCACACCACTAATACGATGATGCCGGTATTAAGACCAGTTTTCATAAGTACAAACTATTTAGTTTCGATATTTAATGACAAATGGGACCACAATTACAAGCACATCGCTAATCAGGCATTCATATTATGAATTTAAACACTGACCACAATTGCCACCACCTTGACTGGAAGAGCAAGTCACCCATGGTGTAATTTGCACTCACAAATTGACAAAATAATGCTCTCCAGCATGTTTTCAATTTACAAACAAGGACACTGAGTCACTCAAGGTCAGGGAGGCTTATTATAGAGAAGCACTTTACAGATCAATCAAATAATGTGTGAAACCAATAAACTTGTCAGCTAGATTGAGTAGATTTATGAAGATAAATAGCAGTTTAATTTATGTGAAGTTATAATACATTTGTTTGCTAGCGATAATTATAACAGATTATGAGTTTAAAGGTTGTTTATCTAGAACATAATTGTGCTTGTCATTAGTGCTGATTAAAAATGAAATAAATTCAGAACTTTTTAGCATTGTTTAGATTGGCTCTTGGTTTTATCGAAAAAAACATGATCATGCACATGACAGACAGCAAGCGAAATAAATGCACATCATCAGGCTTATCTTTGCTTATTCTTGCTTCTGTGTCATCTCTAAAACATTGCTCTGTTAAAATAAACCTTGGAAAAAAGTTAAACAAATAGAATTAGGTTTGCAAGAGAAAGTTTAATTGATTAATTATAGTGAGAAAGCTGGCAAAAGCCAAAGACAATAAGCTGAGAGCTTTAGTTGAAACTGAAAATACTAGTGCAGGTAGTGATGCTCATGATGATGTTGATGTCACTTGTGAAATCAAATCTCATCAAGAAGCATTAAGATACTTGCACCAGCTGTAATTGTATTGTGGCGTAAAGGACTTGAAGTCTGTTCTCCCTTTCATTACTGAAGCTGAGGAAATGATGGAGAAAATAATCATGAAATCATTGTCAATGTCAAATCAAACAATAACTGACAGCTTCTGCAATGATTGTTATACATAATTTTCATTTAACTAATGATTTATATGACTAAAAATATGTTCATTACATATATGACATGGACTTATTTTGTTGAAAACATTTTGAAATGAAGTTTGTTTGTTTGTCAGTTTTTTGTTTTACTCCACTCTTCACTAATCAGAGACATATTATGCAGACACTTTGAAACATAAACAATGCCAGTTTTATACACACACCCAAACTCATTATTAAGACCAACTTACTATTAAGACCACTTTGAGTCAGAATGAAAGGCAGTTTTAACAGAGGGAATTTACTGTATATATGTATCAGCATGTTAAATAAGGTATGATTAAAGTGGTATTTATTTAACGTCCAGCACTTACCTATCTCTAGGTCTGGGTGACCCCATCACAGACTGTGTACCATGGGGACTGACCAGTAGGATCTCTAGCTGACCTCGACATGGGTGGGTCAAGGTCAAGGTCACCTGAACTGTCTCAAGGATATAGAGGTCAAAGTGCTGTGTGTCCTGACTGGTCACTGAAACAAATACATTGGGATTCAACTTTAAAATTCCTTTACCAACATCATAGTGAGGATACCTTGCTAAAGGTGTTGACGTTTGAGAGAATACCTCAAATAATCTAGAATAATAAAGTAAAACAAATGGTAAGACAGTAATATTTTCCCTCAGGGATGACCTTTAATATGACCTTGACCTTAATGATTGCACTTGTAAATGTTAATGAAACATACATTTAAATGTTTCATTGTATGTCTGAGAGATAGAAAGGATTATATGAACATTCTGGCTGAGACCCAGAAATAATATGACATTTTGACAGAAGATGCATGGACAAACAGACAGGCAGTGTGACTCCAGAGAGGGGGTAAACATGAAAACTGCGGGTAGATGGTCCTGGTTAAGCCAGAATTAATTCAGCAGTGCTTGGTTGCATGCAGTGACCCATTTCGTATAAAAATGACACCCTCTGTGTTGTGTGCAGTACCATGTTTAGCACAGCTTCTGCACTCAGTTGTGTGCAGTGACCCATTCTGGACAAAATGACAACCTCTGCTCTAAGGTGTGTGCAGTTAGATGTCTTGTACACAATGACACTCTTTGCACTTAGTGGTGTGCCGTGACCAGTTTTGTACAAAATGACACCCTCAGCACCCAATCACGTGCAGTGACCAGTTTTCTACAAAATTAAACCATCTGAACTCAGTTGTGTGCAGTGACTGGTTTTATACAAAATGACATCCTTTGCACTCTGTTGTGTGCAGTGACTGGTTTTATACAAAATGACATCCTTTGCGCTCAGTTGTGTGCGGTGACCAGTTTTATAAAAAAATGACATCATTTGCACTCAATTGTGTGCAGTGACCAGTTTTATAAAAAATGACATCCTTTACACTCAGTTGTGTGCAGTGACATTTTTTCTACAAAATGAAACCCTCTGAACTCAGTTGTGTGCAGTGACTGGTTTTATACAAAATGACACCTTCTGAACTCAGTTGTGTTCAGTCACTGGTTTTATACAAAATAACACCTCCTGAACTCAGTTGTTTGCAGTGACCAGTTCTGTACAAAATGACACCCTCTGCACTCAGTTGTTTGCAGTGACCAGTTTTGTACAAAATAACACCCTCTGTACTCAGTTGTGTTCAGTGCCATGTTTTGTACAAAATGACACCCTCTGCACTAAGTTGTGTGCACTGACCAGTTTTGTACAAAATGACACACTCTGCGCTCAGTTGTGTGCAGTGTCATGGTTTGTACAATAACACACTCTGCACTCAGTTGTGTGAGACACTCTGCAATCTGTTGTGTGCCATGCCATGTTTTATATAAAAAAATGACACACTCTGCACTCAGTTGTGTGCCATGCCATGTTTTGTACAAAACAAAACCTCTGCACTCAGTTGTTTGCAGTGACCAGCTTTGCACAAAATGACACACTCTGCAGTCAGTTGTGTGCAGTGACTGGTTTTGTACAAAATAACACCCTCTGCAGTCAGTTGTGTGCAGTGACTGGTTTTGCCCAAAACAACACACTTTGCACTCAGTTGTTTGTAGTGACCAGTTTTGTACAAAATGACACACTCTACAATCAGTTGTGTGCAGTGAGTTCTGCAGTACAAAATGAAACCTCTGCACTCAGTTGTGTGCAGTGAGTTCTTCAGTACAAAATGAAACCTCTGCACTCAGTTGTGTGCAGTGACTGGTTTTGTACAAAATAACACACTCTGCACTCAGTTGTGTGCAGTGAGTTCTTCAGTACAAAATGACACACTCTGCACTCAGTTGTGTGCAGTGACTGGTTTTGTACAAAATAACACACTCTGCACTCAGTTGTGTGCAGTGACTGGTTTTGTACAAAATAACACACTCTGCACTCAGTTGTGTGCAGTGACCGGTTTTGTACAAAATAACACACTCTGCACTCAGTTGTGTGCAGTGAGTTCTTCAGTACAAAATGAAACCTCTGCACTCAGTTGTGTGCAGTGACTGGTTTTGTACAAAATAACACACTCTGCACTCAGTTGTGTGCAGTGACCGGTTTTGTACAAAATGACACACTCTGCACTCAGTTGTGTGCAGTGACCGGTTTTGTACAAAATAACACACTCTGCACTCAGTTGTGTGCAGTGACCGGTTTTGTACAAAATGACACACTCTACAATCAGTTGTGTGCAGTGAGTTCTTCAGTACAAAATGAAACCTCTGCACTCAGTTATGTGCAGTGACTGGTTTTGTACAAAATGACACACTCTGTACACAGTTGTGTGCAATGCCATGTTTTTTTTACAAAAAACACACACTCTGCAATCAGTTGTGCAGTGACCAGTTTTGAACAAAATAACACAATCTGCACTCAGCTGTGTGCAGTGACCGGTTTTGCACAAAATGACACACTCTGAACTCAGTTGTGTGCAGTGACTTCTTTGAACAAATTGAAACATCTGCATTCAGGTAGGCAGTGACCGGTATTGCACAAAATGACACACTCTGCACTCAGTTGTGTGCAGTGACTTCTTTTGTACAAAATAAAACCTCTGCACTCAGTTGTGTGCAGTGACTGGTTTTGTACAACCTTTGCACTCAGTTGTGTGCAGTGACCGGTTTTGTACAACCTCTGCACTCAGTTGTGTGCAGTGACCGGTTTTGTACAACCTTTACTCAGTTGTGTGCAGTGACTGGTTTTGTACAACCTCTGCACTCAGTTGTGTGCAGTGACTTGTCTGGTACAAAAATGACAACCTTTGCCCTTTGTACCTGTATGGGAGACAATGAGAGGGGTGTGGACTCCTTTAGGAATCAATAGGTGCAGCTGGTCCTCTGAGTGAGTTAACGTGGTCAACCATGGCACCTGGCTCCACACCTGTCCAAGGTCAAGAGAGAATTAGTATCATTATTGTTTTAATACCGAGAGCATATAATAAGTGCAATATCCAGCTTGTAAAATTAGGACTTTGATGCTGAATACAGCATGTATGTACAGGATCCACAAGTCAATCTGGAAATAGTCTTTTTTTCATCTTGAAAAGAGCTTAAAAGAAACATGACAGCTATGAAATATGACAAATAATGAAAAAGCTTAATAACTTCAATTAAACATTATTACAAATTATTTGGATGTGCAGAGCTGCATTGAAGTATTGGGGTTCGCTACCAGTAGAGTGAAAAACATCCTTATCTGCTCAAATGTGGTAGGTTGGTGATTTACCCAAATATTAATCTGCATAAAATAACAGGTTGCTAATTCTGAGCTGACAATAACTTAGCAAGTAAAATTAACAAAAAATATCAAAAAAATAAGAAACCGAATCTACAATTTCAGAAAACAGACATACCTTGGCAGCATTGACAAGACGCCAAGCATTCATGAGACCAAAGCCATGTTTGTGGGAGTGCCATAACCCAGCACCATTCTTGGTGTAGTGAGCAAGGTCCTTATCAACCTGATATGGAAAAGTTAAGACTTTATTTAATATTCATCATAAATGAAGATTCCGTTTTTTATCAATAAAATCTAAATAAATAGTTACAGTATTTTGTGTAAAGCTTTATTCTTTAAAACACCTATCACAGATGCACAATTTTCAATCTAGGTAGGCCCATAGATGATGATCCCTTTAATCTTTTTAATTTTTCTTTTTTAAATCTCAAGTAGTTGTTCATACATGAACTTCTTTTGTCTGTAGTCAAAACAGCAGTCATGTTAAGCAGATTTAAAATCAATAACAATTAATGGCGCAATAACTGACATTTCAACATCTTAGAAAGTATGTAAAAGCAACCAGACAGTGATATTTATGGATGCTCATTTTTGTTGCCTTCATTAAAGCAGTTGTCACAGAAAATGTGAATTTTCCCCTCAAAATCTACTGTGGGGTATAATCCAAGAATAAGATGAGCTAGCATTACAGTTCTTGTACAATGCAATTCTCTATCTCATAAGGTAATGTTGAAGTTATGCTTCACACAATGTTAGTTTTTCAATTATCTATGAGGTATAATGTGAGAATTAGATGAGTGTAAGTTTTGGTTATTATTTAAAGCACTTGTAGCACCCAATGTTATGTTAAAATAAAAATGTGAGAGGCTACAAAGAATGGTAATTTGGTATTGTTATGGTGGGTTATCATCTTGACAGTGAAAATATGCATTGAAAATAAACAGGGTAAATCTGACTTCTGTTCTAGAGAGGGGAAGCACAGTACTGGAGACTGAGCAGTCTAAGTATCTAAAACAACTCCTCTATCAGAATAATCTCCAGCCAAGCAACTCCTCTATCTAATTAATCTCCAGCCAAACAGATGGGCGGAAAGAAGCTATATTGTTTCTTATTTATTATTGTCAGGGCTTCAACCAGAAGTACTTGTCATCCGTCATTATCATAATTGATCAACAAACATTTAATGGTGATGGTGTGCTGTTGATATGCCATATTGATTATTGAATGAGGAATACTGACAAGTGCAAAAATGTTCCTGCAGGTTCTGTCTTAAGTGTATATGTTTATGTGATTTATGTCAAGCTTTGTGTGGAAAATTAGAACAAGAGGGCCATGATGGCCCTTAATCGCTCACCTGATGACACAGGCTTTACGTAGGCTCAAATCTGGCATTAAGTAATTAGGAGTTATTTACTTTAGAAATCTTTGGTGAAGATTGGACCATTAGTGTGGCCACTGGGTTGATAACATTTTCTAGAATTTTACCAAGTAACCTACTGAATCCACATGACTCACTTCAAAACATATGTAAGATTTCATACTGGCAAACATGATGGTCAAGTTTGGTGAAGACTGGGCCATCAATGTAACCTCTTAAGTGTTTTCACAAGCTTTTTCTAAAATTTAATCTAGTGACCTACTTTATGACCCCATGAGACCCAATAACGAACTCATCCAAGATTTCATGTAGACAAACATTCTGACAAAGTTTGATGGAGATTGGCCTATAAATAGGGCCTCTAGTGTGTTTACAAGCTTTTTCTAAGATTTGACCTTGTGACCTACATTTTGACCCCACGTGACCCAGTTACGAACTTATCCGAGATTTCATGCAAACAAACATTCTGACCAAGTTTGGTGAAGATTGGGCCATCAATGTAACCTCTTAAGTGTTTTCACAAGCTTTTTCTAAAATTTAATCTAGTGACCTACTTTATGACCCCATGAGACCCAATAACGAACTCATCCAAGATTTCATGTAGACAAACATTCTGACAAAGTTTGATGGAGATTGGCCTATAAATAGGGCCTCTAGTGTGTTTACAAGCTTTTTCTAAGATTTGACCTTGTGACCTACATTTTGACCCCACGTGACCCAGTTACGAACTTATCCGAGATTTCATGCAAACAAACATTCTGACCAAGTTTGGTGAAGATTGGGCTATAAATGTGGCATCTAGTGTGTTCACAAGCTTTGTCTAAGATTTGTCCTAGTGACCTACTTTTTGACCCACGTGACCCAGTTACGAACTCATCCAAGATTTCATGCAGACAAACATTCTGACCAAGTTTGGTGAAGATTGGGCCATAAATGTGGCCTCTAGTGTGCTCACAAGCTTTTTCTAAGATTTGACCTAGTGACCTACTTTTTGACCCCACGTGACCCAGTTACGAACTCATCCAAGATTTTATGCAGACAAACATTCTGACCAGGTTTGGTGAAGATTGGGCCATAAATGTAGCCTCTAGTGTGTTCACAAGCTTTTTCTAAGATTTGTCCTAGTGACCTACTTTTTGACCCACGTGACCCAGTTACGAACTCATCCAAGATTTCATGCAGACAAACATTCTGACCAAGTTTGGTGAAGATTGGGCCATAAATGTGGCCTCTAGTGTGCTCACAAGCTTTTTCTAAGATTTGACCTAGTGACCTACTTTTTGACCCCACGTGACCCAGTTACAAACTCATCCAAGATTTCATGCAGACAAACATTCTGACCAGGTTTGGTGAAGATTAGGCCATAAATGTGGCCTCTAGTGTGTTCACAAGCTTTTTCTAAGATTTGACCTAGTGACCTACTTTTTGACCCCACGTGACCCAGTTACGAACTCATCCAAGATTTCATGCAGACAAACATTCTGACCAAGTTTGGTGAAGATTTGGCTATAAATGTGGCCTCTAGTGTGTTCACAAGCTTTTTCTAAGATTTGACCTAGTGACCTACTTTTTGACCCCACGTGACCCAGTTACGAACTCATCCAAGATTTCATGTAGACAAACATTCTGACCAAGTTTGGTGAAGATTGGGCTATAAATGTGGTCTCTAGTGTGTTCACAAATTTTTTCTAAAATTTGACCTCGTGACCTACTTTTTGACCCCAGGTGACCCAATAATGAACTCATCCAAGATTTCATGCAGACAAACATTCTGACCAAGTTTGATGAAGATTGGATAAAAATTGTGGCCTCTAGTGTGTTCACAAGGTAAATGTTGACGACAGACGACGGACACCGGACGACCGACGAAGCGGTATCACAAAAGCTCCCCTTGAGCACGTTGTGCTCAGGTGAGCTAAAAATCACAGACAGAAATCCAGCCTACCTTGTCAGCAGTTAGGATAATAATGTATTGAACATCCCTCCAGGTAAGACAGGGTTGGGCCTCTAGCATCAAGGCTATGAGAGCTGAAGCAATAGGTGCAGCAGCACTGGTGCCTGTATGGTGTTCTGTACAACCTGAACGCCCCTCCACAAGACCTGAGGTCCAATCAGTGGTCACCTGATGTATGAAAACTAATTGCAATTATCTACAACAGCAAAGTGCCTGTACAGCTTTATGCCTCTGGACCTGAGGTCAGTGGTCATGTCATGTATACAGAAAAGTCTTCATTACCTACAACAACAAGGGTACCTGCCTGGTGCTCTGAAAATCTCCACACACACCTACATTTGAGGTCAGTGGTCAATTGATATATAAAGAATAGTCTCATTTATCTACAGCAGCACTGGTGCCCATATGATGCTCTGTACATCTTTCACCCCCCTCCATTCTTAGACCCAAGGTCACTTAATGTATCAATCTCCTTGGCAGTGATCTGCCTTTCTATTATTCAGACCTTGAGAAGGTCTGTGCCAGTGTGAGCTGTGCCTTTATTTCAGATCCTCCGTTAGTCTTGGGGTCAGTGATCACCTTATTAAGTCTAGGTAAGTTATTCAGACTAGACCTATCACTAATGACAGATATCCCCACTACCCAGCTATATGGCTGTAAAACCAGTAACCTCCAAGTTTGACCTTCAACTTCCAGCAAGCTTTACATGTATCTGCTTCTTATATGCACTCAGCCTTAAAAAAGATGAACAACAGAGACCAGTAGTTTGAAAATCAACTGATCCTTCATCCAGCAACTGATGGATATTTCAAGTTTTACAGTCAGGGAAGTTGGATACTTAAAGTGAACCTATCTCAACTATGCCAATACTGCCTCCCCTGTTCAAAATTTTTAATAAAATGGACTGCCAATGCCTCTGGTAAGACTGCCATCACCACTGCCAGCAATGCCTTTGAAAAAACAAATCAGTATTAATAAGCTGTACTTACAATGTCCCTGGTAAGTCCGCTTCCACTGCTGAAGGTGACAGCCAACATGGAGGCACATTCTTCTGAGTAGAAAGGCATCCGGCCTGTTTCATCTACTGCACCTGTAGGTATCAAAGGTATTGGATTACAATGTAACTGGGAAGTGCACACCTGCTGCATCTTTAAGCCTGTGCCTGAGAGACCAAGGTAACTGACATGTCACACTACAACGTAAGAGGTATCTGGCCAAAAAACAGATATCTCTGGCAACTACTAGAAACTAGTTAAGAAACTGTTGTACCTCTTTTATATTGTAACTAAAGACATCTTCATAGCTACTGTAGACCTGTAGTGACCAGTTCAGTTGCAGACAGGTATATAGGCAGACTGTAACAATTAAATTCAGTCATAAGACTGTAACGACTGTCTATGACAAGCAATGATCAAATAAGACCATCCATTGGTCTTGTCTAGATATGCTAAAAGACAATTTGAACATATGACACTGCTAGTTTTAAGTAAGCTTGCTAACGACTACTGAAAACTAGCAGTCTGAAATCTTTTTCAGAATGTAACTGACTGCAAACTCTAATGTGACTAAAACTTTACTCTGATACAATCCTAATGTGATTGCAAAATGTTGGGGAAAATTTTATTTATGTTATATCAAAAGGTGGGTTTATTTGAAGGGGGATATCAAAGTGGCAGTTTACAAGGACTCAGCATTACATTGGTTCTTCAAAGCATTTGCCCTAGGCTGATTTGTAATGTTGACCAAAGCCCTTGCTACCCACCTATTGTGACAGTATAAAGAGAGTTGGCATATCCATCATAGTTGCAGTTGTCCCCTTCCTGACCCCCGTTACCACTTGCCAGCACATAGATACTGCCATAACCATGACGACCAAAGTCTATTCCATGCTTCATGGCTACCTGTTGAGTAGTATTGGATGAGGTAAATAATATACATGTCATGTAAGTTATTAGATGTATAAAGGAAAAATTATGTAATAATAGACTCGTGATGTCAATTTTTATGTTACAGTATCTTATATCTTAAACTACCAGAAAAAAATATTTGTTTTTTGGCTTAATTGATGGGTTTATTGTCCCACCAACAGTATTTTGGATATTTGGAGACTATTTCCACTTGAAGCAGAAATAGAGCAGCCATCAATGTGTATAGCATATTATGAACATCCGACATGATAGCACACCCAGTCACATTATCCAGATACCAGCCAGATCAGTTCTTGAACTACCCTTTGCTTAAGCATAGGAACTCTTCCAAAACCCTTTTTAACAATTGTGGTATGTTGTGGCTTGGGATCTAACACAAGGCCTCCGCTTCCTGAAGCAGATGCACTACCAATTGTGCTACAAGGTCTGGTCCAGAATATCTTTTGTGAAAATGTAAACATGAAGACAGTTCTATTCATTTAAATTTTGAAGCAAATATGATATCAAATTTCATGAAATGCATGTAAAACTTTTTATGTACAAAAATTGTTGCCTTTACATGTAGTTGTTAGAAATGTTTTAGATTTAGTGTGGATTTTTAACAATGCACTTGTTTTTCTTTAAAAACAGCCTGGACATTGTTTTAGCCTGGATACTGATGTATCTGTTACTATACTAACATAATGTGAAAGGGTACTTACATAATATGGAAGGATATTTACATAATAAGGAAGGATATTTACATTATGAGGAAGGATACTTATGTAATGAAGGATATTTATGTAATGAAAGATATTTACATACTGAGGCAGGATATTTACATACAGAGGCAGGATGTTTATGTCATAAAGCGGGATATTTACATACTGAGGCAGGATATTTACATAATGAGGCAGGATATTTACATACTGAGGCATGATATTTACATCATTATGCAGAACATTTACATACTGAAGGAGGATATTTACATCATTATGCAGGATATTTACATACTGAGGCAGGATAATTATATACTGAAGCAGGATATTTATGTACTGAGGCAGGATATTTACATCATAATGCAAGATATTTACATACTGAGGCAGGTTTTTTACGTAATGATGCAGGATATTTACATACCGAGGCAGAATATTTACATTATGATGCAGGATATTTACATACCGAGGCAAGATATTTATATACTGAAGCAGGATATTTATGTACAGAGGCAGGATATTTATGTCATGATGCAGAATATTTACATACTGAGGCAGGATATTTATGTAATGATGCAGAATATTTACATACTGAGGCAGGATATTTACGTAATGAGACAGGATATTTACATACTGAGGCAAGATATTTACGTACTGAGGCAGGATATTTATGTACTGAGGCAGGATATTTATGTCATGATGCAGGATATTTACGTAATGAGGCAGGATATTAACATACTGAGGCAGGATATTTATGTAAAGAGGCAGGATATTTACATAATGAGGCAGGATATTTATGTAATGAGGCAGGATATTTACATACTGAGGCAGGATATTTATGTAATGAGGCAGGATATTTACATACTGAGGCAGGATATTTATGTAACAAGGCAGGATATTAACATACTGAGGCAGGATATTTATGTAATGAGGCATGATATTTACATACTGAGGCAGGATATTTACATACTGAGACAGGATATTTATGCAATGAGGTAGTATATTTACATACTGAGGCAGGATATTTACATAATGGGGCAGGATATTTACATACTGAGGCAGGATATTTACATACTGAGGCAGGATGTTTATGTAATGAGGCAGGATATTTACATACTGAGGCAGGATATTTATGTAATGAGGCAGGATTTTTACGCAATGAGGCAGGATATTAACATACTGAGGCAGGATATTTACATACTGAGGCAGGATGTTTATGTAATGAGGCAGGATATTTACATACTGAGGCAGGATATTTATGTAATGAGGCAGGATTTTTACGCAATGAGGCAGGATATTAACATACTGAGGCAGGATATTTAAAGGTGGAATCCTTTAGTTTGCATAAATATACAATGAACATAAATATACAATGAATAAACAATATCCTAACTCTTATTTGGAGAATTTATACCTGCATACACGAATACTTTAGTAAAAAAAAATATGAATTGTGAGTCAGTACAAATCCTAAAATCAAAGGTTGAAACAGCCACAGTAGCATTGTGCAATAAACTACTAAAATGGGTGTAGAAACCTGAACATGATGATACATTAACTAAGGAAGAAGACCTAAGTGAAAAAACCTACTGTACTCTAAGGATGTTGATCTTTTGCAAAGATAATGTAGATAGGTTAACAAAGAAAGGACAGACAGCAGAGAAGTAATAATAATATTTATGTTTCTTGTATATGTTCCAAAGATAAAATTGTACTTTTTATTATTTTGCATAAGAAAATGTTTAAAAAATCTTGCAAACTGAACAAATTTTTTTATCCTAGATCTATGTGTTGCCTAGCATTATCACATACTTTGTAACTGTTTTCTGAAATCACACAATGAAGCCACAAAAAGAATTTAAGATTCTGGCTTCTTCTTTAATATTCATTCCCATTCCATAAAGTTAAAAACATTAATCAGTAGGAATTCACAATTAAATTATAAGTGAAAGATTAAAATTTAAAACTAAAAATTTCAATAATCTGTGATTTCCTAACATTTAATTAGCAAGTTTTTGGTGCAGAAAGGATTTGTTAATGATTTATCATTTACAATTCGAAATTATAAATTGCATTTTTACACTTTTACGGAGCATTACGAAACAGGTGGGTATGAAATTATTACCCGGATGATGTTATAAAATTATTACCAATGCAAGTGGTCACATGCATGATTTTCTTAGTTTAAAAATAGTCAACTGTGTAGCATGACTTAAGTAAAAAATACATTTTTTTATGTCAGGCAGAGTATTATGTCTGACTTGCCACATAGATGTAGGACATATAAAAACAGCATTTCGTGAGATCTTTTTAGGTAACTATTAATTCATCTGGTTGTTTGAGAGAGAAAAAAATGGGTTTAAACTGTCAGATACCACCATTAAAGAGACCAATTATGTTTCACCTACTGCAGCTAATTGATGCGGTCCATCAACAGTTTTTCCATCGTCATCAGGACCCCAGCTGTAATCCAACATAAACAGATGAGAAGAGAGGAAAATCAATCATCAACATGGATAACAATAATGGACAAATGCCAAGCCAAGCTGATTATGCCTGGAAAAATAATAAAAATGAATAAAAAGTACTTTACTTAAACTGTCTATTAAAAACACCACCAATAATCAAATTGTACTTTGCCATGCAAATATTGTCAGGTAGATCCAAACTAAGAAACTATTCACGGGAGCTGTCTGATCAGGACCAGCCATGCTTGCTTCTAAATCTCTGGTTAAGTAACTTTGTAAGTTATCATTTTTAAAAATAGAAGAACAAATATGGGCTTGATACAAATTTAGCAAATTCACTAACTTGATGGCTACTCTTACAGTGACCCTGAAAATTATATCAAATGTTACCTTTAAACATTAAACATTAAAAATAAAACTACCAGCTCCGTTTTACATCTCTCTCTCTCTTCTTGTTTGAAATACCGGTATTTTTTTTTTCCTGTTCCGTCAAATGCCATAAACAAATTTAAAAGCTTTAAATGAATGTATTCCTACAGAGTTTTTCCTTCCACTTTTAATTTACTCTTTAGTCAGTGAATAACATTTCTTCTTTGACATTATAAAACTTTAGAATAATAGTGTTTTTTGTTGGTGTTGTTGTTTTTAACCAGTTGAAGATGAAAATAGGAATAAAATGCCCATGTCTGGTATGGTTTTGTCATTAATACAGAGATTAAGATTGTAAATATGCTGGTCAACTGTGAAAAACTCTCTTTACTCTTTATAAGTATTTATATTTAAAGAAAGAGAATAATATTGTACTATAAACCCATCTTGAAATATTTTAAAAGAGGAGATTTTTCTATTATACACGATGATCTCATACTTTTGATCCTTGTACAATGATAACATGACAGAAATTTGTTTTTAATCAGCTACATTCACAAAATTAGGTCAATTTTTTAATATTTCTTTATTATCAAACAGGCCATAGGATTGAAAGCAACTGCCTGTCAATTAAAACCTTCAGATTTTATGTTAAGGCAATTTGCAAAATAAATAGTGTCCTATGATAAAATATGAGCATTTCAAATGACTTAGAGTGTCAGTAAAGTTGCTAAAAAAACAAATAGGCCAAAAGCTGGTTCTTCCATAAAAAAGATGTGATATTATTAATGTGACTATGCAGACAACATTGATATAAAACCTGCAACTGTAGATATCATTGATCTGGAAGTTCTTTGTAAAGGCTGAGGCCTCCAAGCTATCTGTCACTGGGCCATCCAGAACACGTAACCCTGGAAACAGAAAAAACACACAACTGACTATTTCTTTGTACATTATCTGCTAAATGTACAGTTCATTGAGTTAAATAGAAAGCAATATCCCAGGTTAGAGCAGTGGAAATATTCCTCCATCTAAAATTCCCCCGTTCTTAACACTCAAAACTCTTTATTGTTGGTACTTGTAATATAGGGGTTGGTCGATAATTATGGGCTGAGGGTCTAACAGTGTTTTCTCAAAGAGCCAGGGTCCTGAGGGTTTTTCAGGCATGGTTAACCAATCAAATATCTTTTCAGAACAAAATTACACTATGTTCAGTGGTCACATGGGCATTAAAGATTGCGATGCTTGTGCATTTGGTAAAATACAGAAAACTGGCAGCTGTTTTGGATAGAAATGTTATGTAAAATGCATGTTTTTATACATTGTAATGTGCAATTGAGTGCCAAGACATTGTCATAGATGACCTTCTATGTGCTTTTCATAAAGTGAATTTTGTTTTATCCAAATATTTACCTCTGTGAGATCATTCAGGAAAACCAAGGGATAAATAATTCACATTTTTGTTTTTGAGCTTAATAATTCTATTAAAGTCTGACACAAATCTTGAACATTTTAATACACAGTGAATTATGTTCAAAGCATAACTAATTTGCAACTAAGTAGCCTATTAGTATGAGTAAATATTGCATTTAAGCATGTCATGGCATCACTTCAAGATGTAGGAAAATGTCTCCTAAACCATGCACAAAATTCAACAGTCAGCATTATCTTTAGATTAGGTAACAGTCAACAGTTAAGAAAGTGAAATACAGTTTTTGACATTAACACTTGGCAATCTCACTCTGGTCTGAGTATTGCTAGTGTGACAGGTCAAGCATATGGTAGAGGAAATAAAAAACAATCTAGCTTCACTCAGTATTTAAGTCTAATAATGTATTACAGTCGAACCTCGTTTATTCAAATTCGGGTTGTTTAAAGCCGAGGCATTATTCGAAGTCCTGATTTTTTCCCTATATAATTTAATGTAAAAAATATTCTGATTATTCATTTGCAATAATCAAAGTTTCAGCATTATTTGAAGTCAGTTTTGGTCCCCAACATACAGTTTTAATGCTATCTTCACACGTCCAAAGATCAGTCATGTCACCAGTCAACAATTATGTATTCTTACCCTCAAACTGTGAAGGGAGGTTATTCCAGTTAACATCAATGTTTGGCTACATTAATTGGTCGGTAAAAGTTGTAAATTGGATATGACAGGTTGATAAGTTTGACAATCAGTTACTATGTATAATCAAATAAGTAGGGTGACACTTCATTTTAAAGTTGACTTGTAAGCAATATTGTCTCACAGCTGTATTGCAAACTGTCAGGGTGGATAGGTATTAATGTTGACTCGATATCACTGTCACCTAAATAAAGAAATGGCAAGCATAGCTAGTGAAATCTTAGCTGAGCAATCTGGTACCTGAAGGACCCAGCTATTGGGGGATACCCAAGGTCAGCTACAATTTAGTACAATGTGATTAAATACTATGTGCTTGTAAACCATTATGTAATGTATGTTGCAGTTTGTTGACAATGATAACATTTTCACATCTATTTGACAATGCTTTATACATATGTGTATACATTTCGATTTGTTATTATCTTGAAAATAACATAAAAAAACAAGAGAGCCATGATGGCCCTTAATCGCTCAGCTGAGGACACAGGCTTTTAGTAGGCTCATATCTGGGGTCAAGTAATTAAGAGTTATTTACTTGAGAAATCTTTGGTGAAGATTGAACCATTAGTGTGGCCACTGGGCAGATAACATTTTCTAGAATTTTACCTAGTAACTGACTGAATCCACATGACCCACTTCAAAAAATATGTAAGATTTCATACTGGCAAACATTCTGGCCAAGTTTGGTGAAGATTGGACCATCAATGTGGGCTCTAAGTGTTTTCAAAAGATTATTCTAAAATTTGACCTTGTTACCTAGTTGTTGACCCCACCTGTCTTTATTACAAACTCACCTGAGATTTCATGCAGGCAAACATTCTGAACAAGTTTGGCGAAAATTGGGCCATAAATGTGGTCTCTAGTGTGTTCACAAGCTTTTTCTGAGATTTGACCTGGTTTCCTACTTTTTGACCCCACTTGACCCAATAATGACTTCATCCGAGATTTTAGGCGGACAAACATTCTGACCAAGTTTGGTGAAGATTGGGCTATAAATGTGATCTCGAGTGTGAGTTCACAAGCTTTTTCTAAGATTTGACCTAGTGACCTACTTATTGACCCCACGTGACCCAGTTATAACTTCATACAATATTTCATGCAGGCAAACATTCTGACCAAGTTTGGTGAAGATTGGGCTGTAAATGTGGTCTCTAGTGTGTTCACAAGTTTTTCCTATTTATTTACCTTCTGTCCTAGTTTTTGACTCCTGGTGAACCAATAATGAGCATTTCATGCAGACAAACATTCTGACCAAGTTTGATGAAGTTTGGATAAAAACTGTGGCCTCTAGCATGTTCACAACCTAAAATGGACGCGGCAAGCCGGATGACGGACGACTGACGATGGACGGAGGGGTATCAGAAGAGCTCACCTTGAGAACATTGTGCTCAGGTGAGCTAAAAATGACATTTATTCTATTATTCCTTTCTTTTCAACAATTAATTTTTCTTATTTTTCATTTTAACTGTATTATGGTTTATACATTGCCCTTTTCACATTACCGCAGTGAATTACATAAATGGTGGACTCCAGGTCGGAAAATTTGGTAAGTGAAGGCAAATTGATTTATTCCAACTCATACATTGTTTGAAGTAAATCAGATGTCCCTATAACTTCAAATAATCAAAGTTCAACTGTATTTGGTATATTACAAGCAAGAAGTAATGCCTTGCATTTATTCTTATAAATAGATGATAAGTTCATTTCAGTGACGTCTAATTTCAGCATTATTATTGAATCAGGTGTTGCAAGATGCATGGCTGTGAAGTAACCAGCTCCCTGTGACAGGGCCAAGTTGATGTTGTATAGCGCCTGTGGCAGTTCAACTAAGGCAATAAAAATATCAAACAAAGACACCCAGTGACTTGATTTCAGATTTGTGATGCCTGGCAACACAGATTTCATATCTGAAGCTCACTGGAACACCTTGACGATACTGCATCTACAAACTAGACTTCTGTGGGAAGGTCCCTTACCTGAGATTTGAGCTCCATAAGAAACACCCACCCCACACACATTGTTAGGTACTGCAGAGATTTCACCAGCACATCTTGTGCCATGATGATTAGAGGCTGAAACCAACATGTTTATTAAAAATATGTTCAATTAAACTTTTCTGGAAAAATAAATTTTGGATTCTGCTTTATACATTATTTTTAAGTGTGGTAAAAGCAATGTTCATGAGTTGTGGTGAAAACAAAATAACTAAAAGTTTAAAATAATTGCAGAACAAAGCATAACACTAATGTTACTACATTATATTATCAGTAAATTTTAAGCATTTGTTGTTTTATTGCACACCAACACTTGATAAGTCATATGGGGCCAATATTATTTTAATGAATAGTTAAAAAAATGCTCAATGCTAATATGACCTGAATGACAAGTAAAAAAAGAGGCATTTGGAAAAAATTTGGTACACATATGCACATACACATGATTAAATTTTTTGTTAGATAGAGAAATATGTTTATAAATTGTTAAATCACATGAACAAATTACTTGTTGTTGTTTTATTTATTCAGAAAACATTTGCATCTTATTAGTAATTTTTCCAGTATAATTGTCAACTTTAATCAAGTATAATAACAAAATGAAACCTTGCTGTTGGAAGCCAATTAGTCATAAACTAGACTGGTTTCTACAGGCAACATATTAACTAGACTGGCTTCAATGGGAAATGCAAAAACTAGACTGGTTTCCATATTACAAACATAAACAAGGTTGGTTTCCATATGACACATGAATTAGATGGGTTTCTATAGAACACACATAAACCAGACTCATTTCCATAGAACATACATAAAAAGACTGGTCTCCAGAGGACAGATATGAACAGGCCTGGTTTCTACAGGACTCATATAAACAAGGTTGCTTTCCACAGGATACACATCAAGTAAACTGGTTTCCACAGGATACACATCAAGTAAACTGGTTTCCACAGGATACACATCAAGTAAACTGGTTAACACAGGATACACATCGAGTAAACTGGTTTACACAGGACACACATCAAGTAAACTGGTTTACACAGGACACACATCAAGTAAACTGGTTAACACAGGATACACATCAAGCAGATTGGTTTCTACAGGACACACATCAAGTAAACTGGTTTACACAGGACACATATCAAGTAAACTGGTTTCTACAGGACACACATCAAGTAAACTGGTTTACACAGGATACACATCAAGTAAACTGGTTAACACAGGATACACATCAAGTAAACTGGTTTACACAGGATACACATCAAGTAAACTGGTTTACACAGGATACACATCAAGTAAACTGGTTTACACAGGACACACATCAAGTAAACTGGTTTACACAGGATACACATCAAGTAAACTGGTTTACACAGGATACACATCAACTAGACAGGTTTCCACAGGACACACAAAAACTAGACTGGTTTCCATAGCTCACACATAAAGTAGACTCGTTTCCACAGGACACACATAAACTAGACTGGTCTCCATAGGACACACATAAACAAAACAGGTTTCCATAGAACGCATTTCAACTAGACTGGTTTCCATTGAACACACATAAACAAAACAGGTTTCCATAGAACGCATTTCAACTAGACTGGTTTCCATTGAACACACATAAACAAAACAGGTTTCCATAGAACGCATTTCAACTAGACTGGTTTCCATTGAACACACATAAACAAGACAGGTCTCTATAGGACACACATGAACTATACCGGTTTCAACAGGACACTCATAAATAAGGCTGGTTAGCACAAAACACATAAACTAGAATGGTTTCCACAGGACACACATAAACTAGATATGTAAAGAAACTAGTCTAGTTTATGTTTGTCCTATAGACTAGACTGGTTTCTAAAGCCATACAAAAACAAGTTTCCATAGGACATAAACTAGACAGACACAAATAAACTTAACTGATCTCCATAGGAAAAACATAAACAAAACTGAATTCCATAGGATGCAGATGCCACTGCCAAGGTGTTGACTTTTCAAAATAGAGACATATCAGTCAAATTACTGGCCTAACACTAAACACTGACAATAATAAATTGAATACAAACTCTTGATACAAATAATAATACTATTAACTCACTTCTACTTTTTTGTAAACAAGTCAAAGAAAGATTTCCAATGACTTATTATGACTTTAGACATTTGTCTTGCTGAAGCTATCTACTTCAGGTGGTTCTATAAGAAAAAATATATTAAAGCATACAGGACAAAATTATGAACTGAATACAAACTGAATATGCCATTAAAAGTATCTTAAAATTTATGAAGTTCCATGGCTAACTTTGTACCAAGTTGTCTGACATCAAGTTTTTTTTTACCTTATATAGAAGGGGCCTAATATAATGATATATAAGAACATCACTGAATTATCTATTTATAAGGTATGACATTGTTTTCTTTATATTTTATATCAGTAAATAATAAAGGTGAATAAAGGTGGACCTATAAGAATATGTTCTCACGATCAGATCCATTGGGCATGGGGTCCTCATCATCATCATTGAGATCCCAGCTGCCAGCCTTGTTATAGTTGTCAAACAGGTCAGGGTTTGTCCATTCCAGACCTGATACAAGGAAAAGTGACCAATGTTCATGAGACATTACAAGGGCTTCTTTACAAGTTTCGGAGACTTGTAACTTTAAGCCCCTTACTTGATGGATTCAAATACCAGTCACATAAAGAACTTTTAAGAGGAGAGGTCTTTCAGCTGACCTACAGTGTGCTAGTGGATCTACCCCAACATAGTCTGAAATAAGTGGTAGTCATACATTTGTATAGCCCGGAGCTACCAAATTTCAAGCTTATTATTAATCATTTTTAAAAATTAAAACTAAAGCTGTACAGTACATCCAACCATGAAGTTGTGTTTTTATTCTTAAAAGACACACAAAATATTTAGTTACTAGTTAAAACACAAGAAAGTAAGGGGTTTCAAAATCTGAATGATCTGGGTGTTTACATATCATATTGCATAGTTAGTGTCATTCAAACCATAAACATCTGGCTTATAAAAGAAGAATATCACAATAAAAATATATTGCTCACCTCAGTTCCATAAACATTTACTAATAGTGAGAAAGGAATATAAGCAATGTTTAAACAGACCAGAATCTAGGTAAACAAAATAACTGTTCAATACTCAAGAAAATCTCAAAAGAGGAAAAGACCTTTCAATAGCAGTTATATAAGCAGAAATAGCTTTGAACCATCCTACTTTATTTGGATATATGCAAAAATGTAGTAACTTATTACAGAATTTCATGTTTAGAAACAATTTCTTCCAAGAAAAATATCAGAGAATGGCCTCCTCCCAAAAGCGTAAATGCTAGACTTACCATCATCGACCACAGCTACAGTGACCCCATGACCTGTGACCCCATGCTGCCACACCCCAGTCACATTGACATCCATCTTGGAATCCCAACTGTTAGACTGGTAAAATACAAAATAAAATTCCTTAAATAATTTATTCAATGCATAGCAATTAAGTCTATAGATTATTAATAACGAAATCTACAATGTGATGTCAGATATGGCAACAAGTCTCAGACACCACAGTGATAATGTTGGAGTTGACTGTACCATGGGAGAGGAGAACAGAATACATCTATGAAAGGTAGTTGAAGTATTAAGACCTTGGTGATGATTGCAGCTGCCAAGTTTGGAAAACAACAATCTTCCCAGAGGAATGAGGTTGTATGGGGTTCCCTGCACAGTCGGTACAAGCTATTCTTGGAACACTGGGCATCAAAGGTTATTCAAGAATGTCTACAATCCAGGCTAATATCAAGGCTGCCGAAAGAGAATTTAGTTGGCCCTAGCTCAGACCCAATGAGGTGGCACAGAAGCCTATAGAAAAGTGGTTAACAGCTGCTTCATCACCACCTAAAGAATGTACCTTGACAAGGGGTTAAACATTCAGGGGGAAAAAATGGGTACTGTGTTGATGTCTGTGAATCGCTGCTAGCCATCCTAGTACTGTATCATGCAATGTGAGGAACTGGAGTCACATTTGCACTAGTCTAAAGAACTAATTTTGCAGTCCATATTCTTGTTGGTTAAAGATAAATAATATGTGACACAATAAAAATCAGTCTCAATTTCACAATGAAACAGAGTTCTTTGATTTTTATTCATTCCAACATTAACAACATACCCTTCCAAATGCCTTTAAAATTAGATTTGTTTGTTCAAGTTAATGTCCCAAAAAAGTCCTTTTAATCTATTGTCATCATGAGATTGAATTCTCTTCAAGCAAACATATTGCTGTACAGAATCACTGTAATTCCATGTATTTATGCTTGATCACACATTGTTCTGCTACTGGGCTATCCAGTCAATAAACTTACCAAAGTTATTACAGCTCAAGAAAATAATTTTTACTTCATTTCACTTTTCACTAATGATTAAATAAAAAACAGATCACTTACCAAGTGCCATTGTTTATGATAAAAAGGGTCCTTGAAGTTCAGTTGAACTGATCGCTTTTGTCTGGAGAAAATCACTTGCTGGGAGTACCAGTCTATGCTGTCATGCTTATCAAACTGGGCCTCAATTTCCTTTACTTTAAGCTTCAATTCTGGTCCACTGTTTTCATACATCAAATACTGACTTTGCGAACTGTTATTTAATACACAATTAGAAAGAAATAGAAATACACTGTTTAAATGGCCAATAGGGCCTTTGTTAATCATTTGTAGTTCATCAGCCAGTGAATCAACCAGTGTTTTATTGGAAGAATAATGACATACTACATGCACAGCCCAAGCTAGTGTTTGATTGTATTTGTCCTTGTGTCGTGGAAGTGGGACACGTTTCAAAGGACTAACCAATACCTCCTCTTTCAATGTTGAGTAATATATGACAAGTATCAGAACAAGTGAACCAAACAGAATAGTTCGCCTCCATTGACTTCTCCATAATCTGAAAACAAAAACAAGCTTGTATTAGCTACTAGACTTTTATATTACGGAATGTAGTAATTGTTATATTGCAATATTATTAATGAATAACCCACAAAATGGGGTTTCAAAGAAAAATAAAGGATTAAGTACAACTCCAGCCTATAAACAGTTGTTGAGTTTTGTTAAATGCATGTTATTACTATTGTGTGTTTCTTCTGTTATGCCAATCATATCTATAACTTTGTATAGATTTTCTATTGTATTCTATGCAATTTAGATTGAAGCTTTTAAGTAGTATTGTGATGTATTTTATAATAACATGTACATTTCCTCGTAACAGGCAAGACATATTTTTGTGAACATTTGAGAGTTTGTCTTGATACAGGATTTGAACTGTGCCACTCTTCTTGATTTCCCAGCCTACAATGGAAATATGTGTAATTTCTTGTGGCACTTGGAATAGTTTAACTCTGTTAAGTCGGCTGCTTTTCTCTTAGTCGTTACAATGAATTCAAAGCTAATACAATGAATAGAAAATAAAAAAAAATATAAAGCAATTTTAATAGAAAATGAGCAAGAATCATTTGGACAATCAATTTCTATTTCATGTAAAGTTTTACTTTATAGCGATGAAAGAAACTTTATCTTGAATAAAGTCAAGGCTGGACAATATTGACGTGAACGGGTTTTAACCTTGAGTTTTAAATGGTTGAAACTTAAATCTGGTCAATAATCATGATGTGGTGACCAGGTCAATAGTGGTCAATTCAGCTATTTTAATAAGATTTTGACTACAATTAGTTCCGGGTTTTTTTATTTCATTTATGCAGTTTAAAATATATTTACCATCGATGTGCCTTTAAGCATCTTAATTTTATGTTGTCTCACAAATTGAAATATGGTAAATATTGGTCAAATGAAAATGAAATCTGTAAATTGATGTCTCACTGGACTGTTCTTTTATAAAACCTCTAATGACACTAACCTGTTGATCCTGACTGTTGCTTTGCTAATTGGCATTGCAACATGCTGATCAGGCAATAGTGACTTGGACCAAGGACAATAAACAGATACTTGGACCATGGGACAGACTGGACTGGGGGAGGGGCTGGCCATTTGACAGCATATGTGGTGGTTGATAATTTGAGGGTCAGGTCAGTAACTAAGGTCATAAAACACATTTCATAATATATTAACACAATGTTCAATTCACTCATAAAAACATGGTTTGTGTTTTTGTCATTGGGCAGTCCGATAACTAAGTTGTCTGCCCTTGAGTACTCTCCGAATGCGCATGCACATTAAAACTTCCGGGGTATAAGTAGAAACTTTATCAGCGTGTATAACACACACATCGAGTGACATAGAAAGTTAATTAAAGAAAGAAACAAAACCAAAATGGAAATCGCCGAAATATTGCTGAACATTTAAAGGTGTTTATAGCGGGAAGGTGGTCGAAAACAGAACTGTTTCATGGCATCGATTTCCTCAAAACAAGCGACTGCGACGCATTTCGATGGTATTATAACACTTCGCCCTCCCTCAACTGGTAACAGTTCGCCCTTGATTGGTAACAGCTCGCCCTAGATAGGTAACAGTTCGGACCTTACTTTATAACGTGTCGCCTTCGGATATAAGTGTATACATCAAGAAAAAGTAAATTGGTTAATTTATTTATAACCATTCACATTGTATTTGTTTTCTTCGTCTTAATATACATTATGCGCTCTTCTGATATAAGTGTATACGCCAATCTTCGTTCTTAAACATCTTTAAGAAATAAGTAAAAAGAATGTAAACTTATTATTTTTTTATTAATTTGACACCATTCACATTAAATGTATGCTTCTTTTGTCTCCTTATTCTTTATTATTATTAACAATGTATTATTAGCATCGTAAATTATTATATTTTTATTTTTCATATTTTAAAATTGTTTTAACCAAAGAAAAAATTCTGATCCTCCCAGTACAATATGTGAACTGTCACTGTTCCTTGATTTAAATGCAATGTTGCGACCTAAAATAAGATCATTATACTGTGTACGTGGTTTATTTATTTCATAATTTATATTTAAATAAAATTCCGCTGTTGCAAGGATTTTAATGTTACTTAGTTGCATACATATTTTGTTGCAAATACTTTAATAAGGTTGTCATACTCAAGATGACTTGAGTACGCAGTTATCTTATAATTGCACATAAAAGCGTGAACGTTAATTGGTGTTCGCCTACAGACATTATTGTGATGATACCATTAGCACTAATCTTGATAGATAATTAGTCAGTGTGATCTTGATTAATGTTTACCGACATAGACGTATATAAAAATTAAAATTAATAAATTGGTCAGTGTGTGATTGTTAATTGATTTTTGCCTAGTCATTATTATGATGATAGCGTCAGCACTAATCTTGATTGATAATTAGTCACCATGATCTTAACTGATGCTTGCCGTCATAGACGTATATAAGTGCTTGCAATTAATAGACTAGTCAGTGATTCAATCTCGCAACGTACGCAATACTGTATGAAAAGTCGACTAAGACGGCAACCAACTAATTGTATTTGTATGCATATCTTATAAAATATTATATATATTATACACTATATAAGAAATTAAATCAATTATAAACTTTACTTGACATCATTTTCCCCCTTCATTTAACGCGTGGAAATCGTACACTTATATACGAAGTACTCATAATGCATATGAAGCAGATGAAAACAAATACAAATTGATGTGAATTGTGTCGAAATAATTATAAATAAGTTAACAAGCATACACTTTTGCTTGACGTATACACTTATATACAACGGCAACATGTTACTGATCAAGGGCGAACTGTTACCGATCAAGGGCGACCTGTTACCAGTTAAGGGAGGGTGAAGTGAATTCTTCTCGAGTTGGTCTCTCCTTTTCAATTCATAATTGCCAGTAATATCTAGCTTGTAAACGCCGATAATTCGCTCGATTAGCTGATACTCCCTTCAGGATCCAGCCAAACGACGCCAGGTCCTCCTTTAAATCTGTTAGCTTGAAACGGTCTAATTCTTAGTTGTTTACACAAGCTTCGTTGATTTCTTTGTCCGTGTCCGCCATCTTTTTTTTTTTACTTAGTCCCCAGAGGCTCGGTGACGAGTAGCCTCCCTTTGAATTCAAGGGAAGTAACCGAGTTATCGGACTGCCCAATAGTGTGCTGTCTATCATTTCCCATAGTGTGCTGTCTATCATTTCCCATAGTGTGCTGTCATTTCCCATAATGTGGTGTATATCATTTCCCATAGTGTGCTGTCATTTCTCATAGTGTTCCGTCTATCATTTCTCATATTTTGCTGTCTAGCATTTCTCATATTGTGCTGTCTATTATTTCCCATAGTGTGCTGTCTATCATTTCCCATAGTGTGCTGTCTATCATTTCCCATAGTGTGCTGTCTATCATTTCTCATAGTGTGTTGTCTATCATTTCCCATAGTGTGCTGTCTATCATTTCCCATAGCATGCTGTCTATCATTTCCCATAGTATGCTGTCATTTCCCATAGTGTGGTGTCTATCATTTCCCATAATATGTTGTCTATCATTTACTATAATATGCTGTCTATCATTTCCCATAGTGTGCTGTCATTTCCCATAGTATGCTATCTATCATTTCCTATAGTGTGCTGTCATTTCCCATAGTGTGCTGTCATTTCCCATAGTGTGCTATAATTTCTCATAGTGTGCTGTCATTTCCCATAGTGTGGTGCCTATCATTTCCCATAGTGTGCTGTCATTTCCCATAGTGTGCTGTCATTTCTCATAGTGTGCTGTCATTTCCCATAGTGTGCTGTCATTTCCCATAGTGTGGTGTCTATCATTTCCCATAGTATGCTGTCTATCATTTCCCATAGTATGCTGTCTATCATTTTCCATAGTGTGCTGTCATTTCCCATAGTATGCTGTCATTTCCCATAGTGTGGTGTCTATCATTTCCTATAGTGTGCTGTCATTTCCCATAGTGTGCTGTCATTTCCCATAGTGTGCTATAATTTCTCATAGTGTGCTGTCATTTCCCATAGTGTGGTGCCTATCATTTCCCATAGTGTGCTGTCATTTCCCATAGTGTGCTGTCATTTCTCATAGTGTGCTGTCATTTCCCATAGTGTGCTGTCATTTCCCATAGTGTGGTGTCTATCATTTCCCATAGTATGCTGTCTATCATTTCCCATAGTATGCTGTCTATCATTTTCCATAGTGTGCTGTCATTTCCCATAGTATGCTGTCATTTCCCATAGTGTGGTGTCTATCATTTCCTATAGTGTGCTGTCATTTCCCATAGTGTGCTGTCATTTCCCATAGTGTGCTATAATTTCTCATAGTGTGCTGTCATTTCCCATAGTGTGGTGCCTATCATTTCCCATAGTGTGCTGTCATTTCCCATAGTGTGCTGTCATTTCTCATAGTGTGCTGTCATTTCCCATAGTGTGCTGTCATTTCCCATAGTGTGGTGTCTATCATTTCCCATAGTATGCTGTCTATCATTTCCCATAGTATGCTGTCTATCATTTTCCATAGTGTGCTGTCATTTCCCATAGTGTGCTGTCATTTCCCATAGTGTGGTGTCTATCATTTCCCATAGTGTGCTGTCATTTCCCATAGTGTGGTGTCTATCATTTCCCATAGTATGCTGTCTATCATTTCCTATAGTATGCTGTCTATCATTTCCCATAGTGTGCTGTCATTTCCCATAGTATGCTGTCTATCATTTCCTATAGTGTGCTGTCATTTCCCATAGTGTGCTATCATTTCCCATAGTGTGCTGTCATTTCCTATAGTGTGCTATAATTTCTCATAGTGTGCTGTCATTTCCCATAGTGTGGTGCCTATCATTTCCCATAGTGTGCTGTCATTTCTCATAGTGTGCTGTCATTTCCCATAGCATGCTGTCATTTCCCATAGTGTGGTGTCTATCATTTCCCATAGTATGCTGTCTATCATTTCCATAGTATGCTGTCTATCATTTTCCATAGTGTGCTGTCATTTCCCATAGTATGCTGTCTATCATTTCCCATAGTGTGCTGTCATTTCTCATAGTATGCTGTCTATCATTTCCCATAGTGTGCTGTCATTTCCCATAGTGTGGTGTCTATCATTTCCCATAGAGTGCTCTCATTTCCCACAGTATGCTGTCTATCATTTCCCATAGTGTGCTGTCATTTCTCATAGTATGCTGTCTATCATTTCCCATAGTGTGCTGTCATTTCCCATAGTGTGGTGTCTATCATTTCCCATAGTGTGCTATCATTTCTCATAGTATTGTGTCATTTCCCATAGTGTGCTGTCTATCATTTCCCATAGTGGGCTGTCATTTCCCATAGTGTGCTATCTATCATTTCCCATAGTGTGCTATCATTTCTCATAGTATGCTGTCTATCATTTTCCATAGTGTGCTGTCATTTCCCATAGTGTGGTGTCTATCATTTCCCATAGTGTGCTGTCATTTCCCATAGTGTACTATCATTTATCATAGTGTGCTGTCATTTCCCATAGTGTGCTGTCATTTCCCATAGTGTGCTATCATTTGTCATAGTATGGTGTCTATCATTTCCCATAGTGTGCTGTCATTTCCCATAGTGTGCTATCATTTCTCATAGTGTAATGTTCATCCTTTCCCAAATTTAGTCATTTCTCAGTGCAGTCATTTCATATAGTGTGCCTTCATTTTATTTACCATAGCATTTTGACATTTCCCACAGCATGCCATTATTTCCTACAGTATGCAGTCATTTCCCATATCATGCTGTCATTTCCTATAGTGATATCATTTCCCATAATGTGATGTCATTTTCAAGTGTGTGCTGTAATTTTTCTTACACAGTTTTAATTTGTTGTTAACTGAGTTTCTCTCTGGCACAAATTTGACAAGACCGTCTAAATCTCAAATTCTAGATCACTAGGAAAAGGAAATCTTTATTTAAAGCAGTGTAAATGTGAGGATCATCAATCCGTATTATTATTATCCGTAATTGTTGTGTTTTGTCACCTAATTTTATCTGCATCATTTCTAAGATACCTAATCAACATTTTTATATTTAATGTTTATTAATAGCTGCTGTTTTATATCCTATATAAATTACATAATTTATCAATATATAAATTAGTGCATATTTTAGAAAGCAAGCAGTTTTTAACCATTTAATTACCAACTGTTGGATTAAAGTGATCAGACATCAACATTAAGTTAAGACACACAATTTTACACACTGTGGAAAATTAATTATATATTCTTTCGTGCTTTTTTTTCTTCCTTACCCTTCATTTCTTTTTTTACTCCTTCCTTTCTTCCTTCCTTTTGGCCATTCTTTTATTTTCTATACTTTCATTTCTTTCTTTTTCATTCGTTGTTCTTCTTTCACTCTTCCCTCTTTCCTTACATTTGTTCTTTCATTTTTTCATTTTTTTATTTGGTTTTCTTCTTTATTGTTTTCTTCCTCTTATATGTCCTTTTTTATTCTCCATTCTTCCTACCTCCTTTCATCATTACACTCACATTTACTTTTCATTACATTCTTTCTTCCTATCTTTCCTCTTTTCCAATCACTTTCTTTTTATGTATTACTTCCTTTTTGTCCCATTTTCCTTTCTCATACTTTACTTCCACCTTTCTTGCTTGTCCTGGTTCTATTTCACTTCATTATGTCTTGTTTCTTTGTTCTTTTTTAATTTTTTCTATCTTCCCTTTTCCTTCCTTTTATTATAATCATTGCTTTCTCCAGCATTCTTCCTGTTTTTTTTCTTTATATAGCATTTTCTTTCTTTATCATTATTTTTTTCTTTATTTTTGTTCCTTCCTAGTTCTCTTCTTTTTCCATTTTCCTTCCAATTTTATTTTTAAGTTTCTACCTTTATCATTATTCTTTCCTTTTTCTTCTTTTAGTGTTGCCTGTTTTTCATTCTTCCCCTTTTTTTCCCTCTTCTGTTGTCACTTTTATATCTTCCATTATTCCCGTATTTCTTTCCCACCTTTCTCTTTCCTCATTATTAATGAGATTTGGGTTGTTTTATGGTGGTTTGATTCACGGTTTGTTGGGAAGTGAGTTGTTGTGTTGTGGTGTTATTTGTGGTTTGGGATGATTCTGATTGTTTTATGGTGGTTGATGTGTGGTTTGTGGTGAGTTGGGTTGTTATATGGCGGTTGATGTGTGGTTTGTGGTGAGTTGGGTTGTTTTATGGTGGTTGATGTGTGGTTTGTGGTGAGTAGGGTTGTTATATGGTGGTTGATTTGTGGTTTGGGGTGAGATGGGTTGTTTTATAGTGGTTGATGTGTGGTTTGTGGTGAGTTGGGTTGTTTTATAGTGGTTGATTTGTGGTTTGGGGTGATTTGGGTTGTTTTATGGTGGTTGATGTGTGGTTTGTGGTGAGTTGGGTTGTTATATGGTGGTTGATGTGTGGTTTGTGGTGAGTTGGGTTGTTATATGGTGGTTTATGTGTGGTTTGTGGTGAGTTGGGTTGTTATATGGTGGTTGATTTGTGGTTTGTGGTGATTTGGGTTGTTATATGGTGGTTGATGGGTGGTTTGTGGCAATATGGGCTGTTTTATGGTGGTTGATGTGTGGTTTGTGGTGATTTGGGTTGTTATATGGTGGTTGATTTGTGGTTTGTTGTGAGTTAGGTTGTTATATGGTGGTTGATGTGTGGTTTGTGGTGAGTTGGGTTGTTATATGGTGGTTGATTTGTGGTTTGTTGTGAGTTAGGTTGTTTTATGGTGGTTGATGGGTGGTTTGTGGTGAGTAGGGATGTTATATGGTGGTTGTTTTGTGGTCTGTGGCAATATGGGTTGTTTTATGGTGGTTGTTTTGTGGTCTGTGGCAATATGGGTTGTTTTATGGTGGTTGATTTGTGGTCTGTGGCAATATGGGCTGTTTTATGGTGGTTGATTTGTGGTCTGTGGCAATATGGGTTGTTTTATGGTGGTTGATTTGTGGTCTGTGGCAATATGGGTTGTTTTATGGTGGTTGATTTGTGGTTTGATGTGACACAGTCATCATTTTACCTTTTTTTCTCATGAGTTCACAAGATACACATTTTCTGAAATAATGGGTCCTAACTAAACCAAACGGGTCCCTGTATATAAGGTATACCCTTTATTATTATAATATTACCTCATCTACCAAACCGGCTGCAATAGCTCAGATGGTAGAGCGTCGGCTTGCGGATCGGGAGGTCGTGGGTTCGAACCCCGGCCGTGTCATACCAAAGACTTTAAAGTTGGTAGTAGTGGCTTCCCTCCTAACGCTCAGGGCTACGGGGACAGCATTACGCCTGACTCGTCGGTGTCTGTATAATGGACCGGCCGGGTTCAGTCCCTGGGCACCTCATAAGTGCCCCTGTGCTGTAATGATAGAAATGTCGCTGCGCAGTATCTGCAAAAATGCCGGCTAATCCCATCCCATCCCTCATCTACCAAACTCTGTCTTCACCTTTACAATAACGCAACCATGAATATGTTTTTAGCCAGTGTTGCTTGAACATACTTGATTTTTAGTGTGTGACAAAATATCATCAGTATCACTATTGTTTAAGTCGGGCTCCTTTGCCGAAAAGTGCTGTCAGCATTTGCTGTTTCTCCTTTAACTGCAGGCTACTTTACTTTTTCGGAGGCATCACAAATATATCTTACTAATAGTTAGTTTATAAACAGATAGTAACGTGTGTTTAGTATGACCTGTCTTTAGGCCTGTTTCCATTAACTGAAAATTGAACCCATCTGTGGATTATTTACAAATATGTCTGGTACAGATTTTAGTTCTTGTGGATGACATATTTCTTTTTCTTATGTCTAGAATAAAAAAATGTGTGTCATGGGCGCGTTATACAGAGGTAAAACGATCACTGGTGATATGGGTTGTTTTATAGTGGTTGATTTGTGGTTTGTGGGGATATATGCACTTGGTGTGAAAGAAAAACTGCAATAGTAAACTAAAGAACTCAAACATGAACTAAACTGTTAATCAAAGCAATGAAAAGGGTTGTTTGGCTGGTGTAAGTTTAACCCTGTAAGCGATTAAAGTTGTGCAAATAATGGTCAAAATTGTTCCATGGTAAATCAAATGCACTGGAAAGCAGGCATTTTGGGCTGCAAAAAAGTACCTCTTCTAAAAATATAGATTATACATTGTGTCATTAACATCCAACAATAGCAACTATTTTATTTAAACATACAATACTTTCTTTATGTTTGCATTTTAGCATAAATTAGGTCTAAAATAAATGCACAGAATGCTACTGGATATGTCTAATATACAACAAGTTTAAAATTAACTCCCAGTTAATTATTTCGTCACCAAAATACCCCTATAATCTGAAACTAAAAATCTTAAGTGTGCCAGTCTCTTCCAAACGCATGCAGATGCTTAAAACTGAGATGCTGAGATGATAAAAATGAACTCTGCCATTACATAACTTGGTACAGAGCCTCATTGGGCAATGAGGCCTCATGTGGGATATTGCAAATATCTAAGACTTGTAGATTATGCATAGTCAGCGGAACACATGTTGTAATAACAGTTTGCTCGCTGTTTTGACCCAATGCTCTAATCACTAAATAAAATTTCAACATGGCGTTATTCATTCCTTAGTATGCCTTTAATGTATATCTGCATTACATAATATACTCACCTAAGCTACTAGTTTAAACAGATTACAATATTAATGTTAATTTTTTAAGCATGCCTGGACAAAGTTTGCACATCTAGTCTTTTTCGACATATATATTTGTTTCAGTACACGCATGATGACTGACCACGAGTAGCCAACACCATGCCAGATCAATCCTTCATTCTTCTAAAATTCAGCTTCCTCATAACTCTAGACAGTGTCAAAAGCGACAGCACCCAAAAACTGTAGCCTCAAGTAGCAAGCAAATTGTTGATGCTCCAAGATGCAAGACAGACAAAGGAGTACTATAAAAGTTCACCTTGAGCATAACATGCTTAGGTAAGCTAAAAAAAGAAAAAGTGAGAAAATGTATGTGAAAGAGGAAGGAAAAGAGTAAATGAGGGAAAAGAGAGGAGGCAGAGAGGGACAGAAAGAAGAAAAAAGAAAAGAACATTCCCAGAACAGTAGTTACAGTATGATAATATCTCTACGTAATCGATCATATATGTATCATACATCTTGAAAATTCAAGATAAAAAAATAAAATAAAAAATACTGACCACAGACCGAACAATCATACTCAAGAAAGATGGATGTGAGATAAATCTATACTGTGTGTTCGTCTTAGATGTCCACAGAGGTTGGATGTTTTTTCTCTCACTTTTTCGCACTTGTTTGTAGCAAATTTTGAACAGAGTTTCCAGTCCTTTGGATATTTGAACCAAATATTGCCAAACTTGGCCCTTTGTCAACAGCATGTTGCAGACAGCATGTTGCAGACAATCTACTGACATCAATGAACTGAATCAATGAAAACTAAAGCACACAAAATGATAACCCAATAACATGCAAATGAAAAAACAATTTTTTCAATATCTGTTTGACACTGAAACAAAGGATACCTTTTTCAACCTAACAATGCATGTGTATTGATATGAGAACCAGTACTCAGCTAAATTGTTACTTTGGTTCAAGGTGAGGTTGAATGGTTGAATTGGGTTCAATAGTCACATGGAGTTGGATAGTTACATGGGGTTGAATAATCGCATGGGGTTGAATAGATTAGTCACACATTTTTCCTGGATTGGGATTAGGGATTAGCCGGCATTTTTGCCGATACTGTGCAGCGACATTTCTTTCATTATAGCACAGGGGCACTTATGAGGTGCCCAGGGACTGAACCTGCCGGTCCATTATACCGACACCGACGAGTCAAGCATAATGCTGTCCCCTTAGCCCATAGCGTTAGGAGGGAAGCTACTACTACCAACTTTAAAGTCTTTGGTTTGACCCGGCCAGGGTTCGAACCCACGACCTCCCGATCCACAAGCCAACGCTCTACCACCTGAGCTATTGCGGCCGGTCATTTTTACTGGAAGGGGTTAAATAGTTCAATGGGTTGAATAATTGTTAAGCCTAATAAAATAGGTCCATAGCAGCTACCCTGTTATTCATGCAAAGAGTTTTTAACTTATGTCTGGAATGATTCTATTCTGTTTAGGATTTTTTTTCAACTAAATCTTTATGAGTGAAGCTTACCAAGAAGTCTGGCATGGTAAAATTATCAAAAAAATATTTAAAAAAATATAAAAAAAAAAAACTTTGCAAATTAAATAGAGTAGTTCTTCTCATTTATCTATCCATTTTCCATGACATCAAGAAATTGTACTTGAACTTATAGTGCACAAGAACGAAGTGTTCAAATAAAAACTATAGCAAATAAAGGATTAATAAAGGGCCTGGATAATCTAAACAGGATAATGATAATGATGATGAATGAGCATCATATTTATAAATACATAATGGTTCGGGGTATAAAAAGAGTTCAAGTTCTAATATTTTGTTATGATGGAAAGCATCAGATGAATAAATGAAGCAAATGATATGTTTACTGATTTAAAGCAATAAGCAATGATATTACCTGTAAAATCGTTGAATATCTATTTTGAAGTCTATATTTATTTGCACTGTTTTTACTGTTTCGTTTTCGTGGCAGGCGTTCATTAGAGTTACTCCCCTTGTTGTGTATGCTAATTGATTTCGTCTGATTGGCTACTTGCGCATGCATAATTACAAACTCCCCGCAGTGATTACTTCCCTTGACAGTACATTATATCACTGCCACCAGCAAGTTTTTCGCCCAAATACAGGCGGATAGTGTGTTTTTTTATGTTTTTATTTTTTTCTGGACTTATCTCCTCAAAATATAGTATCTTTCCTTTAAAAATGTTAATTTATCATACTAAAAATAAAAAGTAACTTAAAATATGAAAAACTATGAAATTATGAAAGTCTTTCGTGGCGTGTTTGTGGCAATCTCCTCACAGCGATTACGTCACGCGTTGCTACTTAAATCTCTGCCACCAGCAAGGATCACGTGACGATAGAGTATCATGTGAAGTAAACATGGCGGCCTCCATAAACACGCCACGTTTGACTTACATAATTTCATATCTTTTCATGTTTTAAGTTACTTTTTATTTTTAATGTGATAAATTAATATTTTTAAAGGAAAGATACTATATTTTGAGGAGATAAGTCCAGAAAAAAATAAAAATAAAAAAAAACACTATCCGCCTGAATTTGGGCGAAAAACTTGCTGGTGGCAGTGATATAATGTACTGTCAAGGGAAGTAATCACTGCGGGGAGTTTGTGTTTGTGGAGGCCGCCATGTTTACTTCACGTGATACACTATCGTCACGTGATCCTTGCTGGAGGCAGAGATTTAAGTAGCAACGCGTGACGTAATCGCTGTGAGGAGATTGCAGAGATTTAAGTAGCAACGCGTGACGTAATCGCTGTGAGGAGATTGGCATAATTAATCTCCGAAATTATTTGGCAACAGAAAATGGCAATCGGAACTCCTCGGGTAATTCCGTCCTCGGGACACTCACCGAGGCGTGCGTTCAGTGTAAAAAACCGATGGTCGTGTTGTCCTTTTAGCAAAAGACATTTAATTTGACCATATATTTGTCGTTTAATGATGTGTGAAGTGAGCAAAATCATAACATGAAAACGAAACAAGGCCATAAATCGTTAATGATTTGCATACTGATTGTTTAGACCATTTGGAGCAACGTTACACTTCAACTCCTCCTTGTTTTGAAACAGATACAATGCTGACTTCACTCTGATAGCATGACAAATGAAGGTATTTGGCATATTCCTCTGTCAAGTAATGCAAAAAACAAAACAACGTATGAAATGACATTGCATTGTAGTATATTACACTTTAAATATTGAATGTGTTTGTGACTTTATAATTATAAAATCAATTGAAATATGTTGTCAAGAAACCCCAGGTTACGATCCTACTCTACCTATTGAACCAGTTGTGTTGTTGTTGTTTTTACAATTTTTACACTTGAAGGGAATATGTCCCATCTCTTAAAAGTTTTAAAGGAATGTCATCTTCATCTAGCTTCAATTGGAAGAACACCTTGTTTCTCTTTGGAGATAGAGGGGATCTGAGTTCAAATCTCAGTAGGAGCAGCAAGATACGGGTGCCGGTCACTTCGGAAAATGACCACCTTGGTAAATTCATCTTATATAAGGATTAATCCAGTCGGTTCGGTAAATAGGTAAACATAAAGTATAGTACCTGATTGAGACAGCGAATTGGATATATCTAGGTGTGAAGAGATTTTCACACACCAGCCCGAGACAGACAATTTAATCATTTATTAATTTATTTATTGTCTCTTAGTTTTAGCTAGCAGAGCAGGTGTCAGCTAGAAAATACATCCGGGCCCATCACAATTTCTTTGCTCGAAAAACTCAGGATGTAATTAAAATAAATATGAATATTTATGTATGTATTATTATCAAACGTATCTGTAATGCTTAAAATTATGTGGTGTATATTTAGATGCTTAAAGTAACATTTTATTACATTATTTTATTTTAGTTTTCTAGTTGATGAGCATATCTTCTAACTTAAACAAAGAGACAATAAATAATGAACAAATGATTAAACACTTGGACAAAGGGCCAATTCTCAGTCTCAGTCAGGTATTATACTATATTTTTACCTATTTACCGAAACGACCGGACTCATCCTTACATAAGATGAATTTAGGAAAGTGGTAATTTACCGAAGTGACCGGTAACCGCAAGATACATTCCTTTTTTAATTTTACAATTAAAGTATAATATTGGTTTAAATCATCCACCATAAGATTTAAAAAGGCATCCATTGACAAACACATTAAACCTTTAACATTATGGTTAAAAATAAGGTTAGGCTTGTTTCATCAAAATGGTATGCCCTTATACACATATATATTTTTGTTTTATTTTACAAATTAGTCTGTACAATTGTATCTTTTATATTTCCAATGTAGTCACTGTTGTATTTATAAAATGATTACATTTTATCCATATAATTCTTTGGAGTTTGCAAATTATGCTATTGGTTCTTTTTGAAGAAACATCATTTCTATGCCAGATAAAAAAAATGGTGATTTCTCTGTAAAAATATTGTCATTTCTAAATTCTCTAAACATCTTACATACTCAAGACAATATAAATGAAAATTTTAATTATTTCTTTATTATTTGATAATATCCCAGCTCTGCTTTAAACATAATACAAGTTATTTATGTTGTGAAATAAGGCATTGTGGTGTAACAACAATTTGGGCTATTAGTAAGGCTTTACAACCACTAGGTTCACTATCTAGACATAAATTGTATGTTTTGGTTCTAAGCATGTGGCCTGCAAAAACAACAGCCAAACATACTGTAAACAAGTCTAGTGTCAACAGCACTTACTAATGAATTGAAAAAAGGTTTCCAAAGAAATAATAAGTATGCAAGCATAAAAATAGTTTATTTAATTTGTAAGTTAGTGACAAAAGAGATAATTATAAAATATAAGTGGTAAACACATTGATACCATTACTGTTTAAAACAAAGTTAAATGAATTTAGAATCGTGAAGACATTATACTAATCAAGAATAAATAGCAAACAAGTGTTTTTCTGTGACAAAGTAGTAAATAGAGAATTGTCCAGACTGTTTTTACATATATAAACCACATACATATGTAAAAAAAGTTAAAATGATTTTACATTAATTAAAGAATTCATCTTTTGCCAATGTATGATGTAAACTGGTTTGAACTACCAGTTGTTGAAATGGAACATATGTTTTAAAAGTGTCTAAGGTTGGCATTTTATTTACTGTTCATGCATAAAATGAAATGGTATCAACTGTCACGAAAACCATTTACTTTTTATGATAAATGTGTATTTGCAGGAAGAAGACAAATTTTCTTTCAAATAGAAACAAAACTATTGTAAAGTAAAGAAACGTTTATAGCTCTTAAAAAGCTTAAGTCAAAGTAAGTTTACATAATGTTGGGAAATGTTCACCATTTCTTAGATTTGATCTGTTCTAATGTCACTGTGAACCTTGCAGATTTTTGGCCTTACAAAGTATCAAATTAAAATCAATGATTGTTTAAGTAGCACAATGCACAAATATACATGTTGCAAGCTCCGTGTATTTAGCAGTGTTATTGTTTCACACATTCATCTCTTTCATGCAAACTTGCTTTTATGTTAATTTTATATGCACATTATTACTTTAACATAATGTTTATTTCCAACCATTACACGTAACAAGCTCTTAGCATAGCTTTAGAATCTAAATTGGTTATTCTTCCAGTCGGTTCATTTGGAATTGGGTCTGCTCATTTTGTTAAATGACTCATCACTTATTTACTTCTTGCAGGTGAATACCTTTGTCCTGTGCGTTTTCAAATTTTAGTATATATGGCAATGCTCATTGGACTTTGTCATATATTCTTATTCATGGAAAAGAAACCATGATCGCTCGCTTCGTACACTCCCTTTGGTTTTTAATTCCAGGATGAGTTGCCCTTAACATAGACACTAACCTTAACACAGTAATACTATACACAATCGTCTTGGTTTTAGACAAAGGAAATGAAAACTAGAGTAAGTTTTATGAGTACACACGAATGCATCGGTCTCAACAAATGCGGTAGTCTGCTGACAAAATGGCAGTGTCACTTGTCACGAAATGTTTTTTGTTTGTTTGTATGGCACGTAGGCAGGTCAGTTGTTAAACGTTTTTGAATTATTCTGTCATGTAAGTTGCCTGCATTCAAGTGCATGCATGTCCATTTTTTCTACTTATTTACATGTTTTACGTCGTGTATTTAGAGTACCGAAGTAAAGGGAAATCGGAGTACTTTTTTGCAGTCAGGAGGTTTGTCAATCGCAATAATAATGCTGGAAATTATAACCTTGGCTCGATAAGGAAAAAAACTGAAGACGTTCAGTCTAATTATTCTAAGCCTGCGTTTGGGTAAATACAAATTAATTCTCATATCACCCTTTCAACGGGTTATTGAACATTTAATATTTCGAAGCTCAGTCCTATGCCTTTGTCCGCATGTTCTTTAAGCATTGCTTCCATAATTAGTTGTGTAAGAAAATAAAACATGTGACACTGATTGGGCATGATCTCCGCTGTTCACTAAATGGGTGTGGTTATATTGTCAATTAAGGGATTACAGTTTGTAGCGGTTGCTTTTTAACACCAGGAGGCGGGGCACGAAATTATCGTCGCGACCAATGAACACTTGGTAGGCTCAATGACTGGCATCGATCTGTTTTGATTTGGTCGCTTGCAGTAGGATATATTGCGTAATCAAATGATCGGCTGCTAGCTACTGTCTGGGGCAGTCTTTAGGAGGAATGAGATTAAGTCTGTCGGGAACATCAAAACGGGAGAATTGATGTGCTCAGCGTGAGACAGACCCTTGATATCGGGAGTCTCCCGGCGAAATCGGGAAACATCACATGTCGGGGTACTAAGTGAACAGAACAGAACAGAACATATCTTTATTTCGTCCCAGGTATTACAAAGCAATACAGCATGGGGAATTGAAATACAATAAATACACATAAAACAGTTCCGGTCAATAGAAAGAGTGAAAGGGATAGAGGATAGGGAGAAGGATGAGAGATGTATATAAAGAGAGAATGGAGGGGGGAGCTTAGATCAGACATAAATAGTGTGTTAATAATTGAGTCAAAAATACATGTATACATAGGCTATAAGAGTGCGTGTCAGAATTTCAACAAGTGTTTTACGGAACAGCTAAAGGAAAATAATTATAAGATAGATAGAGTAGATAAGTGTAAATAAGGCAACAGTTTGAAACGATGAAATATTTACAGAACGATGTTTTAAAAGCAAACTATATAACCAGACCAACCAAATCTTAGAATGACGTTACGGGCCCTAGATAGATTTCCGAAGAAAAAATAGGTTAAGTAATAGGATAAGTTAATTTAATAATCTTAAGAAGTGTAGGCTTCGGAAAGGAAATAAGGTTAGTATACATAAAACTTTATAAGACCTTAGCTAGGCACATATAAGCTACATTTACAAATTATGTGTAAAGCTGTACATAAGCAAACTATGATGACATTGCTATATTTGGTTGGTGGTTCAAAAAGGGTAGGATATACTGCATAAGGCATTGGGTCAATATATATGTGACACAATTGATCAACTGGATTAACCAAAAATAAAAGGTGAGTGGTACAATTTTGATTACATATATACATTAAAATTCATAGTTTCATGTATATGTTAGAGAGTTTATTAATATCATTGGCTAAATGACATAATAATAATAATAATAATAATATTAATAAAAAAACAAAAACAACAACACTTTGTATACTGGTTACAACTTTAAACAACTCTGTCTAAAATTGTAAGATTATAAACTTATTGTAGAAATGGACAAAACTGGCCCGGGGAAACTGGAATATGTCAGTTAAGAACACTTTTTCAATATATGTGAAATAAAAATACTGACAGATTTTAAAATTTTAGGCGAGGCTTCTGAAAGTAGAAACATTAAGGGTGCATTATTATGTTTATCGTATAACTGTGTGATTTTATAGCGGATTCTTTCTGCATTAAAAAAATCACAATGAAGGAGATAATGTTTTTCATCACCAACAGATCAATTTTGACATAACGGACATACTCTTTCTTGATAGTTAATACTTATGTACCTTCCGGTCTCAACTGGCAATGAGTGATTAGCTGTTCTAAATTTAAATATGCGGATCATGTCGGCTTTATTAAGATCTGTAAGATATTTTTCTAATCCATGAGTATGTTTAAAACTAAGATACAGTAAAACAGCAAAATGTTTTATTCAAATTCATTTTGGTAAGAACAATAGAACATGCGTTTGTAATAATATGTTGTACTTAGCAAACATAGTATGCAAAACAGAGCTAATCACTGTCAGATACTAAAATTCATGCTGTAAACATATACAGTGAACTAGATAAAAAAAATTAGTCGATATCACTTGAACACAAAGCAAACATAATTTAATACTTTAAATTTTAAGTAATATCTAACAAAGCTATCAAGATAAAAAAAAACAAAAAACAATGTTTTAAAGACATCATATGATGATTGAGACAATACAATACAGTATTATTATTACCTCAATTGTTGGAGATTTCTTGTATGTGTACAGAACATGGTATAAAAACAAAACTAAACAATGTAAGGGAAAACCAGACATTTAAAATATGATTGAGATGTGTTGTACTGACACCTAATTGATGATTAAGGTACATCAATTTATTTTCTTTATAGCACGGACAAGAGAATAACACAGATATGGCAGCATACATGCTGCAGTTTGTCATAACCATATGTTGACCACATTTTCATATTTTTCAGGTCTTATGAACATGTGAGGCCAGTAAATAAAATGGGACACAAACATGTGATATTCCCTGAATTGATAAGAGCCAAATGATGTGGCAAATTTGTTTCAGTCAAGCAGGCTGACAGGTGTAATTTGGGGCAAGATGGGACACAAATTTCCAAACCTGGGACTATGAATATCGGCATGGACTCATCAACAGGATTTTCAAGCATTCCGAACAAGTTGTTTGTAACAGCAGTTTAAAATTCCAGGACAAATGTAATGGCTAGTCATGAATGCACGAGGGCCGCATGTATAAGTGCAGTAGCATATACTTTATAGCAAATGGTAGGAATAGCACAGTGGGTTCTCTCTGTCTTGTCTCCCTTCATCTTGTTGGTTGGTGCTTGAATAGGTGTAGTAATATGTCCTGTAGGTATGGATCTCTGTATGTGCTGGCAAATATCTGTAATTAAATTTTTGTTAAAAACCATTTTTGTAAAAACAATATTTAAATTTGAAGTTTGATCTTTAGTATGAATGTGAAGGATTTATAAGTAATCAATAGCATAGTACATTCAAAATTATATCAACTTGTGTTTTGTTTAAAATAACATATAAACCCTTATTAATAGCCGTTTAAACAAAAGCACCTACACCAAGTTAGAGTAAAATAAACATTTTGCTACAATTGCATATTGTTTTATTCTTGGCAATTCTAGTGGTATAATAGTCAACAAATACGTTCAACATTTTTCCCTAGAAAAAATAATTAAAATCAATAACATTTTATAAAAATGGAGAAACTATTCCAAAAAATATAATTTTGGATATGCATATTTACTGTATTTATGAAAGAAGCAGTGTTATGGAGGGTCCCTGGTCATGATTTTTTTCCATCAAGTTTAACAAGGGCCATGTCCTGTTTCCACGATCACTTCTGTTGATGGAGTCTGTTAACTTTGTGCTAAAAAAATCATACAGATTATTGTTGAAATATTTATCTGATAAATGCATAGTTCAACATTTTTCATGTTCATAGATTGTTTGAAAAAGGAATTGAGGTTCCATTCTGTGCAGCTCATGCCAGTTGTTATAATCGAATATCCCCAGATAAACTGCATAAGCAAGTCTATAAAGATTTAAAAATTAGAAAAATATCGTAAAAATATCTTTAAAAAAGTAACCAATATAACCATGCATGTGTTATAGTGATTTGACTTAAAAATGTTATTGCATTTGCATCAACTTAGAGATATATACAATATGTTATAAAGGTAATGTCAATCTATTTTAGTCGAGGAGGACACCAGACAAATGACTGGGTAGAACCGCTGGCTCATGTATGAATCATAATAATTGGTGCATCATACGTGAGCACAAGCATGAAAAATACCTCTTATCAATTTATCAGAATGACCTCTCCACATGCTTCCACTTTTCTACCAAATAAAACAATCATATGAATATGGGCCTTGGCAAGCGACACCGCCAAATAAAACAATATGAATATGGGCCTCGGCAAGCGACATGCCAAATAAAATAATCATATTAAAATGGGCATTGCCAAGCAACACGCCAAATAAAACAGTCATGAATATGGGCCTTGCCAGGCGGCTCGCCAAAAAAAAAATAATAATCATATGAATATGGGCCTTGGCAAGCGACACCGCCAAATAAAACAATCATGAATAGGGGCCTTGGCAAGTGACGCCGCCAAATAAAATAATCATATGAATATGGGCCTTGCCAAGCGACACTGCCAAATAAAACAATTGTATGAATATGGGCCTCGGCAAGCGACACCGCCAAATAAAACAATCATGAATATGGGCCTTGCCAAGTGACACCGCCAAAATAAAGTAATCATATGAATATGGGCCTCGGCAAGCAACACGCCAAATAAATCAATCATATGAATATGGGCCTTGGCAAGCGACACACCAAATAAAACAATCATATGAAAATGGGCCTCGGCAAGCGATACCGCCAAATAAAACAATCATATGAATATGGGCCTTGGCAAGCCACACCGCCAAATAAAACAATCATATGAAAATGGGCCTCGGCAAGCGATACCGCCAAATAAAACAATCATATGAATATGGGCCTTGGCAAGCGACACCGCCAAATAAAATAATCATATGAATAAGGGCCTTGGCAAGCAACACCGCCAAATAAAACAATATGAATATGGGTCTTGGCAAGCGACATGCCAAATAAAATAATCATATTAATATGGGCATTGCCAAGCAACACGCCAAATAAAACAATATGAATATGGGTCTTGGCAAGTGACATGCCAAATAAAACAATCATGAATGTGGGCATAGGCAAGCGAAACGCCCAAAAAAAATAATCATATAAATATGGGCCTCGGCAAGCGACGACACCAAATAAAACAATCATATGAATATGGGCCTTGACAAGCAACACCGCCAAATAAAACAATCATATGAATATGAGCCTTGGCAAGCGACACCGCCAAATAAAACAATCATATCAATATGGGCCTTGGCAAGCGACACCGCCAAATAAAACAATCATATGAAAGGCCCATTTTCATATGATTGTTTTATTTGGCATGTCGCTTGCCGAGGCCCATATTCATATGAATTTTTTATTTGGCATGTCGCTTGCCAAGGCCCATATTGATATGACTGTTTTATTTGGCGTGTCGCTTGCCAAGGCGCTTATTCATATGATTATTTTATTTGGCGGTGTCGCTTGCCGAGGCCCATATTCATATTGTTTTATTTGGCGGTGTCGCTTGCCAAGGCCCATATTTATATGATTGTTTTATTTGGCATTTCACTTGTCGAGGCCCATATTCATATTATTGTTGTATTTGGCGGTGTCGCTTGCTGAGGCCTATATTTATATGATTGTTTTATTTGGTGTCGTCCCTTGCCACGGCCAATATTCATTTGATTGTTTTATTTGGCGGTGTCGCTTGCCAAGACCCATATTTATGATTATTTTATTTGGCGTTGTCGCTTGCCAAGGCCCACATTCATATGATTGTTTTATTTGGCAGTGTCGCTTGCCAAGGCCCATTTTCATATGATTGTTTTATTTGTTGGTGTCGCTTGCCAAGGCCCATTTTCATATGTTTTATTTAGCGGTGTCGCTTGCCGAGGCCCACATTCATATGATTGTTTTTTTTTGGTGATGTCGCTTGCCAAGGCCCATATTCATGATTGTTATACCACCACCACAAAATGTGGGGGTGGGGGCTATAATGGATTCGCTTTGTAAGGTCAAGGTCACACTTGAAGGTAAAAAATTGACTTAGGAAATATTCTTAAATTTTAACATGTATTTGAATATTTCTGAAACTAGAAAAAGTATTTGCTTGAAACTTAAAATATATATGAAGTGTCACAATTAGGATATGCAGGTCAAGTTTCATAACTCTGTATTGCATTGTGACAAAGTTATGCCCTTTTTAAGTCTTCAAATTTACATACAATCAAGTATTAGACAATATGTCGTGTCCGCTCTGTAAGTCCTACACTAATTGAAAGATTTTCTTTAATCTTGGTTTAAATGTTCACCTCAACAAGGGGATGTGCAGAACCCATGTTACTCTTTTGCCGGCTTAAGGTCAAGGTCACACTTGAAGGTCAAAAATTGACTTAGAAAATATTCTTAAATTTTAACATGTACTTAAATATTTCTGAAATAAGCACAGGTATTTGCTTGAAACTTAAAAGGTATATGACGTATCACAAGTAAGATATGCATGTCAAGTTCATAACTCTGTATTGCATTTTGACAAAGTAATGCCCCTTTTTAAGTCTTTTAATTTACTTACAATTAATACTAGACAATATGTCGTGTCTGCTCTATAAATTCTATACTAATGTAAGGATTTTCTTCAAACTTGACTCAAATGTTCACCCCAACTGGGCAATGTGCAGAACCCATCTTACCCTCGTACCAGCTTTGTCAAGGACATTGGTAGGGGTATGAATCGCATTCAGCGATAGTTCTAGTTTCATTTGGCGGTATCGCTTGCCGAGGCTCATTTTCATATGATTGATTTATTTGGCGGTGTGGCTTGCCGAGGCCCATATTCATATTATTGTTTTTTGGGCGTGCCACCTGGCAAAGCCCATATGCATATTGTTTTATTTGGCGGTGTCGCTTGCCGAGGCTCATATTCATATGATTGTCTTATTTGGCGGCGTAACTTGCCATAATTTATTTTGGCGGTGTCGCTTGGCAAGGCCCATATTCATGATTATTTTGGCGGTGTCGCTTAGCAAGGCCCATATTCATGAATGTTTTATTTGGCGGTGTCGCTTGCCGAGGCCCATATTCATACAATTGTTTTATTTGGTGGTGTCGCTTGCCGAGGCCCATATTCATATGATTGTTTTATTTTTTATTTGGTTGTTTCGCTTTTCGAGGCCCATATTTAAATTATTGTTTTATTTGGTGGTGTCGCTTGCCAAGGCCCATATTCATATGATTGTTTTATTTGGCAGTGTCCCTTGCCAAGGCCCATATTTATATAATTATTTTATTTGGCGGTGTCGCTTGCCAAGGCCCATATTCATATGAGTGTTTAATTTGGCATGTCGCTTGTCGAGGCCCATTTTCATATGATTATTTTATGTGGCATGTCGCTTGCCGAGGCCTATATTCAGATGATTGTTTTTTTTTTTTGGCGGTGTCGCTTGCCAAGGCCCATTTTCATATGATTGTTTTATTTGGCATGTCGCTTGCCGAGGCCCATATTCATTTGAATTTTTTTTTGGCGGTGTCGCTTGCCAAGGCCCATATTGATATGACTGTTTTATTTGGCGTGTCTCTTGCCAAGGCGCTTATTCATATGATTATTTTATTTGGCGGTGTCGCTTGCCGAGGCCCATATTCATATTGTTTTTTTTGGCGGTGTCGCTTGCCAAGGCCCATATTTATATGATTGTTTTATTTGGCATTTCACTTGTCGACGCCCATATTCATATTATTGTTGTATTTGGCGGTGTCGCTTGCTGAGGCCTATATTTATATGATTGTTTTATTTGGTGTCGTCCCTTGCCACGGCCAATATTCATTTGATTGTTTTATTTGGCGGTGTCGCTTGCTAAGGCCCATATTCATATGATTGTTTCATTTGGGGGCGTCACTTGCCAAGGCCCATATTCATATGATTGTTTTATTTGGTGTTGTCGCTTGCCAAGGCCCATATTCATTTGATTGTTTTATTTAGCATGTCGCTTGTCGATGCCCATATTCATATTATTGTTTTATTTGGTGTGTCGCTTGCAAAGGCCCATAATCATGTGATTGTTTTATTTGGGGGTGTCTCTTTTCGAGACCCATATTCAAATTATTGTTTTATTTGGTGGTGTCGCTTGCCAAGGCCCATATTCATATGATTGTTTTATTTGGCAGTGTCCCTTGCCAAGGCCCATATTTATATAATTATTTTATTTGGCGGTGTCGCTTGCCGAGGCCCATATTCATAGTTTTATTTGGCGGTGTCGCTTGCCAAGACCCATATTCATGATTATTTTATTTGGCGTTGTCGCTTGCCAAGGCCCACATTCATATGATTGTTTTATTTGTTGGTGTCGCTTGCCGAGGCCCATATTCATATGATTAATTTATTTTGGCGGTGTCGCTTGGCAAGGCCCATATTCATGATTAATTTATTTTGGCGGTGTCGCTTGGCAAGGCCCATATTCATGAATGTTTTATTTGGCGGTGTCGCTTGCCGAGGCCCATATTCATACATTTCAGCCAAGTTTGAAGAAAATCCTTCAATTGGTATGGGATTTATAGAGTGGACACGATAATGGAGACGGACGGACAGACGGACGGACAAAGCGAATCCAATATAGCCCCCACCCCCACATTTTGTGGGGGTGGTATAACAATCATGAATATAGGCCTTGGCAAGCGACATCACCAAAAAAAAAACATATGAAAATGGGCCTTGGCAAGCGACACCGCTAAATAAAACAATCATATGAATGTGGGCCTCGGCACGCGACACCGCTAAATAAAACAATCATATGAATATGGGCCTCGGCAAGCGACACCGCTAAATAAAACATATGAAAATGGGCCTTGGCAAGCGGCACCAACAAATAAAACAATCATATGAATAAGGGCCTTGGCAAGCGACACTGCCAATTAAAACAATCATATGAAAATGGGCCTTGGCAAGCGACACCAACAAATAAAACAATCATATGAATATGGGCCTTGGCAAGCGACACTGCCAAATAAAACAATCATATGAATATGGGCCTTGGCAAGCGACACCGCCAAATAAAACAATCATATGAATATGGGCCTTGGCAAGCAACACCCCCAAATAAAACAATCATATGAATGTGGGCCTCGGCAAGCGACACCGCTAAAAAAAAACAATCATATCAACATGGGCCTTGGCAAGCGACACCGCCAAATAAAACAATTATATGAATATGGGCCTCGGCAAGCGACACCGCCAAATAAAACAATCATATGTATGTGAGCCTAGGCAAGCGACACCGCCAAATAAAACAATCATGTGAATATGGGCCTCGACAAGCGACATGCCAAGTAAAACAAACATATGAATATGGGCCTTGGCAAGCGACACCGCCAAATAAAACAATTATATGAATAATATGGGCCTTGGCAAGTGACACTACAAAAAAAAACAACAATCATATAAATATGGGCCTTGGCAAGTGACACCGCCAAATAAAACAATCATATGAATATGGGCCTTGGCTGACATTTTTACCCCTTTGTGTACATTGTAGATTAATTGGTAGTGTTGGCTCCACGGGGAAGCTACGGGTTTGATCCTGGACTGTGACATAATTGTTAAAATGGTAGTGGTATAGCTCTCTTACTTAAGCTCCAGCAAATTTAATTAGATAATGTGACTGGGTGTGGTATCATGCCAGGTGTTCACGGCATGCTATACACATTGAAGGCAGCACTATATCTGCATCAAGTGTAACGGCTTCACATAAAAAACAAAATACTGTTGGTTGGACGTAAATCTAGTCAACAAGTATTGTTGAGCAATTTAATCTCATTATATAAATGTGTCTATTGCTATTGTTATGTTGATTGACAAAGTAACAACATAATTTATGTTATAACATGAAACCATTCTAACTGTTAACTGCAGTACGTTGGGCAAACGGGGCGGGCGCTCAAAATTAAGAACTACATTTATACTCATTTTCTAACTACTGGACATTCTTTACCTTATTTGCCTTTGTCTACTGGTAGATAAAATTTAAATATCTGTGAAAATTTTGATAGGACCTTTTCTTATTTACCTATTAAAATGCGCCACCACAAAAACAATGATCTGCAGAAAAATGCAGAACTTATCTTTAATAACTTGCCTTTTATACAGAGTATACGGTGAGACAGACTATTAATTGTGTTGTGTTGCCAATTACAGGGGCCACTTCCCAACACAAAATGGCTCCCCAATATTTATTATATTTTCTTTATTCTAAAAAGGTTAATGATTATAAAGCAAATTAAAAGGAATTTAATGTAAAGCAATATATGCATAGAATTTTAATGATTTATTGAATACACAACAACATAATGACAATGACAAAAGTAAAGATGACCAAAGTAAATGACATTGTGAGGGGTTTACATTGGAGTGATCTGCAAATAAAGTAGTTAAGATAATGAGAATGTAAGATGTCTAAAGTGTTCAAAAATGAATAATTCACAAGCATCTTAATAACAATACATAAATAATAATTCAATGTCATCAAAGTTATTTTTAATAAACACTTTTTTGTTTTAAAATGAAGAAACAATTTCAGTTTTCAGTGTGTATCTAGAAAAGAATCAAGCAGATGCATTTATATTGCCATTTGACTACCAGATAAAGAGAAGAAAAAGTAATCTAATCAATAGGCTATCATGGTTTGCTGTATATAAGTTAAACAAAAAGTAGATTCTTTCCTCCCCTCCACAAAAATTAAAAATACAAGTTTTCCCACTAAAACTGTTCAGTCTTCTACAACTGTTCATTCGATTAATTTTACTAATCAAACATTCAGAAATATCACTTTTGAATATTAATACATATATTTTTTACATACCAGCTGACTTAAAGTTAAACTGTAACAAAGATGATATTTAACTGACTTTTTATATCTAAGTCCAAACATGTTCAATGTCACTGTTGTGTACTAATGATGGGATAGGTTAACGAAATAAATTCTGACCATTTTACAATGTCTTTTTACAACGGTTAAGCTGCAATTTGAAAAAAAAGAGGTTTTTACTTCCAAAAATTTACAGTTCAATAAGGGTAAGTTAGAAGAAAGAAGAAAATGGACATAATTTATAATTAGGAAAAATGTAGAATTGTAAGTAAGAGCACAAAAACTGGATATTTACAACAACTATTTTTCTTAAACAATATAAAGTTCCTACAAAAAAAAAAGATCTCATCATTTATGTCCATTAAAAATCATTATTAAAACAAGAAATTGTGCCCATCAAAGGTAAGGAATAGAAAGAAAATCCAAAAAGTTTTACAGTAGTAATCAGTCAGAGATTCTTTACCGACTCTAAATTTAACAAGACTGATAATAAGACTGACAAAAAACTAAAACATTTTCAGTTGCAACCAAATTCCATTCCAAGGACTCATATAAAATCTATGATATGAACCCATTTTAAAATGCTGTTTGTATGCTCTCCTCTCAGCATCTGAAAATCATTTTTATCTACGACATAGCAGGGATGTGCTTTTCAATGGAAAAACATGTTCTGAACATTTGTATAAATAAAAAAAAATTCCCAATAAAACTACAAAAAAATGTCTGTTGAAACTGTTTATTTTCAAGTCTGTTTATTTTCAACCAATTCTAAAAATATTGTGAACACTGTTCAATCCACTTTGTGACTCTTGTTTCAATAAACAATACTTACAAACAAATAATAACAGCATGTTGACGTTGGGATGTTGTTTGCAAACCCAAACACCATGAAAGTACAAATGTTTTCCACTGCTGTGACCTACACTAATCAGTCTTCAAAATGTACAAAAGATGTTTACAGTAGGACTTCAGCATTAATCCTGTATAGTCAAATTCACATCTTGCCATGGGAACCTAAGTTCCAGTATCATTCACATCTTAACTAGGGGAGATTACAGCTGTTGTTTATATACTTGGCAGATGTCTGCCCTTAGTTTTCAGTACTTGGGACTTCTTGTATGACATGGCAATTGTCTAAGAGGCAGTGACAACTGGGGTGGAGGGTTGAGTGTCCATGGCTTCTGCTTGGCTCAGCTCGCCATCCACTCCTGTGAGCAGACAACACAAACAATGGTTATGGTAGTTGTAAAAATAGTTACTATAAATTTACATTATTTGCATGCAAAATGACCATTGCCAAGCATTTAGAGTCAAGACTTGTAACTTTGCTGCCCCTAACCATGTGGGTTTGAGTGCAACTTCTGAGAAGAAATCTAATGTTGACAGGTCTTCCAGTTGACTTACAATGGGTTGGTGGTTTTACTTAGATATTTGTATTGAAGCTTTCCACCTAAAATTAGCTTGACAACACCAGTGTAACCATAAATGTGATGGTGGAATGTTACAAAAACACACAAAAACCCCACTTGCATACTTTATACCAATAGGTATGACCACTAGAAAAATATGCCAAGTCTTGTTCTTATCTATGCACTTAAAAAAATTGCTATCATGATATAAACTTCATAGAACATACAAACAAAATTTTGCTATGAGCATTATGACAATGTAGATGCTCAGGTGAGTGGAGTAGCTCCTTTTATTATTTAATAGTCAAGCTGAAGTGGAAGAACTTTTTTTCAATCAAAGTATAGTTAAAATGCTTCAGTGCTACTAGTCTATGTGGCCATGGACATGGGTGTGGGGTCAGTATTGAGAAAAATATTACACTTACATTAAAGCAATAGAGTGTAAAAGTGTCTCAATTCTGGCTCAGAAACATATATCTTCAACACCAGCTAGTGCTGCTATACTAAATGCAAAACCAGTGTTTTCTTTTAATGAACACAGTACAACGTCCAGCTTGCCACTGATGGGCAGACAGAGGTTATAGCAATTTAAATGTATCTATAGGTTATACTTTTATGGTTATTATTTGATAAATGCATTAACCCCAATTAAACTTGTTGATTTAAAATATGTGAAAGCTGTAAGTCACTGAAAGGGTTTGAATCACTGGGGGGTGGGTAAAATCTTTTATTTGGAAAGTTTTTTCAAGCTGACATGAAGTTTGTCATTAGTTTTAGCCAGAAATTTGTCTAGATTACACTTTATTGACAATTCATTTTCCTTTCCATATTGGGTTAAATGCAACAACAAACTCCCCCACATTACCTGTAACAGGTGTTGGTGTGTCAGGTTTTCCTGTGTTGGTTCCAGAATGTCCGGTGGAGGCTGGGAGGGGCTGGGAGGCAGGTGGTGGAGCTGGGGAGCCCTGCTGGGCTGAGGGTCCCAGTGGTGTCATGGGTGAGCCCACATTCTGCACCAGTGATGCTGAGTGGCTTACGGCCGGCTGGGAACCTGTACAATGGGAGAGATGGTAAACAAGTAAGATAAATCCCAAGATAAGATACATGATCATAAATAAAAGATAATAATCATAATAATCGTATAAAATTTATTTATTTTTGTTTGTTGTTACATTGCACTGACATAACTATGATTTTATATGATTATACGAGTATTAGCGATGTCCAGCTAATTATTGGTGAAGAAAGACCGTAGATTTACATCCGAGGGGCTGAGAAGTTTCAAGTCAGTGACATGCCATGGGCGCCCCCCATCTAAACAAGAGGGCCATGATGGCCCTTAATCGCTCACCTGATGACACAGGCTTTTAGTAGGCTCAAATCTGGCATCAAGTAATTAAGAGTTATTTGAGAAATCTTTGGTGACGACTGGACCATAAGTGTGGTCACATTTTCTAGAATTTTACCAAGAAACCTACTAAATCCACATGACTCACTTCAAAACATATGTAAGATTTCATACTGGCAAACATGCTGGCCAAGTTTGGTGAAGATTGGGCCATAAATGAGGCCTCTAGTACGTTCACAAGCTTTTGCTAAGATTTGACATAGTGACCTACTTTTTGACCCCAAGTGACCAAATAATGATCTCATCCAAGATTTCATTCAGACCAACATTCTGATCAAGTTTGGTGAAGAATGGGCTATAAATGTGGTCGCTTGTGTGTTCACAAGCCTTTTCTAAGATTTGACCTACTGACCTACTTATTGACCCCCACAACCTAATAATAAACTCATTCAATATTTCATGCAGACAAACATTCCGACCAAGTTTGGTAAAGATTGGCCTATAAGTGTGGCCTCTAGTGTGTTCACAAGCTTTCTCTAAGATTTGACCTAGTGACCTACTTTTTGACCCCACGTGACCAAGTTACCAACTCATCCAAGATATTATGCAGAAAAACATTCTGATCAAGTTTGGTGAAGATTGGGCAATAAATGTGGTCTGTAGTGTGTTTACAAGCTTTTTCTAAAATTTGACCTAGTGACCTACTTTTTGACCCCATGGGACCCAATAACGAACTCATCCAAGATTTCATGTAGACTAACATTCTGACCAAGTTTGATGAAGATTGGCCTATAAATATGGCCTCTAGTGTGTTCACAAGCTTTTTCTAAGATTTGACCTAGTGACCTACGTTTGACCCCACGTGACCCAGTTACGAACTCATCCAAGATTTTATGTAGACACACATTCTGACCAAGTTTGATGAAGATTGGCCTATAAATATGACCTCTAGTCTGTTCACAAGCTTTTTCTAAGATTTGACCTAGTGACCTACTTTTTGACCCCACGTGACCCAGTTACGAACTCATCCAAGATTTCATGTAGACAAACATTCTGACCAAGTTTGATGAAGATTGGCCTATAAATATGGTCTCTAGTGTGTATTCACAAGCTTTTTCTAAGATTTGACCTAGTGACCTCCTTTTTGACCCCACGTGACCCAGTTACGAACTCAACCAAGATTTCATGTAGACAAACATTCTGACCAAGTTTGATGAAGATTGGCCTATAAATATGGCCTCTAGTGTGTTCAAAAGCTTTTTCTAAGATTTGACCTAGTGACTTACTCTTTGACCCAATGACGAACTTGTTCAAGATTTCATGTAGACAAACATTCTGACCAAGTTTGATGAAGATTGGCATATAAATATGGCCTCTAGTGTGTTCACAAGCTTTTTCTAAGATTTGACCTAGTGACCTCCGTTTTGACCCCATGTGACCCAGTTACAAACTCATCCAAGATTTCATGCATACAAACATTCTGACCAAGTGTGGTGAAGATTGGGCTATAAATGTGGTCTCTAGTGTGTTTGCAAGGTTTTCCAAAAATTTGACCTAGTGACCTACTTTTTGACCCCAGGTGACCGAATAATGAACTCATCCAAGATTCCATGCAGACTAACATTCTGACCAAGTTTGATGAAGATTGGATAAAAATTGTGGCCTTTAACGTGTTTACAAGCTAAAATGTTGACGACGAACGAAGTGGTATCACAAAAGCTCCCATTGAGCATGTGCTCAGGTGAGCTAATACAAACACACACACTTTTCTTTGTCTCCAGAACATGCAATGGACTATGCTTATCAATGCTGTTTACTAAAAGTGGAATGCACTATTACAGTCATGTTACATGAAAATTCCACAAGGAATACATCAAACAGACTTTACTACTGACTGATGAGAAATAAACAGTTTTTTTAAATAACAAAATCAAAGTACGAAACAGCCACAGTGGTGTCAAACAATAAAGCAACTTTAACAGGCACTGAGAGCTGGACATGATGATATAAAGACTACCGTAGCAGACCTAAGAGATAAAAAAACAACAACTAAACAGTACTGTGAAAATGTAGATTTATGCAATCAATACTGTCGACAGGTTTACAAAGAAAGAACAGGCAGCAGACCAGTTGAAATAATTATACCTCAATAATAACAGAAGGTTGTGTTCCTTACATCTTGGATAGGACTGTTTTATGTTCCAACAAAGTTTTCAGTGTAATATTCGATTTGAACATTAACAAATATTAAAGACAAATGCAGTGCCTACACTGTTTAACTTTTCAATCAAGAAAAGCCTGAGGCGTGAAAAGCAACCAAACTGGTCTCTTCTCCAGAAATGCAGAAGGCTTAATGCTACAAAAATTTGCTGTCAAAAACTATGCACTAGTAATATTTTTTTAAATTCATCAACATAGATCGACCAACTACCCTGTCCATGCTGTAAACAATAAATCAATAATATAAAACAATACATAAATAAAGCCACGGGCACTCAAGTGCAATGACAGCATTTTTTCTCAAAATAATTGTAATTGCTTTTTTTTTTTTAATTCATTAGACCTTTTTTATATTTACTTGATGTTAAACTCAAAATTTGCAAATACACAATTTCTTATATGTCTACTGATATACTTCTACCTTGATATACTTTCTTTTTTATGCATACACACAGTCATTGGATTTTGGCAGGAGCTTTTACTATGAGTCTACATTTAAAGGTCCAGTAAATATGTATTACTTAATAACAATAAACCTTATTTTAATATGTTTAAAGATAATATGTAGGTCATTATAACTGAGTGCCAGAAAATAAAACCATAAATTAAGTTTCTGCAGTTTGTTAAGGAATGTTACAAAGCAATAGCTTGTATATTATATGTAAGGCAATATTAAACAGCCTTACATGAACAGCCAAACTGAACTTTCCTCTTCTGGTCTGATTATGTGAAGTGTAAAGTGTCACATTAATTAGCAACATAACTAGTACAAACTTGGCTGGCTGATCCAGTGGGATAGCTGTTATGTCATATATAGCCACCATAAATCTGTGCCCTTAGTCAGATCTCTAGACACTTCCTGCCTCTATGTACAGGGATTATTAAATTGATACGGTGTTGTCCAATACAACTCACTTAGCTTTGTGATAGGTATGCTATGTCTTGTATATAGCATAGTGGATCATGAGCCAGGTCGAAATTAGGGGCAGACAATCATGTTATACTAAAGAGTATGCTGTGATTTTGTGTATCTATTATGCATTCTTTTATGAAAACAATATATGGAAGTTTGTAAAAATATCTTTTTCAAACCATTTTTAACCAAATGAAAACAAAAATGCTAAAACTGAAATCATTTTATATGACCTTTATGTATACATTGTTACAAACTGTTGCTTTTGACATTGAAAGACAGCTAGTTATGTGTTGTTTAAGGGTTAATTTTGGTACGAGACAAATTAACTTTTCATAAATAATTTAATTCATTCCACCACCCCCCTCCCCATTTTTATTTACCAACCCACTAATTCTTGACAGCTTGTTTTCTATGACACTACATTTTGTTTTCACAATTTCCTATTAGTGCCAATTCGCTAGCTTAACGCTGGCCCTCTCATAACTTATTTTCAAGGATGGTTTATTGGCTATTGTCTGGCTGACACAGATCTCTGTCGAAAAATGCTTATTTTTTGACACCTCAATTGTCAGCATAACTATTATATTTTCTAGTCCATAAAAGTATGCATGCAAAATGCAGAGGAGTACTAGTTATGGTACAAAACTATGTACCATCTTAAGATATAAAACTTAAGATATAAAACAAACATCAGAAGTAGGTGATGATATGAATAGTGGGAGTATATGACAATATGTACTGTACACATGGTGATCACATGTATGTCAAGGTGACAGAACCAAAATGGTCCCAGAAAATTTGCATTGATTAATAATTAGGCTAACAATTAAAAGATAAATTGGTCCTATCCCAAACAATTTGTCAATCTCAGGTTTTTATATATAAAGCACAAAGGTAACAATTACTAAAGACCAGGCCTTACCATCTCCACCGGCCTGTTGAGCCTGTTTCTGTTCAGCTGTCATTTGCTGTACTGCGATCTGCCTTGCCCGGAACTCTGCTGCCCTCACCTGCTCCATGTGGAACTGCTGTCGTTCTTGCAGCAGCTGCTGGCGCTGGTACTCCAGCTACAACATTTCACATACAGTCGTTTGTAGGGATGATGGGACAGATGACGATGAAGCAATGAAGATACAAGGATCAATCTAATTAATAATACGTAATATTATTTCAAAATTAAATCTTTATTTTGCTAGTGTTAATTAAATTTATTAGTTTAAGAGGATGGAATGGGATTTGCCGGCATTTTTGCCAATACTGTGCAGCGACATTTCTATCATTATAGCACAGAGGCACTTATGAGGTACCCAGGGACTGATCCCGGTCGGTCCATTATACTGACACCAACGAGTCAGGTTTAATGCTGTCCCCTTAGCCCCAGGCGTTAGGAGGGAAGCCACTACTACCAACTTAAAAGTCTTTGATTTGACCCAGCCGGGGTTTGAACCTGCGACCTCCCAATCCGCAAGCCGATACTCTACCACCTGAGCTATTGCGGCCGGTAGATTAAGAGGAATCTCATGTGCAGCAGCAATATAGGATTAGAAGGAGAAATCTTCTGTGTTCTTCACCAACAATGGGCAAATATAGTCAAATTGACCACACACGTGTCTTGATAATAAAAGATATGGCTATAACAAGGGTGAAACATGTTGTCTTACTGCCTCTCTCTCTCTGTCCATGATGGCCTCCAGTTCATCAAAGTGTCGCAGTTTGATCTCTAGTTTCTTCATTTGAGTTTCCACCAACAGGGCCACAAGGCTTTTGATCTTACGCTCCTCCACTGCAGCAAGGTGCTACAACATGACAATGTAACAAATCATTGATCTTTTGCATATAGCTCCTAAGTTGGGAACTAAAGGGAAAAGCAATTGTATGATAAAAATATTGATGAAAATTAAGTATTTATCAAAGAATATATTAAATTTAAAGGTTTGTTAAAATAATACAGAAAGAAAAGTAACTCTACATCTAGCATTAAATCTATATAGAGCAATTTTTTTTAAAAAGTGAAACAAATGAACAATGATCAATCTTTTCAATCTATATTATGTCATTTTTATCACTTTGTTACCCAAAGTTAGGATGGTACTTAAATAAACCCCAGCCTTATTTTCACTTACTTTAGCCTTGACCGCTGCTGCAGAGAGTGCTGCTGCAGCTGCTGTGGCAATATTTCCTTGGTCCTTGTCTATTGACTTCTTGACAAGCTCCAAACACTCTGAGGCCTTGTTTTCATCTCCCTTCTTCTCATCCTTATCATCACTCTGCCATTTTGTAAAACAATTTGTAATAACTTTCTAAAATACGGATTATTGAACCATGCAGTGTATTTAGTTTATTGTACATTTATTTAGTTGAATAAGGTTCTTTTGCTTTTTTTCTTTACTCAATTTCAGTGTCTGAACGGTTATAAAATCTGGTAACAACTCCTAAAATTTGTACAGGTTCACATGATACTAAAGATAATGGTGAAGTTTGAACAAAAATGCCTTTAAACAGAAGGAAAAACATGGACAAAATTGTGCCAAGAGATAAACAGATAGCATCTTTACAATCAGTGTATGACAAAACAATATAGAGACCCTATGCCATTTTTGGTTTTAGGGTGAAAAAAAAAAATCTACCCACATGGACATAATACCTCACATCAATCTTCCAGTTTGGACATAATACCTCACTTCAATCAATCTACCAGCCTTGACATAATACCTTACATCAATCTACCAGTCTGGACATAATACCTCACATCAATCTTCCAGTTTGGACATAATACCTCACATCAGTCAATCTACCAGCCTGGACATAATACCTTACATCAATCTACCAGTCTGGACATAATACGTCACATCAATCTTCCAGTTTGGACATAATACCTCACATCAGTCAATCTACCAGCCTGGACATAATACCTCACATCAATCTTCCAGTTTGGACATAATACCTCACATCAGTCAATCTACCTGCCTGGACATAATACCTTACATCAATCTACCAGTCTGGACATAATACCTCACATCAATCTTCCAGCCTGGACATAATACCTTACATCAATCTACCAGTTTGGACATAATACCTAACATCAGTCAATCTACCAGCCTGGACATAATACCTTACATCAATCTACCAGTTTGGACATAATACCTCACATCAGTCAATCTACCAGCCTGGACATAATACCTTACATCAATCTACCAGTCTGGACATAATACCTTACATCAATCTTCCAGCCTGGACATAATACCTTACACCAATCTACCAGCCTGGACATAATACCTCACAGCAATCTTCCAGCCTGGACATATCTAACATAAATCAATCTACCAGCCTTGACATAATATCTAACATAAATCAATCTACCAGCCTTGACATAATATCTAACATAAATCAATCTACCAGCCTGGACATAATATCTAACATCAATCTACCAGCCTTGACATAATACCTAACATCAATCTACCAGCCTTGACATAATATCTAACATCAATCTTCCAGCCTGGACATAATACCTCACATCAATCAATCTACCAGCCTGGACATAATATCTAACATAAATCAATCTACCAGCCTGGACATAATACCTCACATCAATCAATCTACCAGCCTGGACATAATACCTCACATCAATCAATCTTCCAGCCTGGACATAATACCTAACAGCAATCTACCAGCCTGAACATAATACCTCACATCAATCTTCCAGCTTGAACATAACACCTCACATCAATCTTCCAGCCTGGACATAATATCTAACATCAATCTTCCAGCCTGAACATAATACCTCACATCAATCTTCCAGCCTGGACATAATACCTAACATCAATCTACCAGCCTGGACATAATACCTAACATCAATCTACCAGCCTGAACATAATACCTCACATCAATCTTCCAGCTTGAACATAACACCTAACATCAATCTACAAGCCTGGACATAATACCTAACATCAATCTACCAGCCTGGACATAACACCTAACATCAATCTTCCAGCCTGAACATAATACCTCACATCAATCTTCTAGCCTGAACATAATACCCAACAACAATCTTCCAGCCTGGACATAAACCTTACATCAATCTTCCAGCCTGAACATAATACCTCACATCAATCTTCCAGCCTGGACATAATACCTAACATCAATTTTCCAGCCTGGACATAAACCTAACATCAATCTTCCAGCCTGAACATAATACCTCACATCAATCTTCCAGCCTGGACATAATACCTCACATCAATCTACCAGCATGAACAAAATACCTCACATCAATCTTCCAGCCTGGACATAATACCTAACATCAATCTTCCAGCCTGGACATAAACCTAACATCAATCTTCCAGCCTGAACATAATACCTCACATAAATCTTCCAGCCTGAACATAATACCTCACATCAATCTTCCAGCCTGGACATAAACCTAACATTAATCTTCCAGCCTGAACATAATACCTCACATCAATCTACCAGCCTGGACATAATACCTCACATCAATCTTCCAGCCTGAACATAATACCTCACATCAATCTTCCAGGCTGGACATAATACCTAACATCAGTCTTCCAGCCTGGACATAAACCTAACATTAAACAATCTACCAGCCTGGACATAAACCTAACATAAATCTTCCAGCCTAAACATAATACCTCACATCAATCTTCCAGCCTGGACATAAACCTAACATCAATCTTCCAGCCTGGACATAATACCTCACATCAATCTTCCAGCCTGGACATAAACCTAACATTAATCTTCCAGCCTGAAGATAATACCTAACATTAAACAATCTACCAGCCTGGACATAAACCTAACATAAATCTTCCAGCCTAAACATAATACCTCACATCAATCTTCCAGCCTGGACATAATACCTCACATCAATCTACCAGCCTGGACATAATACCTCACATCAATCTTCCAGCCTGAAAATAATACCTCACATCAATCTTCCAGCCTGGACATAAACCTAACATCAATCTTCCAGCCTGAACATAAACCTAACATCAATCTTCCAGCCTGGACATAATACCTCACATCAATCTTCCAGCCTGAACATAATACCTCACATCAATCTTCCAGCCTGAACATAATACCTCACATCAATCTTCCAGCCTGGACATAACACCTCACATCAATCTTCCAGCCTGAACATAATACCTTACATCAATCTTCCAGCCTGAACATAATACCTCACATCAATCTTCCAGCCTGGACATAATACCTAACATCAATCTTCCAGCCTGGACATAATATCTTATATCAAGCTATCAAGCCTGGACATAACACTTAACATCAATCTACCAGCCTGAACATAATACCTAACTTAAATTAATCTACCAGCATGAACAAAATACCTCACATCAATCTTCCAGAATGGTCATAAAACCTAACATTAAACAATCTTCCAGCCTGAACATAATACCTAACATCAATCTACCAGCCTGGACATAATACCACACATCAATCTTCCAGCCTGGACATAATACCTAACATCAATCTACCAGCCTGGACATAATACCTCACATCAATCTTCCAGCCTGAACATAATACCTCACATCAATCTACCAGCCTGGACATAATACCTAACATCAATCTTCCAGCCTGAACATAATACCTCACATCAATCTTCCAGCCTGGACATAATACCTAACTTAAATTAATCTACCAGCATGAACAAAATACCTCACATCAATCTTCCAGAATGGTCATAATACCTAACATCAAACAATCAACCAGCCTGGACATAATACCGCACATCAATCTTCCAGCATGGACATAACACCTCACATCAAACAATCAACCAGCCTGGACATAATACCGCACATCAATCTTCCAGCATGGACATAACACCTCACATCAATCAATCAACCAGGCTGGACATAAAACTTCCCATCAATCTACCAGCATGAACATAATACCTGACACCTATCTACAACCTGGACAAAATAAAACACATCAAAATCATAGCATAAATAATATACCTACTTACATCAACATTTGCTAGTATATAACATATGTGACATGTTTCATAGCGAGCTGTGAAACGATGTTGCACTGTCTACCAAATAAGTTTGATGCATAATTGTTAATGACATTGATAGCAAGGGCCTATGTCAAGTGTCATATGCAGAATTGAAAAGAACATCGAAAGATAAAAAATCAACATCTGAACAATCACCTTAGACTGAAAAGAATATCATCAAAATACAAAAAAAAAAGTTATTATATTTAAACTAATGTTTCATTGTTATCCGTTATCAGTAAAATATATGTAGTGCAAAACTGTTTAGATGTATGAAAGAGCAGAATACTGGTACAAAGCTGTTACTTCCAATTTCAGTCATTCATGCCATTTCTTATTCTTGATGTGTAGTTTGTTCTATTACCTTTTCCTCTTTATCTTCTTTTGTCTCTTCTTTTTCTTTCTTTTCATTTGACTTGGTAGTCTTAGTTTTGTCATCTTGGTCTGTTTCCATAGACTCCTCAGTCTAAATGAGAAAATATACAAACATAATTAGTAGATATTGGTTTGTACCATTGTTTTTTACCCAGGCATCATAGGGACACAGGGAAAGATATGTAGCTAAATCAAAGGGCTATAACTAAGTTAACACAAACTGTCACTTGTTGGTTTGCTTATATTAGGTGAATCTCCACTAACAAGTTATGCTCTTATAGAGAGTTTTGTTTTAGTATAATACAGGACCATTCATAACTTGGCTATTTCTTATCAATGACCAGTTGGAATTTTTGTGTGGATTTACATATACCTATGTAGTCACTGACTTTTTACCTCCAAGAAGATTTGGTTTTAAAAAATTGTGTTAGCAAACTTTACTGTAGTCACAAGAAAAAAAAAGGTTTTAGAAAATGTAACATGTGACCTTTTCCTTATGTAACCTTTAAAGTATTTTTTTGCTGACAGTCAAATAGTCAGTGTACTCACCTTATCATCTGCATCTTTTTTTTCTCCCTCACTTGCACCTACATCTTTTTTGTCTTTATCTTCTTCCTTTGGTTCTATAAAATAAAAATAAAATCAAGTCTTCAAAGAAAATTTCCAACCGTCATTACTTTTAAATTTTTGTTTTAATGAAAGTACAAACTATGAAAACAAGATTAAATTAGAAGACACCCTTTCAAACTGTTACTTTCCTTTAAAAGTACCTATATTTACTGTATGCATTGGAACACACTGATATTTTGGCAAATAAATATTTTTTATATAACTTTTGGGAACTTTGAGAAAATTGCTTCATCTCTGGCCATAGATAAAAGGCACAATATACTAAAAAGTAGCAACTGCTTTTTTGGTGGACAAATGTGTTTATTAATTTGACCTATGCCCAATGTTTAAGGTCAAATAAACAGAGAACAGCAGAAGTGTTTGCGGCAAGGTAATGTTTTGGACAAGGCATCTTTGAGGCCCTAGCTTTTCCAGGTACTCTATTTCTGTAAAACACTCCACATTTCACATGTCTGTTTTTTCCTCCCTTATTGGTCATATCTTTCATTTTCTCACTATTTGCACATGTTAAAGGGATCTGGCAAAATGATATAGCATAAAATGAGGTTATTTAAACCTTGACATATTATCAAACATGAAGAGTCTTATATTTTGGGTATTTGACAACAGCTTGGTAAAGACGTGTATATATATATATATATATATATATATGTATATATGTATATATATATAAATAAATATATGGCACATCACTTACTCATTATAGAAGCCATCCATACTAGCCCATTTTATTTCAGAAAACTATTTCAAAATCTGCATTTCAAAAACTATCAAAACACGCTTGGATAATTGGATAAGACTTTTTAAAATTGTTTCTTTCAACGTCACATGAACGGCAGCGTTTCTCTAACCTATTTTCTGCCTATTCTTTATAACTTAATATTTAAAACATAACGTTTTGTGTGAGTCTGTCGCAACAAAGGATTATTGAAAATAAATTATTTCCCTATGCATTTACATTGCCAACTGCTATTGTAATGATGACCATGCAATTTATATTGGAAACTATCTACTTCAAAACTGGGTCACTTAAAATCTAAACTTTGGTACCCTTTTTCTTCTTTTATCAATGATATATTCACAAAAACTTGTAGCCAGCCACACTTTATCACATATGTGACTATGCAAGAGTCAGTTGATGATGTACAACAAAGCAAGGAGTCTTATGAACAATGTGTTACAAAGACTCCAGACTGGTCACACTGACTTGGTGTGCTTTATGAAGTACAGATGACTTGAGATATGGCTTCCTTACACATACATTTTAGGCAATTGTGGCCCAGGAGTGTACAAGTTATCCAAAGCAGAAAAAAATCATGAATAGGTTAAGTGTGGTATATTCCTAGTTGGGTCATAATCTTCAAAAAAAATGTATATTGATATTCCAGCACAGTAACCATTCCTTAGCTCCAAGTTATTCATTGACCTGTGGCATGTACAATGTGATAAGCAGCTGCAGACTCCAACAATTTAGCATGTGTTTCTAATTATCAGGACATTATCAAGAGGTTGTCAAACGTCTGTCTCTTTCAGAAAGGTATATACTTAACAAACTATCTTGCTTAGATTGCAGATGTATTTAGGGTTTTCCTACAGTAACTTGAGGGCGCTTGTAAGTCATTTTTGATAATATGATATGATTCAAATAACAAAATTGGCATATACAGCTAGACAAAGATCAATACAAAAACACAGGCACATATATTGCCATTATGTGTGTTATTTCCCAGTGAGTTAGGGACAAAGGCTGAACTGGATAAAGAAAACAACTTTAGACTCACCATCTGGGGTGGTGCCTGCGATGCCTGACTGCTCCAGACCATATTCAGGTGTGACATCCTTGCCCTCAGCCCGGGCCTTCTCAACCAGCTTCACATGGGCGTCAATCAGAGATGGTGGCACCTCATCTTTCATCTTGGAGAACTCCTCTGTTATCAACCGGTACATGGGTTTTACAAATATTTACAGTTATTTATTATCAGCTTCAAGTTATTTAAGGATGAAATATTATTTATATATACACAAAAGCGCTGAAGGGCCTTCCACACTTCCACTTGAATTTGTTCAAGCAACTATGCAACTCTGGTTGGGCCTGGGGAACTTTATGCGTAGAAGGCACTGTAGTGTGCTAGCGCTTTAAGGCAAATATGTTCAAACAGAGATCTGCATTTGTTTTTATTTCAGAAACTGTTTTAAGTGTTCCAAAAGTTCATACATAATCCCAAACACAGGTATGATTTAACAAACACATGCTTCCTTTCGACACACCCTCTTGCGTAATTCACCTTATATGCATGACTAAAAAGTGTTTTGGAGATTTGTTTTCTATAAAATAAAATTGTTAGCCTAAATGATTATAACAGCCTAAGACAAAGCCAGATGAAAGAGAACGTTAGTTGTGGTTGATAAGTCATTTTTTCAGCAGAATAAGGTAAAATTTTACACAATGGTTAATACAGGCACACAACATCATTCTGTAGACTGTTACAATGTACAGGGGTGTGATAGGTCAGATAAGAAAAGGGAAGAAAATTTTAGGCACGGGGTTTGGGGGGGGGGTTGCAATAGGCCCTCAATGGGGTCAGGGGCAAAGCCCCTTGTGGGGATCCAAAAAATGATTTTCAGCTCTAAGAAAGTGGTCTTAAATTCTTCCACAGACCTCTTCTTCAAAATCCCTAAACCATATTTTATCTTTCTCTTTATTAAAACATGAGCATTTCAACATAAAACGATCACAGCTTTTTATGAATCTTAACTTACTTACAACTAATAAAATGTGAGCGATGAGAAAAATAAAATTATCAAATTATATGTATAGATATCTGACAAGGAATATAATCTTTTTCAAAATTCCAATAAAATTGACCATTTAAATTGTTAATCAGATCAAACACAAAGCCCAGACTTATAAATACCACATCACATAAGAAATAGTTTTATATCTTTACATGACCAAATTTGTGAAGTTACAATTACAAAAAAATAAAAATAAGTATTCTTCTTAACAATTTAGCAAAGAAATGGATATTTGTGGCAAGCAATGATTGACAATGTTTGTTTTGTTTTTGCTTTTTTGCCATTTAAATTTAAGGCCATTTAAATTTAAGGGGAAATATTTAGCTTAATACTATTAAATATGATAAGAATTCAAAACAGAGTAAAATCTATCTTTTGTTTTCTAAAACTCTTTAAGTACTTTAAAGCTGTTCACTTTCATCATAACTTATCAAAGAAAACATCAGCGCTTTGACATTTTGTGTTCAAATAGATTGATTTTCATTTTAATGCTTGCATTTGAGAAACCCATCAAGAAGAGCAAGGTTAGAGCTCTGTAAAACCGGTTTAAGCATCCCGGTCGGCCCATATTGCCGACTTACCATTCCAAGGCGGTAACTGTCGGGTTTGCTCTTTTCGTTAAATTTCTTATCACAAATTTGTTCTTACTTTTCACTTGGCTTGCATGTGAAATACCTTTGCCCTGTACCTTTTCAGAGTTTGGTATATGTGGCAATGCTAATAGGACTTTCTCATATATGCTTATTGGAAACATAGGAGATCACAAGAATTAAAATAAATGGACTTCATAAAAGTGAGGCTATATATTTAACAGTGTTGTCATATGAACAACAAAAAAGACTAGTCTATAATTTAAAAAAAAAAAAGCATTTGTCTAACAGTCTAGCATATTTACATGGATATGTATTATCAGCTGAACTAGAACAACACATCCTTGAGACCAGTATGGTATGGTTTTCTCCCAAAGAGTACACTTACACTTTCCTGGACACACTTTCCTGGACTGTCGATCTTTCTGATAAATTGGGACAGAGCTACATGAATACCATCAAGTTCAGCTACATTTTCTAACCATTCCCATCTGAGTTTGTTTTTACATTCCGCATCTACATGTCTCGCCGAGTGAGAATTGTCCATAGGTTCAATAATCCGTGACATTTTCATTGTTTTTTCCACAATAATTTTCTAGTTGTAAATAGTCACCATCAAAACTTAAACGGATGCGTTATCGCTGAGCTACGGCTTTTCTGATTAGATGAACAGACGGGTAACAACCAATGAAATCACGCATTACAAATTGTTAAGTTTAATCATATTTTTGTCTAGGGGTGATAAGCATAAATATGCACCAGAAGTAGAAGCCCTTGATATTTTAAGGTAAATTCTTTTGTTTTGTGTTGTATTTGTTACAATTAAGATAAACTTCTTTAGTGCAAAAGAAAGCTGAAAAATTGTAGAATTATGAAAATGCAAAAAAACTGCACTCCTATGCTCAATAATGGACTAATCCAGTTAGACCAGAACTGATCACTTCACTGAAATTGTATGGGTACACTATGCAAAAATTATGTGTATGTTTTCAGAGGAAAATAACCGTAATTGCAACACATAACTTTTTTTCGCAGAGGCCCTTTTAATTAAATACGCATTGCTTTTCTCAGCATATATAGTTTTGTGGTTCCCAAAGAAATGGTTTGCTGTTAAATTGCTTTCAAAGTTGTGACATTTACTATAGAGTTAAAAACTATTTCATTTAGGGTTGTGTAACCTCTACTCCAACGGTTTTCCTTGGATAATTCTGTCCTTTTGATGGTCGCTTGTCACCGCTGAGAGAGATTTTCTAGTTGGATGAACAGTTGGGTAACAACCAATGAAATTGCGTGTACAAATCATTCAGCCTGGTAAGTTAAAACCTGTTTTTGTCTACAGCAATTGGTGTTTCTCGGAGAATTCTGTCCTCTCATTGGTAGCGTGTCGCCTCTGAGGAACTTTAACCGATTTTGCAGTGACCGCTTCCCCTCTACACCTCACCTCCTCCCCAAAAATTTTCTCCTCAAATATACGCCAATTGCAGAAATAAACCTTGGCAGACCCAAATCCGCAAAAAAATCTACCCTTGAATGTTATAAAATTTAGGTTTAAGAATTTAGAAGACAAATGAAACAAGATATCTGTGGAACTGAAAGATGCTTCCCAGGGAATTAAGGGGACACAGGTAAATACGCTATATGTCGTTAAATCAAGGTGCTATAAGTCAGTAAACACAAACTGTAACTAGTTGTTTTACTTATATTATATGGATCTCCATTACACGTTTGTTGAATATAGCAAAGGTTTGCTAAATATAGTTTCAGACAAGAGCATTTTCCAAGTTTTACAATAAAGCCATTTGTGGAAAGTGGATATGTTCCTGGAGGCTTTGTTTATTTACCATTCAAAATGTTTTGATCTTGATACAGTGCTATGTAAAGAACTTGTATAACAAATATCAAGGCTCAAGAGCTTGTAGTTTCTGACAAGATCTTTTCAAAGTTTTACTTTATAGCCATAAAGGACTATATAGTCATATAGGAAATTGCCACAATCTTGTGTCCAAGTTTTTCTTTTTAACATTCTGATAGAGGGCCATCCAAGGAATATGTTTACCAAATATTACAGCTATAGCTCTTGTAGTTTCGAACAAGACCATTTTCAAAGTTCTATGTTATATAGCCTTGCCTGGTGGCCATATTTTTTGACATCAAAATTCTTTGACAACTTTTTGTGCTTCTGATGACATTTGGTTGAATTTGGGCCAATGATTTCAGAGAAGATGACGTTTAAAAATGTTGACCACCACGGATGCAGAACAAAATATTAAAAGGCAAATAACTCTATAAAAGATCGCCAAACCAGAATGTGCTGGCAATATGCCCATCTACACTTGTTAGTGAAGCTTTCCATGAAATGTCATTGAACTCCAACTGGTGCTTGCTGAGAAATAGCCCGGATATGACTGGTCACATTATACAGCACATTATACAGAATTTGAAAAAAAGGGCAATAACAGGATGTGTTGACAATATGAACATTTCAAAGTTTTTATGAAGCTTCCTATTAAGTTTCATTGAATTCAAACCAGTGGTTGCTAATATATAGTCCAGACAAAAGCAGGACAGATGGATGATATATACTCCCCTGAAATATTTTTCAGAGAAAATAACAAGGTGTACAAAGATTTAAATGCTATACCAGATGTCTATGTAAATAACTAACCACAACAGCATCTGCTTACAGTCAGCCATAAAGCTCCATTGGAGACTTGAATACTGGGGATGGTAGTTACAGAAAGGTGTGGGAAATAGGCTGGTAATGATATTTTAACATTCGATCAATCAATACAGTTGGTGAACACAAAGTCTGGTGTAAGGGAAGTACTTACCTAGGGCAGATTTGGCAGCTGCACTGGCTACACGTGGGTCCACTGTGGAGGCAAGGAAAGCCACTGTGGACATGACAGGGTTTCCTGTCTGAGAGAAGGGCAGGGGCTGGTAGGCCAGGGGACCTGCACATAGTGAGTCAGTAGTAATAAAGGGTGTATCAAGGTAACAATCAGGGGAAGTATGCACAGGACCTGCACATGATATATGTCTATATTATATATATGTGCTTATAATAATATCATCAAAAAACAAAACTACTTGGTAATAGATAAAAGAAATGGTCGTGCCAACAATGCATTGGGAATATGTTGATGATTTATTATTTACTTCCATTTTCAATGAGATACTGGTTGTTGTTTTTCTGTCAAACAATGACAAAACAATGTAATTCTGTCTTTCTGGATCAAATGACCCTTCTATATGTGATGTGAAATTTATTTTTAGTGATATAGTGTTATAGTTTAGAAATCAATCTATTGAATTACCAGTTTTATAGTCCCTCTTAACCTAAGTTCATTAAATGATAATATCCATCAGTAAGTATGATTTCATATGAAAAATTGTGAGCATACAGGTCCTCTCTCACTTCAAGAAGATAGAATTATGAGAACAAATAGTCAAAAACCTAAGTTACTTCTTTTTATTTGAAATACACATTTGATAAGAAATTCTATGTTCATATTAAACCACAGAACTCCTAATGTCCAAAATATTGGATTTTATAAGATACAGACAAAGTACCCAATAACAATTCCTAAATAAATAACAAATCAATACTTTAACTAATTCTTGAAATTAACAAATAACCCAGTAGGTTGTACCAAGATGGCCGAAATCCTCCTCAAGGTAGGGGTCTTCTATAGGCAGCCGCAAGAACTGCAGAATACACTCGTCCTGGGTGCGGGAGCCCACGTGCTCGCTCACTTTGTTCCAGTCATCCTTGTACATCTCTAGGGCCTCTAGCAGTAGTAGTGTCTCCTGGTCTGTCCAGTCACGAGTACGAGTAGCTGCTCCCTTGTCCTGCAGGAAAGGACAACAAAAATCAATGAAATGAAAACTGGTAAGTATTTTACCGAACAATAAGCACAAAATTACCTACACTAGCAGAGACAAACTCCAGCAGAGAAATCCTATTTGTCTCTAAGACAGCACTCCTATGGTTATGGGAGACTATTGTCTTTAGTAACGGACTCCTATAGTTATGGGAGACTATTGTCTTTAGTAACGGACTCCTATAGTTATGGGAGACTATTGCCTTTAGTAGAGGACTCCTATAGTTATGGGAGACTATTGTCTTTAGTAACGGACTCCTATGGTTATGGGAGACTATTGTCTTTAGTAACGGACTCCTATGGTTATGGGAGACTATTGTCTTTAGTAACGGACTCCTATGGTTATGGGAGACTATTGTCTTTAGTAACGGACTCCTATGGTTATGGGAGACTATTGTCTTTAGTAACGGACTCCTATAGTTATGGGAGACTATTGCCTTTAGTAGAGGACTCCTATAGTTATGGGAGACTATTGCCTTTAGTAGAGGACTCCTATAGTTATGGGAGACTATTGTCTTTAGTAGAGGACTCCTATGGTTATGGGAGATTAATTGTCTCTAGCAGAGGTCTCTTATGGTTATGTGAGACTATTTGTCTCTAGTAGAGGACTCCTATGGTTATGGGAGACTACTTGTCTCTAGCAGAGGATACCTATGAATATGGAAGACTATTGTCTTTAGTAGAGGACTCCTATGGTTATGGGAGACTACTTGTCTCTAGCAGAGGACTCCTGTAATTATGGGAGACTATTGTCTTTAGTAGAGGACTCCTGTAATTATGGGAGACTATTTGTCTCTAGCAGAGGATGCTTATGGTTATGGGAGACTACATGTCTCTAGCAGAGGACTCTTATGGTTATGGGAGACTACATGTCTCTAGCAGAGGACTCCTATGGTTAGGGGAGACTATTTGTCTCTAGTAGAGGACTCCTATGGTTAGGGGAGACTATTTGTCTCTAGTAAAGACTCCTATGGTTAGGGGAGACTATCTGTCTCTAGCAGAGGACTCTTAGGTTATGGGAGACTATCTGTCTCTAGCAAAGGACGCCTATAGTTAGGGGAGACTATTTGTCTCTAGCAGAGGACTTCTATTTGTCTCTAGTAGAGGACTCCTATGGTTAGGGGAGACTATTTGTCTCTAGCAGAGGACTTTTATTTGTCTCTAGTAGAGGACTCCTATAATTAGGGGAGACTATTTGCCTCTAGCAGATGACTTCTATTTGTCTCTAGACGAGGACTCCTATGGTTAGGGGAGACTATTGTCTCTAGTAGAGGACTTCTATGGTTATGGGAGACTATTTGTCTCTAGCAGAGGACTCCTATGGTAAGGGGGAGACTATTTGCCTCTAGCAGAGGACTTCTATTTGTCTCTAGAAGAGGACTCCTATGGTTATGGGAGACTATTTGTCTCTAAAAGAGGACTCTTATGGTTATGGAAGACTATTTGTCTCTACTAGAGGCCTCCTATGGTTATGGGAAACTATTGTCTTTAGCAGAGGACTCCTATGGCTATGGGAGACTACTTGTCTCTAGCAGAGGACTCCTATGGTTATGGGAGACTATTGGTCTCTAGCAGAGGACTCTTATGGTTATGGGAGACTATTTGTCTCTAGCAGAGGACTCCTATGGTAAGGGGGAGACTATTTGTCTCTAGCAGAGGACTTCTATTGGTGTCTAGCAGAGGACTCATATGGTTATGGGAGACTATTTGTCTCTAGCAGAGGACTCCTATGGTTAGGGGAAGACTATTTTGTCTCTAGTAGAGGACTCCTATGGTTATGGGAAACTATTGTCTTTAGCAGAAGACTCCTATGGTTATGGGAGACTACTTGTCTCTAGCAGAGGACTCCTTTAGTTATGGGAGACTATTGTCTCTAGCAGAGGACTCCTATGGTTATAGGAGACCTACTTGTCTCAAGCAGAGGTCTCCTATGGTTATGGAAGACTATTGTCTTAAGTAGAGGACTCCTATGTTTATGGGAGACTACTTGTCTCTAGCAGAGGTCTCTTATGGTTATGTGAGACTATTTGTCTCTAGCAGAGGACTCTTATGGTTATGTGAGACTACATGTCTCTAGCAGAAGACCCCTATGGTAAGGGGAGACTATTTGTCTCTAGTAGATGACTCCTATGGTTAGGGGGAGACTATTTGTCTCTAGCAGAGGACTTCTATTGGTGTCTAGCAGAGAACTCTTATGGTTATGTGAGACTATTTGTCTCTAGTAAAGACTCCTATGGTTAGGGGAGACTATTTGTCTCTAGCAGAGGACTCTTATGGTTAGGGGAGACTATTTGTCACTAGAAGAGGACTCCTATGGTTATGGGAGACTACTTGTCTCTAGCAGAGGACTTCTATGGTTATGGGAGACTACTTGTCTCTAGCAGAGGACTCCTATGGTTATGGGAAACTATTGTCTTTAGCAGAGGACTCCTATGGTTATGTGAGACTACATGTCTCTAGCAAAGGACTCCTATGGTTAGGGGAGACTATTTGTCTCTAGTTGAGGACTCCTATGGTTAGAGGAGACTATTTGTCTCTAGTAGAGGACTCCTATGGTTAGGGGGGACTATTTGTCTTTAGTTGAGGACTCCTATAGTTATGGGAGACTATTGTCTTTAGTAGAGGACTCCTATGGTAAGGGGGAGACTATCTGTCTCTAGCAGAGGACTCCTATGGTTATGGGAAACTATTGTCTTTAGCAGAGGACTCCTATGGTTATGTGAGACTACATGTCTCTAGCAAAGGACTCCTATGGTTAGGGGAGACTATTTGTCTCTAGTTGAGGACTCCTATGGTTAGAGGAGACTATTTGTCTCTAGTAGAGGACTCCTATGGTTAGGGGGGACTATTTGTCTTTAGTTGAGGACTCCTATAGTTATGGGAGACTATTGTCTTTAGTAGAGGACTCCTATGGTAAGGGGGAGACTATCTGTCTCTAGCAGAGGACTCTTAGGGTTATGGGAGACTACTTGTCTCTAGCAAAGGACGCCTATAGTTAGGGGAGACTATTTGTCTCTAGCAGAGTACTCCTATAGTTAGGGGAGACTATTTGTCTCTAGCAGAGGACTCCTATGGTTATGGGAGACTATTGGTCTCTAGCAGAGGACTCTTATGGTTATGGGAGACTATTTGTCTCTAGCAGAGGACCTCTATTGGTCTCTAGCAGAGGACTATTACGGTTATGGGAGACTATTTGTCTCTAGCAGAGGACCTCTATTGGTCTCTAGCAGAGGACTTCTATGGTTATGGGAGACTATTTGTCTCTAGTCGAGAACTCCTAGGGTTATGGAAGACTATTTGTCTCTAGAAGAGGACTCCTATGGTTATGGGAGACTATTTGTCTCTAGCAGAGGACTCCTATGGTTATGGGAGACTATTGGTCTCTAGCAGAGGACTCTTATGGTTATGGGAGACTATTTGTCTCTAGCAGAGGACCTCTATTGGTCTCTAGCAGAGGACTCTTAGGGTTATGGGAGACTACTTGTCTCTAGCAAAGGACGCCTATAGTTAGGGGAGACTATTTGTCTCTAGCAGAGTACTCCTATAGTTAGGGGAGACTATTTGTCTCTAGCAGAGGACTCCTATGGTTATGGGAGACTATTGGTCTCTAGCAGAGGACTCTTATGGTTATGGGAGACTATTTGTCTCTAGCAGAGGACCTCTATTGGTCTCTAGCAGAGGACTATTACGGTTATGGGAGACAATTTGTCTCCAGCAGAGGACCTCTATTGGTCTCTAGCAGAGGACTTCTATGGTTATGGGAGACTATTTGTCTCTAGCAGAGGACCTCTATTGGTCTCTAGCAGAGGACTTCTATGGTTATGGGAGACTATTTGTCTCTAGTCGAGAACTCCTAGGGTTATGGAAGACTATTTGTCTCTAGCAGAGAACTCCTAGGGTTATGGAAGACTATTTGTCTCTAGCAGAGGACTCCTATAGTTATGGAAGACTATTTGTCTCTAGCAGAGGACTTCTATAGTTATGGGAGACTATTTGTCTCTAGCAGAGGACCTCTATTGGTCTCTAGCAGAGGACTATTACGGTTATGGGAGACAATTTGTCTCTAGCAGAGGACCTCTATTGGTCTCTAGCAGAGGACTATTACGGTTATGGGAGACTATTTGTCTCTAGCAGAGGACCTCTATTGGTCTCTAGCAGAGGACTTCTATGGTTATGGGAGACTATTTGTCTCTAGTCGAGAACTCCTAGGGTTATGGAAGACTATTTGTCTCTAGCAGAGAACTCCTAGGGTTATGGAAGACTATTTGTCTCTAGCAGAGGACTCCTATAGTTATGGAAGACTATTTGTCTCTAGCAGAGGACTTCTATAGTTATGGAAGACTATTTGTCTCTAGTAGAGGACTTCTATAGTTATGGGACATTATTTGTCTCTAGCAGAAGACTCCAATTTTTTTCCAGTACAGCACTCATATGGTTATGGGAGACTATCTGTATCTAGTAAAGGACTTCTTTTTGTCTCAATTGAAGGACTAAATAGTTTCAGGAAAGAGGAGCAAAAAGAGTAAAAAAAAAATCTGCACTACCGTATAGACGGTTATTTCTGTGAGTTTTTTTATTCCCGGGTTTTCCGCAACTAGAAAGAAAATCGCAGAAATTTATTTTAATCATTGTCTTCTGGTATTTTTCGTAGTTAATAATATCTATAATCTCGAGATTGCCCTTTATTTACATGTACTCGGCCCTTAATTCAAGCGGTCGAACTAAGGTTATAAGTAAGTAATATTTTTTTGTCAGTTCCCATTACACTGCATATTATCAAGTCTTGATTGGTACACTTGATTGGTAACGACTTTACCTACCTTACTAATTAATTATACCAATCATACATTGTGAATGTCAGGGGAACTTAATTATGAACACAATGACAGTTTGTCATTTTCACACCTTTCATAATAAACCATACAGCATTAACTGTATGGATTTAAGAAGTAAAGTGATTATGTCACTATCATATAATTTTATTTTCTTTATTCTTTCGATTCATAAGGGAAAGAAAAAATGTATTAAAAAACTCAGCTCGAAAAAATTATGACGGCAATATCAAACTGGACATGAAGTAATCATTTTAAGGATTTTTCATGGGCATGCTATAAAAACGGAACACCGGTAAAAATAAATGGATGTTTTGGTCTTCAACGAGGGGTATTTTGGTGGTTTAATTTAAAAAAAAAATCAGGGAAATTAAGCCCGCGGAAATTCTATTTTTGACAAAAACACGGAAATGAAACCTCGCAGAAATAACCCTCTATGGTATTTCCAAATTTTATTTGTGGATATAAAACTATGATCAGTGCATTTAATGATGGACATAATTCTTCTCCTGAAACACCAGCATAAGATGGTTAACAGGTAAACAAGATTATTGTGCTGAAATGTGCCAATAAAAAGTTTTTGTGTTTCATAAAAGATTACGCACAATTAACGGACAATAAACACCTGAAAACATTATGAACAATTAAAAGTGAAATCTTATCACTATATGTTAAGAGTTGATATTCTCACTGTGTCTACCATTTTACAATGTCCCAATATCTTGTTCTGTATATATATACAACTTTATTAATTATGTATTTACACTTCTACTGTTGATTTTTTTACTGAAAGAAGGCTATGAAGACATGCACTAAGCAAAATCTAGAAAAAAATTTGGCAACTAATGTGGGAGAGTATCTAGATCGACCTTAAGCAAGGAAATTATTTGTTGTTGGTTTCATTTTATTCATCCCTCTATTATTATACTTAAAAGGACAGGGTAATTTTAACAATTTTCTAAAATGACTGACAGTAAAAATATGCTGGCAAAATGTACATAAATAATCAGGTTTCATGTTGCTGATGTTTCATAATATAGTAATAGGACTGGTTATCATAGAAATCAGCTGAGTATCCATCTTGTGCCCTGTATCTTGGTAAAAGCCCCAGAGGTTAAAAACATGGCATAAACTGTGGATTGTTTTTTATTTAATCTAAAAAATGGAAGCTAGGTAAAGCTGGTGTGTACTTACAATCAGTAGAATGAGCTGGAATATAACACAACCTAACACTGACTGTGTTAGGCAAATCTGTTGCAGTTATTTATCTGTAGAGTTGTAGTTAGGCAGACAACAAGCAATTATAATAAGTCCCATTCGATAAGTCTAGTCACAAACTAATGATAGTAGACATCTTACAAATACCTTTTGTGCTTTTTTGCCATAAATATCAGTTCGCAGTCCAAAATTGGTCAAATCTTTCTTGTCTTCAGTCTCCTTGTTGTCCTCAAAGTTAACAATCTGCTTGGCTGCAGAGGGCTGAAAAAAAAAAAAAGATAGAAAAATAAATGTTATACCTTTTACTCTGTTGTCGTCCCCAGGCTGATCTCAAATTGCTAAACCTTGGAATTTGTTGAGCTGATATTTACATCAACAAAATATTTTCTGAGCATACACAAGAGAGCGTTACCACAACTATTTATATCACTTTCTAGCATCTCAGCCTTCGAGTTAACTCTAGGCCATTAGTGCCTGTAGTTGAGGCTTATTGTGTTCATACAATCTAGATAATGGCTCCAAAAAACACCTACAATGGAACAGAGTAAAAAGAAGAAAACGTCGCCATACGACGAAACTTACTGTAAGAAATAAATATCTGAGTAGTCTTGTTAAGAAAATATCTGGTGATAACTGTGGAAACTGTCACTTGAAATGTTTTTTTTTAGCAACATTTTACATTGAAAATAAAAAAGTACTTGTATTGGGGGGAGTGAAGGTGAGTTACAATGATCAACCTAGACCCACCACACCTTTGAATAAAACTTTGTCAGCATGAGTTTAGGAATTTAAGAAATAAAAATGTAATATTTTATTGGGATAGGGGCTACTACCATCCATCCTGACCCAACCCCACCCCTGATGACATTTTTGTTGGGACACATTTCTTACACTTGTTATGTTTAGATTAACAATTCTATGGAATGTGAATGAAATCCCTTCATTAGTTAGAAACTATAAATTTGCACAAATCTTGACCTTTGAGCTTATAACTGTGACCTTGACCGTTGTAGGGTCACGGTTCTTGGATGCAAAACTCTTGTTTCAGTGAGGGAACATTCTTTTATGCATCTAAGCTGAAGAACCTTTTATAAGTTCTGAAGTAAACTCCAGAAGCTACATTTTGGCATTATTTGATACTTTATACCCTAGGTGTGACCCTCACCTTTGAGGTAGGGTTATTGAGAAAAAGATGACTAAAACAAAATATTCATGAAAATGCTAAGAGAAGAAGGGGTATAACTATGACAAAATAAAGTCAAGAGTTATGAAACTTGTCCTGATAATTGCTACGGTAATGTCAGACAACTGTGTTAAGTATCAAAGCTCTATATTGAACAGTTATTGAGAAAAATACAACTTTGACAAAAAACTTTATGAAAATTCTAAGTGAACAAGGGGCATAACTTTGGCAAAACAGAGACAGGGGTTATAAAACTTGTCTTGATAAGTGCTAATGCAATGTCAGACACCTATATTAAGTTTCAAAGCTCTACCTTGAACGGTTATTGAGAAAAAGTTAACTTTGACAAACAACTTAAGGAAATGTGGATGCCCGCCCGCCCATTGACAGACCCCAATCTAATAATCAGGATTTTCCTAAATAATAATGAGCCTCATATACCTGGTTGAGTCTGGGAGGGTTGATGGGCTGGAGACCGGAGGGAGTGTCTGCCAGGATGTGAAAATGTGAGGTAGGGGGAGGGCCCATGGCAGTGGGGCGACTCTCTGCATCCACTTGGTAGTTGATCAAACCCCACTGCTCCAGGAATGCATGCACTCTAAAACAATGGCACTTCAGTTGTAATGTATACCATATTACAGTTTTATCAAGTCATTAAAACATAGACCATTGTTCAAGGCAATTAAATCATACTGTCAGTCTTTGAAATCCTGAAAATAAAGACGAAATATGTTAGAGCAATACTGCCTCTAACATACCAACATTATACAAATGCAGATTTACCTCTTCTTTTTTTTTCATCAGTATTATAACAGTAAATAGTTTACAATAAATAAATCCTAAATGTATTGGTTACATTGATTTTCATCTACATAGTTACACAAAAATGGGCATATTTTCTGAAGTGTGCATTCAACTTAATAATCTTAGATCTTGTATTGTTATAAATATAATTTAACAAAATTACCATCCTATGTTAACAAAGAAATAAGCCATTTTGTTGCATTCACCTGAAAATGTTATGACAAAAAGTACAAAATTATTGACTGATAAATACAAAATATATAGCTTATCCAGAGAACATGACTGCTTATGCAACTATAATACATTCAACAAAGGGCCCGTTTCATTAACAAGTCGCATCGCAACTTTTAGGGTGTTAATTGCAATTGTAAAATTTTCTTGAAATCTGCATTTCAATAAATATCACAAATCGCAAAAGCACCTGTTTTTGTGATTTATGATGTCAAAACGTTTTTGCGTTAAACTAGACGCAAATTGTAAGCACATGAACAATGGCAGAAATAATGCGGCTTGTTAATGCGTCCCGTTGACGAAGACAAGCTCTCCAAAGAGTATTTCGACCTCGCACACTTTTTTCTGCAATTCGGGATTTGGACTTTTCTGCTAATTATCATTTTTCCCGAGAGATGGCGGAATCCATTATTTGTCTAGTTGGGAGAGACCTTAAAAAGCAGAATCGGAGTGGAAAATCTATTTCACCCGAAACACAGGTGAGAATTTAACATTTGTCATAATCGCATATCTTTACTGTATCATCTAAAAACGGTGAACCACATCATATGGGTCCCTGCTTTTTACTAGTCCCTTCTTCAATGTCATTTCTGCTTTGTTCATTTCCGGTGTTACCCAACTAGCTAGACAATCGAACGCTACATGTTAACCCTAAGCACGATGTAAATTACTTCACACACCCCAAACATGTATTACTTCTACAATCTAAACATTGTTTCTTTGCAAGTATGGATTCAAAGGCAAAGACAACGATCATTTGCTTACATGGAACATAATTATTATAGATTTATGCACACATTTAACGGATCATCCCACGATTTATTGGATTCAATGTGAAAAATTGGATTTGATCTGCGGATTCCCGTAGCAAGTTATAGAAAGTCAAGTTTGATAAACACTTACCTAGTAAAGTACATGTATGTGGTCAGTGGTCAGGTTAATTATATTCCTGCAACTGCTATATCCGTGTATTACAGCTAGTGTAAACATCAATGATTCAGCAGGATGAGGAACTTAAAGTTGAAATGGATAAGCTTCGATTGTCATATAACTAAATGTTATCTACAATACTAGGTAGTACATAATGCTAGAACTCAGTTGTTTTTATTAACATTGAATTCCTTTATAGAAATTTGTTTCTGCTTTTATACATATAGGTACTGGTCAGCTTAAGGTTCTTGGCGAAAGGAGCCTTCTATTCCGAAATAGCTGATACTCATGGGGTGAGTAGGACAAGTGTCTGCAGGATTGTCCATGAATTTGTCAGGAGTATAAACTACAATCTTGACAACATTCAGTAAGTACAAACACAGTAATTGTCCTCATTTGTTTTATACTCTTTATTCTGCAAATAAGGATAATACATTTGGTAATGAATGATTAATTCTGGAACTTATTCACATGCTATATGCTCATACAAACTAAATTCTTTCACAACCTAGTTTTAAACAGCCACAAAAGTGTTTTGTTTTGTTACTTATTTGCCCTGACACAATCTAGACATGAATAATTGTTTACACAGGCCACATGCTGTCACTGAAACAATTTTTGCTTAAAGTTGGCATTCGACAGTTTGCCCATATTAAATATATGTAACAATATCAACACATGGATGTTACTAAAGATAGACATCGACGTCACACCCCTTATTGCAAAAGTATATGGTCAAGTGGTTGTGTTGGTGTAAAAATAACTAACTATGCAGCGTGGCTCGGATAGGGAAAACCTGTTTCCAATGAAACTGTGGTGTTACAGTTTGATCTTCACATACATGTAGGGAATTAATAAACAGCATTTTGCAAGACATTTTTAAGATACAATAAATAATTGAGGTGGTTAAGAACAAAAAAATATGGTCCAAACTGTTGGATACCACCTTTAAATTTAGATTGCAAAATGTACAAGAAAACACAAAATGGCATAATTTTACTATTCCCAAAAGCTGATATCTGAATCCTTGCAAATTTTTAGAAAGATATTGATTGTTCCTCAATATTGAAATTATATTTTGCTATTGTTGGGTTTTATTCAGGTCCAACCTGTCATCACTCATTGAACCAAATGTATACTAACCAAAAAGGTTAGACTCCAAATTCCAAAACACCCCTTTTCTTATCTGTGATTTATTTTGAATTAGAATTATAAGGCTGCATAAAACTTTGATTTATTATACTTACCTTGATATGCACATTCAAATTATCATTATTGTTAAGTACTACAATAAGAGATTTGACTTATAACAATTTCACAGTGCTTACTAAGCTGATTTTAATCTAGCTGATACACTGACAAAAGATGTTACTGAGTCATAAACTCAACAGCAGTGTTGTATAACAATTAAAACAGGATTCTGAAGTGGGTCACATGATCAGTGGTAAAATGCTACCAACATAAAGTACATGAAGTTAATCAACATTGCATAAATAAATTTCATTTCTGTCTCATATTATTAAATGTTTGTGCCACCATCAAGTAGTTCAATTGAAAATCATGTTATATTTTTTGTTTGTTAGTTTTCCAATGGATAGAGAATCCATTGGCATACAGAAGAGAGCTTTCTATGAGAAGTGTCGGTTCCTCAACATTGTGGGAGCTGTGGACGGTACTCTCATACCAATTATAGCACCAGTTGTGAATGAGGACATATATGTCTGCCGAAAGGGATACCATGCAATCAATTGTCAGGGTATTGTCTCCAGCAAAATGTGGTGTGTAGCTTTTTTTTTTAACTTTCTTTTATTCATAATTATCACCCTTGGATGAAACCAACAAGGGGATATTGTTTAGGCTCTGTCAATTGTCTATCTGTCCCAATTTTGTTTCCACACTATTTCTTCTAAACTATTGGATGGATTTCAACAAAACTTTGTAGGTACTATGGATACAAAGAGGAGATGTGAGTAACATCATCATGATCTAACATACTGTGATAGTATGCATCATTTTTGTTGTTGTGATCAGTCAATTTTCAGTAATTGCCCTTTATTTCATGAAGAAAACCATCTGTGATCTCAAGAATAATAACTCCTGTTGGACTATTTTTTTAGTTATGCCCCTTTCAAATGACTTTAATATAGAACTTTATGTTGCCTATAACTTTGAATATACTGCATGAACAATGGCATCTTTGACACCTAGAATGAAAACTCCTTATGAACATGTTCTAATTATGCCCCTTATACACATCTTAAACCTGAAACGTATGTGCTTATAACTAGTACTTGTAGACACAATACTTGATATAAGCCATCTTTATTTTTACAATTGTACCTGTTTTGTTTCTTTAAAGTTAAAAATAATTTAATGTAACAAAATATTTGCTATGTTACATGGCACTAACAAAATTAAAGTCAAATTGGGATTATAGAGCTATATTATATTTATTTATGTATTTATTCAATATATATTTTATATTCAGATTCAGCAACGTTGTTGCTTGGTGGCCTGGATTCACACATGATGCTGCAATTTTTGAAAACTGCAACCTTAAAGTAAATATTAGAGCCAAGTATTTTAGAATGTTAAGTTAAATTTAGGTTTCAGTTTGTTTTTAGTTTTGGTTATCTCATTTATGTTGCTTATGTTGCATGGTCTTTTATACAAACTTCAACTTTCAAAAGATTTATAGAAGTCATCATGTAAAGTTGGGTAATAAACTTTGTTGTTTACTTTTGCAAGTACTTTCTTTTATTTGAAATTTATGAGGAAATAATTTATTGTTTTAGGATTATCTGGAAAGAGAGGAAAACATGCTGCTTCTAGGGGACTCTGGGTATGCCCTGAGTCGATACCACACAAGAAGAGGAAAGGTACAATAGGAGACATAAACATGGACGAGAAGTGGTAGAACGCACATTTGGAATCCTTAAATCAAAGTTTAGGTAAATACATCTCTTATAACCATTGATTTATGCATGTAGTTATATGTTATCAATGGTATTGGAAAGCATATTAACATGTACTACTGTTAATTCAAGTACTGTTGACAACATTGTATTTGGATAATATTTTTGAATTAAAAATATAGTCATTAAAGGAATATAAGATTAGTATTTTTTAATACAATGGGTTATTATTATTGCCTGGTTAAACATTTATTATATTGCTTACAATTATCATTGTTTGGTAAAACAATTCTGACAAACACTGCACATATTCTTAACTCATTTAAACATGTTTACATTAAATGACCATTCTGGTGCTATCTTTATAGAGATGTTTGTGTCATTCTCTTTCAAGATGCCTTCATAGATCAGGAGTGTTGCCATTTGCAACAAATGAGCAGCAGTTTTTGTTGCATGTTGCTGACTGCACAACAAGTGCATGGAGCAAAATGAGCCCCTGCCTGATGTCAGCTTTACGGAGAATGATACTGTGACTGATGTGCAGCAAAATGACGGTGACCAGAGAGGTCTTGCTATAAGACAATTCTTTGTGAGACTAAATTAAATACATTGGTCATAGTAATTTACATTATCAACACATATTGTTAACCATAATTTAATTAAGTGAACCACATGTGATTGTTTTATTGTCATCTCTTTCTGTTTTATTGTATTGATATTTTATAAACAACACATATAATCCTCATTACTGTCTTTTATATCCCTTTGACCTAATTGTTTTTACATTTTTGAAGCACATATATTGCACATTTATTCATTTCACAGTGTATTAAATCCTCAATCAATGTATACCTTTCTTGTTTTACGCATGCATTCAAATTTTGAAAGATTTGATTATTTCACTTAATATATAATTGGGAATGTCATGTATACATTACCATAATATGTTTTGTATTATTTAAAAATTGTATTGAGTGTATTTACACCTTGATCTGTGATGAATAAACACCAAAACAGTAAATTGAATTTGTTGTATTATACAATTAATTAAGTTCCTTTAATGTATTTTGGGTGATTTAACAGAACACACACACATACTTTAACATATGTTTAGTTATTTTTGTTCTTTAAAGTAATGATATGAAAATATATTGATGTCAATACCTTAAACTTACATGATTTTTTTCTCAGGCCCAATTATAGGTGTTAGAACAAAGGCAATCCATTTTGGTGACATACCATATCAGTATTCGGCCATTCGTATTGACTGAGACTCAAGTACTCATGATAAAAGGCTAAATACTTCGTTTATTTATAATATTCTTAAACAACATGACTTGACCGGTAAATAATCCAGTAGGTATTGTTTAAAGCTTACAAACTTGTAAATTAAGTCAATATGGATTAAATAGGGTAATGAGGTAATGGTAACTGGTTGTAACTTGTTCTATTGTGTTTGAACTATTGTTATTAGCTTGATCTTATTTAGAAGATTCATATACTTTAGAAATAAAGTATATGTATATACACAAATTGTGTATACACCTTTTGGTCAATATAAACAGCATTCCTTGGAACCATTCTTTCTATTCCTCTTTGAAGATGTTTGCTGCACACCATCCTCATTTTCTACAAGAATTTCTGCTTGGCAGTCTTGGCTCATTGTTTGTTTCTCTAGTACTGTTTGTGGAATACAGTATAATGAAGAAAAGAAATGTGTTTTTAACATGTATTACATGATCAATAAACTGATTATTGATAATTATATTACTTTTTATAATTGCAACTATGCCTTAGATCAAAATCATCCACAATGAAAAATAAAATAATACAGTTTCCTGATCAGGTACTTAAACGAGTTATTTATACAGGTATGCATTATGGAGGTATATATGAGACGCAAATGTCAAAATTAATTAAATAAAGGGCTGTGTATGTGTGATTTATACTTACATGGTGCCTCTGTATCAATGCCAGAAGACAGGCCATGAATCTTTACTCTGGCCATCACAGACGGCAGCTTAAAAATAACTTGCCAGTACATGTAAGCACAACTCTAGTTAAAATCTATACTTTAAATTGAATTTGAATTTAGATGATCACTGTTACATTTTTTTTTGCAATTTTTTTAATAATTGCTTATATATAGTGGTTTACAAAAAATGTTGCCCACATATAACAACATATACTCTATTTTACATTTTTATTATGCCAAAATATTGGGTTCATGTTACTTTAAATCAATGTTGACAGACACTCCCCATGACAGGAATTTTACCTTCTCCTCTAAATCGTTCAAAATTAGTTTCTTTGGGACTTGTCCATTCCAAGTTCCGCTCAAGAACTTGTTGCATCTCTGAGCCTTTGCTCTAGTCCTACTCTGTAATTAAAATAGTCATTCTTACCATTGACATTAACAATATGTACTTTAGAACTTCCTAAAAAAAAAAGAATCTTAAAGTTGGTGTCCAACAGTTTGCCAAAGATCTATTAAATATATCTAACAATAACGTCCACCTGTTTAGGGGTATATGGTTTTAGGGGTATATGGTCATTATCCTTAATATCCACATAATCTATCCAGAAAAAAAATATTTGGAGAAAAGATTTGTCCAAACTGTCGGTACCACCTTTGAGACGGCTTTAGACGCAAATGTTTCTTACTTGTTCTTGTTAACATTAATAATAACATTATTGTTCGATGTTTTAAGCTTGTACTTCATGGCGTAAACATGTACTTGAACATCAATAATATTTGAACGACTATGTCTCAAACTCTTATTAGGTATAAACTAATTTAGTATATCTAATTTATTTTAACATTTTTAAGCTTTTATTTATGACACGATTTAACAACGGTTCTGAAAATCCCACGCCTGAACCTAGGATTGAACCCGAGGCTCCTCGCATGGCAGTCCGACACTCTACCAAGTCGCCACAAAAGCTAGCTTTATGGCAAGGTAGTACAAGTGTGGTACTAAATCAACCATAGCTGGGTTACAACGATTTAAAAGAAGAAAGTAAGAGATGTTAAGTAATAAATATGCAAAATAAACCATTCTCAAACTACTTTCCAGTCTGCCCATTTTCTCATAACGTCACCAAAGCTTCTGTTAAAGCCCCCAACACTGTTGACCCTGGTGTAGAAAAATTGTTACTTAAACAAGAAGATCACAATAAATGGTTCGGTGAGGTGATTTCTTAAAAAACTATCGTATTATATTGATAGACAGTTTGCACTAAAATGGCGTATCGCATGGTTAAAATCAATTTACAACTTGCACGTAAATCCTTAGCTTATTCATTGAACAAATCAGCACATATGAACAATCTTAGAAGATTATTAAACTTTCTCAGCTGAATTTAACGGAAATAGATATACATGTAGGATGGACCACCGTATTATCGCTGTACTTGTTTGATTTTTTTATGATGTGTATGCATTACAATAACAACTTATAAACTTTTTTTTTGTAAATGACAACTAACCTCTTAACCCAAAAATTATTCATAAAATCAACTAATTTTTATATATGTAGGTCAGAGCCATGTTGCATGTTGCAAAAATTCGGAACACGTCGATAATAGAGATGTTGATAATACAGGGTGCCAGTAATTATAATACGATTTTTTATATTTAGATCTTAATATAAAAACGTACAACTTATTTTCTAAACTGCTACGCACTTATTAAACTATAGCAAGCTCATTATTTATATAAAAAGATCATTCAGTCACTGATACAAACTTGAACCATGTTATGATTAAGTTCAATGTCCGTTTTAATAGAAAAATGATATAGACTACTTACACTGATGCCGCGTCCTCCCATACTCTGCTTTTTGTTGCAGAGTTTCTTTTGGTGTCAAATTTTCCATTGATCTCCATTATGTTTTCCTCTGTGAATGAAATGAGTTCTTCTTATTCTCTCTGTGTCCATTGCGGACCGCGATCTTCGCTCGCCATTGTTTAATGATGATCGTCTGACAGTTTTGACAGATTACAATTAGCGCGAGACTTTGTGTGCGTGCTAATGACGTCATTGTAAATGACGTCATTTTTTAGACTGTGCTCTAATTTTTACTGTTGGATGTTAAAATCGCTAAATGACAATTGCGATTGTTTTGATGAAATGCTAGGTTTAAATAATCGCAACTTGGACATTGGATTTTGCGAACTGCGATTTTACGTAAATTGCGAAGCAACTTGTTAATGAAACGGGCCCCAGGTTCTACAACTATGCCACAATACTACTGTCATGTATTGGATGTGTTCAGCATTCGGTCAACACCCCTTAAGCCCTCCACAGACAGTCTCCAGTATTTGTTCATCACAGCCCACCAGAGACTCACCTCATGATGGCACATACATCCCCAGCCAAGTTCCGACGACACGCTGTGCTTGTAAGGTACTCCATAGGATTTAGACGGTATGTGTCAATGATGAAGTTTCTATATGCCATGTACCTAAAATAAAGGGAAAGGTTTTATGTTTATCTTTCCATGTTTCAATACAAGAAATAGTTAAAAGTTAAACAAAGTAAAAAAGGACAGACATCAATGAGCAAATATAGTTATATTCGCAAATTGCTGCTGTATTCTCCAACATGCTACAGTATTGATTGACATTAGAAACTTAATATAAGGCACCAGATTTAGGAAACAGAACCTATAGTTCTCAGACACAGCCCAAGAATCACTTACACCTCTGGTGTCTTGGACTTGTTTTTGCCATTGAAGAACTCAGGTAGGGCCCGCCTCTCTATAGCATTGATGCCATTGTAGTCAAACCAGGAGGCGTAGCTAGGTACAATAATGTGGTGAGTCTGTTCTGTCACATTGTCCTCACCATCATCCTTATCCTTCTTATCTGCCCCATCTTCCTCTTCAGCTTTCGCTTCCTCTGCTGCCTACAAACACAATGAAAACATTGGAGAAAGATTATTACAACAGGTTATTTTAACATTAGGGTAATTTTTCTCTTTATCTTAAAGGCACAAAGGTATCATTTTAAACAGAGGGCTATCAAAAGCGAACACTCTTAACATATTTAAATGTTTGAAAGTATGCAGAAAGCTTAATAGTATTTGTTTTGCTCCTCCTTCATGTACAACCCACACCATCCTTTCCAAGCCCACCTGTCTGAGATACCTACATGTTAAGCCTGCTCCTTCCTTTTGTTCACCCTGTACCAACCCACATTTGTGACAGATATGTGAGCTTGTTCCTTTTGTTCACCCTGTACCACCCCACATGTGTGACAACAGATATGTACATGGTGAGCCTGCTCCTTTCTTTTGTTCATGCTGCACCACCCCAACTGTGCAACAGATACCTACCTGTTAAGCCTGCTCCCTCCTTTTGTTCACCCTGTACCACCCTATCTGTGTGACAACAGATATGTACATGTTAAGCCTGCTCCTTCCTTTTGTTCACCCTGTACCACCCCACCTGTGTGACAGATATGTGAGCTTGTTCCTTTTGTTCACCCTGCACCACCCCACCTGTGTGACAACAGATATGTACATGGTGAGCCGACTCCTTCCTTTTGTTCACCCTGTACCACCCCACATTTGTGACAGATATGTGAGCTTGTTCCTTTTGTTCACCCTGTACCACCCCACATGTGTGACATATGTGAGCTTGTTCCTTTTGTTCACTATGTACCACCCCACATGTGTGACAACAGATATGTACATGGTGAGCTGTGGGACAGATACCTACATGTTAAGCCTGCTCCATCCTTTTGTTCTCCCTGTACCACCCCACCTGTGTGACAACAGATATGTACATGTTAAGCCTGCTCCTTCCTTTTGTTCATGCTGCACCACCCCAACTGTGCAACAAATACCTACATGTTAAGCCTGCTCCCTCCTTTTGTTCTCTCTGTACCACCCTATCTGTGTGACAACAGATATGTACATGTTAAGCCTGCTCCATCCTTTTGTTCTCCCTGTACCACCCCACCTGTGTGACAACAGATATGTATATGTTAAGCCTGCTCCTTCCTTTAGTTCATGCTGCACCACCCCAACTGTGCAACAAATACCTACATGTTAAGCCTGCTCCCTCCTTTAGTTCTCCCTGAACCACCCCACCTGTGTTACAGATATGTACATGTTAAGCCTGCTCCTTCCTTTTGTCTCCCTGAACCACCCCACCTGTGTTACAGATATGTACATGTTAAGCCTGCTCCTTTCTTTTGTTCTCCCTGAACCACCCCACCTGTGCGACAGATACCTACATGTTAAGCCTGCTCCTTCCTTTTGTTCTCCCTGTATAACCCTACCTGTGTTACAGATATGTACATGGTTGAGCCTGTTTCTTCCCTTTGTTCTCCCTGTTCCACCCCACCTGTGTACAAGGTACATACATGTTCAAACTGCTCCTTCCTATTGTTCACCCTGTACCGTCCCACCTGATTTAAAGATATGTACAAGGTGAGCCTGCTCCTTTTATTTGTTCGACCTGTACCTTTCCACCTGTGTGGCAGATATGTGAGCCTGCTCTTCCTTTTGTTCACCCTGTACCACCCCACTTGTGTAACAGGTACATACATCTTAAGCCCGCTTCTTCCTTTTGTTCACCCTGTACCACCCCACTTGTGTAACAGGTACATACATCTTAAGCCTGCTCCTTCCATTTTTTCACCCTGTACCACCCCACCGGTGTAACAGGTACATACATGTTGAGCCTGATGCTTCCACTATTTCTACTTTTGTCCCTCCCATAATGGGTCTGAACTCAATGTCCACTCCTCCAACCTTGCCCCTTCCCATTATTGTGAAAGGTACATACATGCTGAGCCTGCTCCTCCTCCATATCCACTACTGTTCCTCCTTTGATAGGCTGGAACTCACTGTCTTTTGTGCTGCGGGAAGATGTGGCTGCAACCATAGAAAATCCATATTGTTTCATCAATTAGACTCACATTTCATATTATGCCAGTTTATATGATATTATGCTTGTCACATTTACAACTAGGAAATTGTATCTTTTCTATCTTGGAAATTGAGTTGTCAGATGAAAATAAAAGAAGGGCAATGGATTCAGTGGGATATTTTATGGAGCTACGAATTGATATGTGAATGGCATAAAGTCTGATTAAGCAAATGCTACCTCACCTTCCCTGAACAACAAGGATCAATAAGCCCAGTGAGATACATTCTGCTAGTGTAAGATAATACACGGGACATGTAAGAAAATATGCACGACATCTTTTTTTTATTACAAAACACATCCTAGCAACCAATGTAGACATCGAACTGTCTAGCTATTTTGGTGGAGGCAGACCCCAGACGAATCTGGGTAGAACTGCCAACACACTGCAGGTCAGCTGGAAGACCTTTCCACATTAAGTCTTTACCTGTCTTGGAGAGGGGAACCTCCTGTATGTTGGGCTCAGGTGTTGGATCCTCCATGTCCTGAGTCAAGTCCTCTTCCTCCTCATCACGGAATGAACGACCCTTCTTGATTGCTGACCCCGTCACCGAAGAGCGACCACTGGTAAATATACATATAAATATTTGTTACAGTATTTCTGGAATATATCCGTCTAATTTTTTTTTAGGATTGGGGCATGAGGGGTATAATCCAGAGAGTAGTCTATGTTTTTTTTAAATCGTTTTTTTGTCTGCAGCCAGTACTAAACAAGAGGCCGTCAGAGACGGGTGATGCTTCCCGAATGGGTACTTTGTCACAAAAAAAGGTTAGTTGTATGAATATTGAGGTTTATTTTGAAAATGTTGTAGTACTATGAAATCAGACATAAACAAACCTGCATCTATGAAGATTTATTTTATGGGTGGCTCAAGGACTTCCTAGTGACTGTAGATTAACTCCAAGCCAAATTATTTGATGGTCTGAGAAGTACGGAGTTGACAGGTGAACACATGGGTGTAAATCTTCTGACACAAAGACTTGATCCAGAGTTGATCCAGTGTTTGTTGTAGAGACATTGATAACAGGAGTGAGGATATCTGACAATGCATGTGGGATTTTGTTGAAGTCTCCAAGAACAATAACTGGCTTTTCAAGATTTTTAAGTTTTTCTTGCAATACAAGAACTGCTTGATACTTGGAAGCATTTACTGAAACATATACCAGCATTATACTCAATGACCCCACTTTCACAGTAACAAGTTCCATATTTCTGTCTGTGTATGCTAGAATTAGCTGTGGTTTGAAACTGTCAGACACATACATGATGACTCCTCCTGCTTGCTTTTTAGGTCTGTCTTGACGGAACACAGTTTGTCCGAGTACCTGCATTGACTTCTGTTTCTTCAGCCAGGTTTCAGTGAAGCAGTTCACATCAACAAGGCCTAAATCTTGATGAGCCTGTATGTCTGGATAATGGCGTGTCAACGATCTAACATTAAGTAATGAAATTGATAGCATGTTTGATGGTTTCTGGGTGATGGGATTCGAAACTATAGTAAAACAATTGGTGCTCATTTCCTTCATTGCCCGGGTAGTTGCAGAACTTGCTGTGATTTTGTTGTCAGCATAATCGGTGATAAAAAGCCCAGACAGGGAAGAAACTCTACTCAGAGTGACATAGCACTGTCTGTGAAATAGATTCGAAATCCGACTTCAAATAACGAAGTTATGGGCCGGACACGATTTTGCGGCAAGGTCACGCTGTGACCTTGACCTTCAAGGTAGGGACCCAAATGTTGCGCGCAACACGTCGTCTCAACATGGTGGTCATTTCTGTGAAATAGTTTCGAAATCCGACTTCAAATAACGAAGTTATGGGCCGGACACGATTTTGCTGCAAGGTCACACTGTGACCTTGACCTTCAAGGTAGAGACCCAAATGTTGCGCGCGACACGTCGTCTCAACATGGTGGTCATTTCTGTGAAATAGTTTCGAAATTCGACTTCAAACAACGAAGTTATGGGCCGGACACGAATGGGACGTATGGACGGACTGACGGACGAACAAGGCGGCGACTATATGCTCCCCCGAAAGTTTTCGGGGAGCATAATAAATTGATTGGTATTTTGCAATGAACTCTGCTACTGTTAGTTTCACCCTCGGCATATCACCACAATCGTATTAATAAGGGTACCCTTATTCATACAACATTAAATCTTACTGTTAGTTATCTGCGTTTTAGCAGGTGTCTGGAATATTGAGGTGCCCAGGGACTGAACACGGCCGGTCCATTATACTGACATCGACAAGTCAGGCGTAATGCTGTCCCTTAGCCCCGAGCGTTGAAGGGAAGCCACTACTATCAACTTTAAAGTCTTTGGTTTGACCCGGCCGGGGTTCCAACCCAATACCTCCTAATCCGCAAGCAAATGCCCTACCACCTGAGCTATCAATAGAAGGGACATTATGCATGACGATAAAAGATAAAAAAAAAAGATGCATGCTGAAGTCTATTGTAAATTTCAATAAATAAATTGAGAGGTTAGGGAAGCAAACAAGGACAATATGTGATACAGATAATTAATTATTTATTCAATAAACATTTAAATATGTTACAAACTTTGTGAAGAATTCATAGCACATTTCTGAAACAGGCATACAAATATTTAGTACATGCAAGCACAATTGTTCCAACAGGGACAAAAGGAATACATTAAAAGAAAACAACACACACATTTCTGTTTCTAAACACATACAAGACATGCAAGCACAATTTTAGACACATTTCGAAATAAACTAGCACACAGGATAGCACACACGGACACAGTTCTTAAAATCCATCATACTCCTCATCCTCTGTGTTGGTGTTGAATAAGCTTGCAAGAGCGTCATTGATGTTTCTGGAGACCACTGACAGTGGAAGGTCGCCCTCAGGAACAGACTCAGAAGATTTCTCCATTGTAGTGCACATTTCTCCTTTCCTGAATCCATTCTGGATGCATGCGTCAAATACTGTAATCACCCACTCAGCTACATCATTCAGGTTGCCCGTCGCATGCAACCAATATTGGGGAAAGAGCGGGCATCAGGATTCCCAGCAGCTTCACATGACTTTCTTGAAGGGCCGGTTACACTGAAATCCAGTGATTGCACCAATTTTGTCAATCCGCCGGGGATGACTGCAGGCTTGCTGTTTAGGGCCCTCACTGCCTTTATTGCTTTGTCCGTTATGTGTGCTCACATGCTGTCCATCATAAGCAGGGCATGATGTTGTCTAAAAAAAAATTCATCCATCCATTCTCGTTCACCTTGACCACAATGCCAGGGGGGAACTTGTCCTATGGCATTGTCTTCCTCTAAAAGATGAGAATCGGCGGTAACTTTGTTACCTGCTGTCACCCAGAGTATAGCTGTGAAGCTCACCTTGTCATGGCCTGTTGTTCTGATACTGATGGACGAGGCTCCATTCTTCTTAACTGTACAACTTAGTGGCAGGTCGAAGGGCAGTGGCGCTTCATCCATTTTGATCACATGATCAGGGGTGATGCCGTGTGCTGTGATTTTCTCAGCACAGAAGGTCCTAAATGCTACTAGAAGAGATTCCACATACTTTGGGAGTGACTGACGAAGCGGGGTCCTTGTTCTTATTCGGAGATCCTTCCTCTACATGAAGCAGAGACAGGATGATGCACCACCCTTGAAATCTATGATGCCTTGCTCCTTCACCATCTGGATTGCCTTCAGACAAATCTGTGTAGTGCTGACCCCTCGGCTTGAACTTAGTTGATCCAACACCCACGTCTTGCAGGCTACCTTGTGTTCAGGCCACCTAGGTTTCTGCCCGCGGTTAGCCTTCTTTGATGTCTTCATCTTTGGAGCATATCATCACCTTTTCTCCATTCCCAAACCGTCTTTTCATCCACAGCAAATTGCGAGCCAATTTCCGCTCTTCTTGGCATAGCTGACCACCTGAAGCTTAAAACACGCTGTGTAACTTTGTTACCAGTGAGCCCATCACAGAGATTTCACTGTTTTCCTGCTCCCTTTGATCTACAGGTCAAGCTGACTTCGTGTGTGTTTGACCTGGGACTATGGCTTCCTTAACTGGGACTATGGCTTCCTTACACATTAGTTTTTGATATATATGTTGCGCTGCGGGGTATATTACAAAAATGGAAAAAAAAGGCAATGTGGGGTATATTCCATGTGGGGTTATAATCCACAAAACATGGTCATTAAATTGTTGTTCACAAACACAGGCCTGCCTAAATAAACATAAATGAACTGGACAAGGTAATGACAAAAAAAAAAACGAGCTTTTATTTAAAGGCAAACTAGAACTGACAGTTTAGTCCCATGGTTAGGCGCCTGTCCTTGTTATGTGTTGACGATTTGAACTTCCACTTAACCCTGCCCACCCCCCAATTTTTTTAATTTTTAAAACTTGCAAACATAACCACAAACATAGTCAGTACATCAATTTGTAAATTGTTTATCTCATTTTATTGTATGCATTTAGTAATGGCAGTCTTATAATCATTGGAATCAATGTTCACTCTTTCTTGCACAGGATATGATATGTATGAATTGTCTACATTGTATGATTTTACAAATGATAAAAATTACTTATATTGTACTGATTTTTCATCATTTGTTAGTAGGGATGATAACATGTTGCTATGGTCATATAATTGCCAGTTTTAAAATGATTGTTCTTTATACCATTAAGAAATAAATGAAATTTTAATAGATAAATAAATAATAATTTATTTGCAAAAAAGACTGCATTGCATCTAACAAAGAATTCAAAAAAGCAGATTTTGAAAATATTGTGATCTCTCTGTTGTCTCACATATTTCTTTATATTCTGCATTAATAACTCTTAGTTATGATTTAAATGCAAATATTAGTAATTTAATAGGACACAATTGTTGAATTACTTTAAAGGGTACTTATAACTTAGTCTTAAGAAAAATGTATCTGTCCTGCAAATTGCACTAGTTCACCATTTTGCATATTTTAGACATCTCCTTGGAAATTCCAGCAGCTGTAAAAGCTGTAAACATTATTTTGTTATCTTTTGTGTATGCTGTACATCATTAGCGAGACAATTCTGATAAATTAAGCATGTCTTAAGCATGTTAGGTGCACTCACACAATGTATGTGTGGCCGTTAATCCCCAGCTCCCCACCAACTTGTCATCATCACATTTAACTTATTTCTAGTTGTCATCTTTCTGGCAGTCAGTGCAAAATAAGTGTCTAAGCCAATATCTATTGACATTGATGTTAGAAAAATAGGTAGCAGAAGCATTAATTTAATGAGCGAGTTAAGTTTAATGCATGGATTGACACCACCATATGTATTTGACTACATGTCTATAAACTTGTTGCAGTTTCAGTTTTAGTTAATAAAAAACTTGTTTAAATGATGCTTAAAATTATTTACTTTGTCTAATGACACATTGGTTGCTGATTTTGTTAAATAATAGTGAATCTTTAAGGTGGCTGTCCAAATATTTCAGCCATCTGCAGCACCACAATTTGACGAAGATTTTTGTACTCTTAGTATAAATTTCTTGTGAATAATTTGAAAAATGATATGCTTTCTACTGTTGAAGACCAAACTACTAATAATAGAGAAAATCTTTCTTTGAGATGGTGAAACACTTCTGATATTCGGTATGCTGTTGTATTAAATATTTATTAAAACAGTACTTTGCAGTAGATCTACTATTTATTACATTTTCTAAACATATGTGCCTACAGTAATAGACAAACAATCAATAATGTCACATTTTGTCTTGAGCAGCCACCAGTTTTGGGTTAAAAGTTTGACTGTATCTGGAAATGGAGGCCCCTTGAAGCAGTTAAAGTGCTGCCTTCACTGTTCATAGTATGCTGCGAAAACCTGACATGATACCACACTCAGTCACATTTTTCCGATACTGGGCCAGCCAGTTGGGGAACATTCTTATATTTAACAACAACTGCACTTCCTGGTCTTAGGAAGTGGCCATGTGCACAAGAATCACAATCTTTGATGGGTTTGTCCCAGAGAAGAGTTATTTCCGAGCATAGAAATTGATCAATCAATTGCACAATGGCTTTTAATACATTATAACAAAAGCAAGTCACCTCTTCCTTTTCTTTTTCTCTGGGACGGGTGAGGGAGACCTCTTTCTCTTGCTCTTCTTCTTCTCCTTCCTGTCATCTCCAGCAAGCTAATCAGGATCAGGGATAATGAGAGAGTGGTAAAAGTACTGTCAATAGATTTTGTACTATGTTGCCAGTGAAATTATATTAACATATAAACTCACACAGAACAGATGAAAAAGTAATGTTTTTGTTTTCATTGTTTGAGTAGTGTTACATTAACTCTTTTCAATTGTGTACACATAAACAAATCCATTCTTTGCAATGCAATTCAACAATTTTTAAGAGGAGGAAAAATATATACAAAATAATATCTAAAGCAAATCCATCAAAGAATTAGAAAAACTAGGACACTGAACAAATAAAACATAATATTTTTGCATGTTTTCTATGACTGCAATATAACAGACAAATCAGATGATACTGCATTCTCAGACAGACAACTCACTTGTTCCACAATCATTGAAAACATCACAAAAATAATCAACAAGTCCACTATGCACATCCACTTGTGAATGAGAACAAATGCCTTGTAAGATTAAGCAAGGTCAGGTTGCCAAGCACTAAAAACTGTATCAATAAGCATCCCTGTTTGTGTGCTTCACTTAGTGATCTGATAATTAACCAATACATGAACTATCCACAGAACAGGTGCGCCAGCTTGTACATTAATCATATAGTAATACACTGAGGCTGTTCATTGATATTTCAAGAGTTTGAAAGTTTTTATTTTAATGTAAAAAGCTTCAAGTAAATTTAAACTTATTTATGTAAGATGTTATAAGATAAACTAATCTTTGAACGTGTAAGATAAAAGTGATGATTTGTGTACTTACATCCTCAGCAGAATATTTAGTTGGTAGCTTCTTCTTTACTTTCTTGCCTTCATACTGTTAATCAGAAAGTAGTGACCATATAGTGATTTGAAACAGAAAACTAGTACATGATTATCATAATACTTCTTACCAATTTACTGTATAAATTAAAATCCATATAATTAGAAGCATTTTTTATATTTCATAAATAAATAGCTATAGCTTAAACATCTAAGTACTCAATGAAGTACACATATACACGTATAAGAATCTAATTGTAATTTATTTCCTTACAGAGAGTATTAAAATGTATTGAAAGTTGAAAAATATTACAGTTAATGATTTAGAAAAGATGTTTATAACTTAAGTACAACCAAATCACAACAAGCACAGCTTCACTGTAAATATATTTAATTATATTGTTTTATATCATATAAAATATGTTTGTATTTAGCAGTAGTTCAATTATTATCTTTATTTATAGGACCTTCTAATTTTCATAACAGAAGTATACTGAAACAACATATATATATATATATATATATATATATATATATATATATATATATATATATATATATATATATATATATATATATATATATATTGTTAAAAAATGTATGTTAAAATAGAAAATAGCAAAAACAACCAACTTGTTTTGTAGATATTTGGTATTTCTATAATGACCATCTTGGATTAAAAAGCGACAGCACATGTGCCGACACATATTGCTTGGAAGTTCACTTCAACATATAAATTTCAGGGACCGACAAATTCTTAAATTTTCTTGTTGCCAACTGGGCAAGTAGAATTTGTTTCTGGTTGCCCGGAAAATCGTGTGAAATTGTCAATCATAACTAACACAGATTGTCATGCAACAACATTTATTTAACAATACATCCCTTTATTACAAACAAAATTCATATACCTGCTTTATAATAAATAACATCAATGCATTTTTTTCCCATAATACAACATTATAAATGAATGCTAGTTTATTCTTATTCTAAAATGTGCACAGTAAATAAAAAACACATAAAGTAGTCAAGATCTGAGGTAAGTACGGGTAACTATCCAAGCTTACACTGTACAGGTCACACTATATTTATGAAGACACATGTCTATAAGTATATAATACTCAAACTGTCCATTGTTCTTGGAGTTATGAATCAGTCACACAGTAATCAATGTTTCTTCTCCTAGGGCTGCGTTGGTAGAACTTGTACAATGCCTTGACTGTTGTTTCAAACTTCTGCAAATAGGATGTAGCTTTCACTGAATCCAGAACACCCAATTCCAATTTGTGGGCAGCGCAGTGCACTGTGATCAGATGAGGGAGTTCCTTCTTCATTTCAGCACAAACTCCCAACCTGCATCCCATCATGACAGCAGCTTCATCAAAGTTTGCCCCTATTACAGTTGATTTCCCATCACCTGCAAGTCCTAGATCTAACCTCTGTAATCCTTCTCTAATACTAGTCAAAACACCCTCAGCAGCGGCACTTGATACAGCCTCAATTGACGCCATCTTTGTGACTGGTTGCCCTTTATTATTCACATATCTCACAAGTATGACATACTGCTCAACAATACTGGAGTCGATGGATCCATCAGCCATAACAGTCAAGAAACGTGCCTTCTAAACTTCATGGGCTGTGTCAAGTTGTAGCTGTTCGGCAATAGTCATTAGAAATTCTTTTGCACTTTTTTTCAGTGTGGTAGTTGTTGCCGATGTCAAAATAATCACTTCCAATAGCACTGCGGTTTTTTACATGAAGGTCCATGTGAATCTCATAATCTGACAGAGGCTTCCCTTTCTTGGCAAGGATGTACATGGTGTTGAACATTACTGTTTATGTATTCATGTTAATCTCCGCTGCCCTCTTCACTGCCTTGACTAGAGGTGCTTGAGCAAATGCAGTTGCTCTATCTTTTACTGGCATCTTGTCCTTCATTTTTATGTCAGTACATTTGATATGTTGTATGGATTTCTTATGAGCCCTCAATATACCAATACGGAATGAAACAACAGAATATATATCAGTTGTAGTTCCCATTATTAGCACTTCTCATTACAAACTTCGAATAATTAAAACCATTAAGTACTATTAAATAATAGGCGAAAGGTGATAATTACTGATGCCTTTAATTCGATCGAAGGGCTATGAAAACACGCATACGGTGATTAACAATGCATATATGGGCCCAACTTACAATACACAGTACGTTGAGTGCACTGTGACCTGGCGTTGTTTATTGGCATCTTCATATAATTACCACCACCCCAGGCAACAACTAACGGAGTTTTATGATGGTCCGGCGGCCTAGCTCTAAAAGAATTGGCTGGCCCGGCAGATCAAAGCTGGGCAAAGGATTTGTCGGTCCCTGAATTTGTTTTGTTTCTTCAAGCACCAAGTTTATCAGATAAATTTCTAGCTTCTTTTTGTGATTTAAAATAATCCTTTGGTTGATTTTTCAATTTTTCTGGGAAAATCCTTCAAATATATCTTGTTAAAAAATAGGGAAAATATAAACCATGCTAAATTACCCTTCCTCAGACCAAATGTATCAATTGAAAAGAATTCCAAACTTTTTAGGAAAAAGGTTAAAAAGAAAATGATTAAATACCAGTATATAGTCAAAACCCCGTCATGACCTTCCAGTCTGAGTGAGCTGGGAGTTCGAGGCAAAAGAAATTTATTTACAAGTCAGTTTGTCAACCATTTTTATTAATAATTTGCAAATTATATAACAATGTGTTATCACCCAGAGTTTCTGTACCTCTTCATATAAATTTTAAGGTGTCTTGAACTTTATTTATTTGTTTATTGGTCCTTTAGGTCAGTTTCATTTTAGTTTTGGTGATGATGGTTGTATATGTTTAAACGAGAAATTTGCATCTATGTGTCATTTATTGCTTGTTTTGGAAATAACAACAACAGAACACTAATACATGTTTTAAGCCATATCAATCAAGTTAAAAGCATCCTTAACATGCTCGATAATTCAAATTACTAAAGTTAAAAACAACAAAGAAATTCACAATCAAAGCCTTTATATAAACCCATCCCATTTTCTAAAATTGCCGTGGTCAGACAAAATATCCCTACAAAACTGACAATCATGTGACAAAAATCTATACTGATATGTTACTGTGACATATGTGATCTTAACTCCACTCAATATTTTGAGATGACGAAATACTGGGATTGATTTATGAGAGCGGTTAGAATGGTTCAATTTTAAGTGGGAAAATAAGGCAAAACATGTGTTTATGTGTTCTATTTCATTAAACACATTTTCATTTACATACATGAATAAAAAATTGTTTAAACAAAAACAAACATCAACTTTTGCATTAGTTTGCCAAATCAGGTAGTCATGTTTTATGACATTCAGTTTTCTATTATTTCTCCATTAAATCTCAAACCATTTTATGAAATTGAACATCATTTAACACAACATTCTATCAATTAAGTCTAATATCAGCTGTTAAGTGCACACTGACACTGACGCATTGTAGCACGTCTCAGAGGTGTGAAAAACACTATCACTAGTAGTTTGACACAAAGTGTGAAAATACAGTTAAACAGACCAAAGGGACTGGCAACCAATTTGACTGTTTGAGCTAGAGGTAGTTCTTGGGACCCCATGGTTATTTAGATAGAACAAAGAAGGCAAAATGCAGCTTATTTAAAAGCCTTTTTTGTGTTTTACCATCAGCGGAATGAACTGAAATAGTAATTTTGAGTCAAGCGTCTATGTATACAAGAGATTATAATGTATTGTTGTTTTTTTCAATCACTTTTTTACTACTTTTTTTTTATTTTAAAAAAATATGAGTTTAGTATTGAAACTGGTGGCTTTGTGTTGTGTTGTTGCTTTATTATTAAATTATTTCAGAACATTTTACCATTATGTCTATAATATAATATCTAAAATGCATTCTTTTCTATTCAGTTTTCCACGTTCCAACACAAAATGGGACAATTCCTTTAAGTGCTTATAGGTTGTTATTGATAGATCTATTCAACAGAGCCAGTTAATTACATCGGCAAATCTTTGAAGTGTTGACTGGCCGGTGACACGTGTTATAAAAGTGCCAACACATGCTTTTTACTTGTATGCCAGATGTCCTTGGCTCGTTGTATGGATTTGCATCATAAAAATATGAATTATCTATATTAGTCACAAAGTGATATTAGTAAAGACAATTAAAGTGCTAAAGTGAATTTGTAATTGATAGCAATGTCCAGCAAAACACCATAAGTTGTAAGGATGGAAACAAAGCTAATATAAGAAATGCACATTTTCACAATATAATCCCCTAAAATTCATATTATTACTTTCAAATTTACACTTTAAATTGACAGAAAAAAAACATTGACAGAAAAAAAACAACGAAAGTAGGAATCCACATTTTACTTATAACTAAGAGCAAACAAGTATTTATATACCATGTAGTGAATAAATAATCAACACACTGAGAAAAGATGTCTATGTGAAAAGCATCAATATCAGTGCATTAAGTGAAAATCAATGGGGTCCTACCGATATACGGAGTTATCCCTGATTTCGCTATGTATTTACCTCCCTTGAACGAGGTGGCGCTTCTTTGGGTAGTTCTGGTTTCGGTTATATACAGTAAACTATATTGAGAGTACGCCGATTTTATGTTGAAAATAGCTGTGGATTAGGAAAAAGCGTGGTCACATGTAAGGTTTTTATGGCCTGAAATATATGTATTGGAATTTCATGTAACCAAGATGTAAACACAATGAATTAATTATGTCGAGACAAAGAAAAACGGCGATGTGCCTTACTGTTAGCTTTAAAATTCCTATTTATACGCACATGTATCGGCGTTATGTGGAATTACCTGTGTCAGATCCAATTATAATATAATTGCAAATATCAACAGATCAAAAGACAAAAGCTAACGCTTGGAAATAGCGTAAGTTTCTAATCAAATATGAAGTTTAAGAGCGTTATTTTTTCAAACTACCTGTAAATTGCAACTTTCAATCAAAGACAGCCGAATGTTTTAAAGTTACTCATTATATATTTTTTTAAATAAAGCAGTGTTATTTACGTTATAAACATAAGAAAACTTGATGAGGTCAATTATATTTTATTTTAATTATTTGAAATGTGTTAATTTTGATATTATTAATCTTACTTGTTCTTCAGATTTCAGTCATTTTCTTTCTTTTCTGAAGTAATTCTTTTCTTACAGTGTTAAAAATTACACGGTTGTGTAAAGCCCTTTCTGTGCTGCAAGTATGTGAAAATTAACTTTTAGAGTATATCCAAAATGACATGTTTATTGTGTTGTGTATACCCCCCCCTTCCAATATCTTACACGGACCGGTAATCCACACCAGATGTGTCACTAGGCATGAGGGGCAGGTAAGACCCCCACCAGATGTAGGGGATGACTGGAGAAATGCTTCTAGGGGATGACTGGTTAATTGGCTTTAGGGCTCAATGAGTTAATGAAAATAGGATAAAAGAGCAAAAAATACACACACAGGGATCATCCTACCGGGCGATTCGGGCGAAATCGTCGCCCTGCAGTCGCTCACTTCGCCTATTTCATACATGAAAGCGAAATCGAAATCGCCTTCAATTTTGATTGTACACAGCAGGGTGTTTGGTTGACCCAAGCTCCCAGGTTTTGACGCACGAAAATTCGGAAATACCCCTAACTGACGCACATCAATAAAGCGGCGGGGGTCATTTCTACCCGTGCGTCGGTCAAAATCGCCTACAGCTTCATAAGAAGCGAGAAAAGACGACAATGGGCGGAGTCTGCATATAATTGAGAACAGATTCATACATGCACACACAAACACACACACACGCGCGCGCATCGATTACCTTCTGCTAGGAGAAAAACAATACAGTAGGCGGAGCCTGCATAATTAATAGGAAACAGGTGCTCTAATTCTGCCGATGACACGTTTGCTCGTGTGCGCGGCTAATTTCAATATGGTGTTTTGACAGAGGTGTAGAAAAGAAATAAATCTTAATTGATCAGCATCTGTTTACTCTTAAAACATGTTTGTAGCATCCTAATGCATCGGAAGCTATTAAGGACGACTGTAGGCATTGTATAATTACTTGATTAGGCCACCAAAAGGCGTGATTACCGCAAAGGAGCGAAGCTGTGCGTCCGAGTATTATTTAATTTGACAGCGATTTAGAACCATGCACACTAATACGGCAAATCGATTGATTGTATCTACGAAAGATGTACTTGTTACTTGAATGGAGGAAATTATGGCTAAAAAAAGCTTGTTTGACGTTTTGGTATTTCAAAATTAGTTTGGGGCACAGACTACACTTTGACACAGTACATTTTGTACTATAAACTAGGTTCTTGTTGTCTTGCCTGATGGTGCCTTTAGATATATTTAGTTGGGAAATATGCGTTATTGAGTGGCAAAGATCGTCACTCTTACATTTATAATAGGTTTTGGAGTGACGTCAGTTTTGAGAAGCAATATTATTTTAACGGTGACAATTTAACAATGTTAATTGATATGTTTTATTTTTTTAATTTGATTGTCATAACTTAGATGCAGAAAAACACACTATTTAGCAATATTCTGTTTATTTACGTGTCCCAAGCAAACTCTTAGAAATATCAATAATTCCCATCAAGGCTTATTTATACAAAATGTGGTCGTCGATGATATAATTGTATATACAATAATAATTATATACACCAGCCATACAAAAAATCATGAACATCATGCAACATGTAAGTAAATTATCTAGTGAATAAGTGCATTTTTTTGTTGGATGGGGTAAAAATGTTATATTATTAAAGTTCTCAAACTGTTCAGATGTTGTTTTGTTGTTGTAGTGAAGTCAATTCATAGATATGTAAAAACATGTAAAAGGGGAATGAATATTGGAATGGCAAAGCAACTAGCTGGCTACAAATCAACAGAATTAGATTATACTAAAGATGAGTTTAGCATGAAGAAAGATGTACATATTAAATGGCATATTGTTGTTTCCTTGGATAAGTACAGACAACAAATGCAACAAAACGACAGATACATCTTTAATTAAACTAATAAAGATATATAAACAACTTAAAATACACATGGTGTGGTAAGTTAACGTAAAACACAGTACTCTTCTTCCTAAATTCTTCCACTTCTCCCTAATTCCCGTGAAGGGAGAAGTCACTTCTCCCTAGGATGATCCCTGACACACAAAAAGAGGTTGCATATGTTGCCAACTCCCTACATACCACACATTTAATTTCAATCATGACTAGTATAAAAATGCATTACTATAGTCGAATTGCTCCAATTACCACTTCACTTCCAGCACATTTACATTAAAAGCTTACACAAATTATCTGCAGCTCATCAATGACGAAAAAAGACAACAAAAATGGCAAAATTAATCGCAACACGCCAGTATTACAGGACGATCTGTCGAGATTAAGTACTAACTTATTTTACTCCACCCATACAGTTTCTTGAGGAACTGTTCCGACTTTAACAGTTTTACTCTATCATACATAATTTCCTTCTTAGCTTTGTGTGTACTGCTGTTTTGCATCAGTTTCCTACTTTGAATATAGAGCGAACCTTGAAATTCCTTTAAGAAAACAGGGATAGATATCGATATTTTATCTGATCGTCGTTTTTCTCAACAAACCGGAACTACCCAATACCAAAGGGAAATCACTCTAAACTGACTTCGCAAGGGAGATAACTGTGGATATCAGTAGGACCCCATTGCACAAATCTACTTACACTATATATAATATTCCCAAATTAGTTCACTTACATTTAAATATTGGTGATTAAAGTGAAAAAAATCTTTTGAAACATTCATTTTCTGTAGGGAAAATCCAACAACTGTCAAACATGTCTAACTTTGTGCTATCCACCGCAAACATGTGGGAAATATCCTTTTAGCTGATTGGCTAAATGGATCTGTCAGTCATTACCTGAAGAGGGGTCGACTGAGTAAAATTAATGGCCTGTTGACATGGCAACCAGCCACTACTTAAAACAGATACTATTTGCTTATAAAGCTAAATATCTGTTATAACCATAACATACTGATTAATTTAAAGGCAACACGGACACATATTTATTGTACACGTCTATGAACTGAAAATGTTAAATCAACTAATAACATCTTATAAGCATACATGGTCTGCTAATTGCAAGCTCCTGAAATGTTAACACTTTAAATGTAAATCTTAAAGCACTTTTCTTTCATGTCCAAAACACTGTGATGATTTAACGGCTATTTTCAAATATTGACTGAGTTTACTAAGTTGAACTTGCTAAAATAGTGATAGAAAGTTGTAACCTGTCACGAGAAAAAAACCTTGCCTTTACACCACATTACCACAACCCAGGGGGTCATCATATAGCAAAAATTCATACCCCTAAAGTTAAAGTGATTTCATAATTATCACACTGTTTTAAGTCCATAATCCTTAAGAAATTCTGAACAATATAAACATGTACTCAAGATATAAAAAGCACACATTATTAAAATTTTGCAGACTCTGTAACTCTTTTTGACATCGCAATAATCATGTACTAAGTAAGGTTTAACTCACCATCGCATGGACATGAATATCTAAAACAAGAGGGCCATGATGGCCCTTAATCGCTCACCTGAGGACATGGGCTTTTAGTAGGCGTCAAGTAATTTACTTGACCCACTTCAAAACATATGTAAGATTTCATACTGGCAAACATTCTGCCCAAGTTTGATGAAGATTGGCCGATAAATGTGGCCTCTAGTGGGTTCACAAGCTTTTTGTAAGAGTTGACCTACTTTTTATCCATTTAAGCCAATAACAAACGGATCCAAGATTTCATGCAGACAAACATTCTGACCAAGTTTGGTGAAGACTGGGCCATAAATGTGGTCTCTTGTGTGTTATTAAACTTTTTCTGAGATTTGACCCCACGTGACCCAATAATAAACTCATCCAAGATTTCATGCACACAAACATTCTGACCTAGTTTGGTAAAGATTGTACAATAAATGTGTTCACAAACTTTTTCTCAGATTTGACCTAGTGACTTACTTATTGACCCCACATGACCCAGTTATAAAGTCATTTAAGAATTCATGCAGACAAAACATTCTGACCAAGTTTGACGAAGATTGGGCCACACACGTGTCCTCTAGTGTGTTCACAAGCTTTTTCTAAGATTTGACCTGGTGACCTTCTTTTAAACCGCACAAGACCCAATAATGAACTTATCCAAGGTTTCATGCAGACAAATATTCTGACCAAGTTTGACGAAGATTGGGCCATAAGTGGCCTCTAGTGTGTTCATAAGCTTTTTCCAAGATGATACTTAGTGACCTACTTTTTGGCCCTACATGACCCAATAACAAACTCATCCAAGATTGCATGCAGACAAACATTCTGACCGAGGTTGATGAAGATTGGCCTGATAAATATGGCTCCTAATGTGTTCACAAGCTTTTTCTAAGATTGACCAAGTGACCTACTTTTTGACCCCACGTGGCCCAGTTACAAACTCATCCAAGATTTCATGCTGACAAACATTTTGACCGAGTTTGGTGAAGATTAGGCTATGAATGTGGTGTCTAGTGTGTTCTCAAGTTTTTTCTAAAATTTGACCTTTTGTCCTAGTTTTTAAGCCCAGGTGACCAAATAAGTCACCAAATAATGAACTCATCCATGATTTTATGCACACAAACATTCTGACCAAGTCTGATTAAGATTAGATAAAAACTGTGGCCTCTAGCATGTTCACAAGCTAAAAGGTTGTGCTCAGGTAGCAAAGAATAATAAAAGACCCCAAAACAACAACAACAACGATGTTATCATCTGAACATAAAAAAACAACAATGTTATCAAAACACTCTTTTCAACTCCGAATAAATATAACCAAGTTAAGCATTGTGAAAAGGGTGTATAATTACATCAATAGTCTTTGCTATGGTGGAAATTTATCTGTAATTTTAAGCATTTAAAACTGGCAATCTACTAAAGGTAATCACTGCTCCGATGAACGTGTCAACAATGTATTCCATGTATGAGACAGTTTAAGTGGCATCACCACTTTAGGGTGTGTGTTCACAATGTATCCCATGTGTGAGACAGGTTGTGGTAGCATCACCACTTCAGGGCATGTGTTCACATTGTATCCCATGTGTGAGACAGGTTGTGGTGGCATCACCACTTCAGCGCATGTGTTCACATTGTATCCCATGTGTGAAACAGGTTGTGGTAGCATCACCACTTCAGGGTGTGTTCACAATGTATCCCATGTGAGAGACAGGTTGTGGTGGCATCACCACTTCAGGGCGTGTGTTCACATTGTATCCCATGTGAGAAACAGGTTGTGGTAGCATCACCACTCCAGGGTGTGTTCACATTGTATCCCATGTGAGAGACAGGTTGTGGTGGCATCACCACTCCAGGGTGTGTTCACATTGTATCCCATGTGAGAGACAGGTTGTGGTAGCATCACCACTTCAGCGCATGTGTTCACATTGTATCCCATGTGTGAGACAGGTTGTGGTGGCATCACCACTCCAGGGTGTGTTCACATTGTATCCCATGTGTGAGACAGGTTGTGGTGGCATCACCACTTCAGGGCATGTGTTCACAATGTATCCCATGTGTGAAACAGGTTGTGGTAGCATCACCACTTCAGGGTGTGTTCACAATGTATCCCATGTGAGAGACAGGTTGTGGTGGCATCACCACTTCAGCGCATGTGTTCACATTGTATCCCATGTGTGAGACAGGTTGTGGTGGCATCACCACTTCAAGGCATGTGTTTACAATATATCCCATGTGTGAGACAGGTTGTGGTGGCATCACCACTTCAGCGCATGTGTTCACATTGTATCCCATGTGTGAGACAGGTTGTGGTGGCATCACCACTTCAGCGCATGTGTTCACATTGTATCCCATGTGTGAGACAGGTTGTGGTGGCATCACCACTCCAGGGAGTGTTCACATTGTATCCCATGTGTGAGACAGGTTGTGGTGGCATCACCACTTCAGCGCATGTGTTCACATTGTATCCCATGTGTGAGACAGGTTGTGGTGGCATCACCACTTTAAGGCATGTGTTTACAATGTATCCCATGTGTGAGACAGGTCGTGGTGGCATCACCACTCCAGGGTGTGTTCACATTGTATCCCATGTGTGAGACAGGTTGTGGTGGCATCACCACTTCAGGGCATGTGTTCACAATGTATCCCATGTGTGAAACAGGTTGTGGTAGCATCACCACTTCAAGGCATGTGTTCACAATGTATCCCATGTGTGAAACAGGTTGTGGTAGCATCACCACTTCAAGGCATGTGTTTACAATATATCCCATGTGTGAGACAGGTTGTGGTGGCATCACCACTTCAGGGCATGTGTTTACAATATATCCCATGTGTGAGACAGGTTGTGGTGGCATCACCACTTCAGCGCATGTGTTCACAATGTATCCCATGTGTGAGAGTTTGTGGTGGCATCACCACTCCAGGGAGTGTGTTCACAATGTATCTCATTACCATTGCGCCCACGGCCCCTAAAATATGTTTTGGGCGCATCACTTAGCATTGTCTGCGTCCACATCAAAAAGCAAATCCAACTTGTTTTGTCCCATTCTATTGCGTAGTTAAGAGTGTGTACTTATTCCACTAATTCACTTATGAAATGCTGTTTAACCATTCCTTATAATATTGTATGGTTCTGGAAATTATATGAAGCGCATCTCAGATTATTTTGCACCGCAATCAGTGCAAAATGCAAAAGAATATGAGTTTTAATCATTTCCTGAACTAGCTGTGGTCCTCCTCAAACCTTTAGCCATAGTTTTTACCAATGAAGCCAGTTTTCAATACAAATGGCCAACAAATGATTACAAACATTTGTTAACAATCGGCGTGCAATACATATATTTCAGGCAATAAGATAAAATCTTTTGCACATATAAAACATTTTCGCTAAAATGTCACATGCCATAGGCATGTCAATGACTGATATAAACTGGAACAGTTTGTTAATGGTTTTGCAGTCAGTTTTTGATGAATATAAAACAGCAATTATTGTTGTGAAATGTCATAATGTAGTCATTATATTCAGGTGACAATTCTACACCAGTTACAAGGCTGCTGAGGAAATGCATAATGAAATTTGTAATGTGAATGAAAATGATTTGAAGCAGAAATATGCTTCTGCTAGTGTTGTCCTCTCATGTGTGACAGCAGGAGGGCCTTTAACAAGAGCAACAAATGCTATTTTTAGATTTTAAAACCATGTATGTCAGCTTATATTTTAAGATAAAGTTTATCACATTGTTTTTGTCTAGGGCCTCCTTTTTTAGAGTCCATGAGCCTGGAGCGCTCCCTTTGGAGCATAGCTAGATTGAACACTCAGTGGTTAACACAATATTTGTTTTTTAACAGATACAATCATTGTTTAATTTTATTTATTTCTGTGTAACTGTTAGAAGCAGAACTGTAACATGTATTAAGGGTGTGTTGCTGAACAGTGCAGCTGTGCTTGTTAAGACCAGGGTACTCACACAGACTTTAGATTTTTTCACCACTAAACAGACCTCCTCCTCTACAAGATAATCCTCCTCATTCATCCACTCATTGTACTCCTCCAGGTCCGTCAGATAGCGAGCAGTCACCTGACAAAAACAATATAAGCAATCCTAAACTTAAATGAACTAAATTGAATTATATCTGTTTTGTTTCAATACCAACAATTATTCAATGAGTAATAGGGGTGATCACTGATCAGAAAATACCTGACAATAACAGTAGCTGCATTATGCAACCAAGTTTCTGCTGAAATTTTCTGAATATATCAAATAAATACCTCCATATTGAAGGAGCTATCTATGAGATAAAAATGCCATTTTACACAACCCAAAGCAAGCCGTAACAACAGTAATAATGTTCTGATGACCCATAAAGTCCAGCTCATAATCAGCATTCTCACTAAATATCTCCTCAGAAATGTTTCCAAAAGCCTGAAGACAATGCTGTGCTGAGGTATGCAGACAGAAAGTACCTCTGGGTACAATGTCTTGCCCATACTGTGATGTTCTATTATACAGCATATCAAAATTCATGAAAATCACCTAATCGAAGGCCTAGCAGCCAGGATTTAGCTGAACAAATAATTTATTTTACATCAAATGTATCTTTGCAAATAAGACACATTCCTATCATTGTAATAATCATTGTAAATATTGTTGTGCCATTTTAATTTCCAATTAACCATATTTGTCAAGTAAATTATGCCAAGTTTCCTGGATTTTCATTTGTTTCATTTGTTTAATCTTACAGGACTATAAAACAAAATCGAAAATAGTAAAAGTTTATTTGGGGGATTACAACATACTTTATACAAAGTTGTGCATTATGTTCCAAACAGACCCATGTGCAACTTTGACTTCTGCACAACAAGAGACTGATCATTTTCTTAAAAATGACATCACCTACCTCCCAGGGCATGTGTCATGTATGCAGGAGTATTAGAAGTGATGCTAACCTACCTCCCAGGACTTGCGTCATGTATGCGGGAGCATGAGAATTGAAGCTAACGTACCTCCCAGGACTTGTGTCATGTATCCAGGAGTATGAGAAGTAAAGCTAACATACCTCCCAGGACTTGTGTCATGTATCCAGGAGTATGAGCAGTAAAGCTAACATACCTCCCAGGACTTGTGTCATGTATCCAGGAGTATGAGCAGTAAAGCTAACATACCTCCCAGGACTTGTGTCATGTATCCAGGAGTATGAGCAGTAAAGCTAACATACCTCCCAGGACTTGTGTCATGTATGCAGGAGTATGAGAATTGAAGCTAACCTTTCTCCCAGGGCTTGTGTTATGTATGCAGGAGCATGGGAATTGAAGCTAACGTCCCTCCTAGGGCTTGAGTTATGTATGCAGGAGTATGAGAAGTGAAGCTAACCTACCTCCCAGGGTCCTGGGGGAGACCAAGAGGCTTCAGGCTCCACCTCACAGTTGATGTCCATGGCCCAGGTGTCATAGCTAAGGATATAGAAGAAACCATGTGACTATGGGACTTTAATATTTTAATTTGTTCTAATCTTACCAAATCCAGGTAGTAATGATAACAATAACTGTATAGTTATAACATGCCTGAAAATTTTGAAAATGAGCGCTTCATTTCCTGCATTTTGGGCTATATCTATACTATTCAAATAGCACTATTTGAAGGCCATTTTGTGGCATATTTTAATGCAAACTTGTCTTTAAAGTATTTTTTTACATGGCAGTATGATACTACCATACAATATGGATACTTAAACACATTTTTTGCACTAAATATTTATAAAATCTGACAGTCATCATCATGAAAATGACTCAGCCTTTATCAATAATTCTAAAGAATGAATTTTGTAGAAATCGACAGAAAAGTAACTGGGGTTCATTTTATTAAAGCTTAAATGTTCCAGTCAAAACTTATACAAGTATCATATGATAAAAAATAAAGTCAACAACAGGAGCAAGAGCTTACTTTTTATAAGTTATTAAGTACCTGTTTTTGAAGAATTCATGACACTTGTGACTTGTCTGGCTTTATTCACATTGCCATTGTTTAAAATTTTACTATACCATTGCCAGATCTCTAATTGTTGATATTGTTTGAAATTTCTTACTCTTTTATTTCATTCAGTACTTACCACATGAAAATATTCTCTCTTTTTTTTTCCATCAAATTAGTCATACAAAACAAGGAACTTCGACAAGACCTACAAAAGGCCATGCCACAAACATTTGCTGAAAGCGGTTTGTTCAAAATTTAAGAATTACACAGCAACAGATTTTTTATTGGATGATGTTAAAGCCGCAAAACTCTTAGCATGCAAACAAGAACAAGCAACAGGGGACCGAACACACCAGGGCTTTTTCAGCCTGTCTCACAGGGCCGATATTCGGCCCCGTTCCCAATGCCAAATAGCGACCATTTTTCCCAATTTCAAGAAAAAAATTCCCAATCTCATGAATTAATTCCCATATGAACCATAATGCCTTTGACCCATTAAAAAATAAATAACCAAGAAACCATAAAATCAAGAGACTTTTCCAATTAAGCGAATCGTTTGTTTACTTTTGCTCGGTGATCTGTGAAAACTACTTTCCGTGAATTTATGTATGAATGTAACCGGTGAAAACATAGACTCTTACCCAGCCGTATACCTTAACGCAAGTTGAAGATGCGTCACGGGGCCATTCCAGATAAGATTGTAATTAATATATGGTTTGAAAATTAACAGGAATTATTTTTTATTTCATAAACAAAAGTATTTTCGCCATAACTGTTTGACTGCGTATAAAACTGAAAGGAGTAATGAAGCAAAAACTGTACATGCAGTACCGGCTTTTATACTGACCCGCGAAATATAGTGACGAAAAATTCGTACAATATTAAATACTACGCGATCTAGAATCTACCAACTTCTGTAGATGATGACCATAATACCATCCAGCACAGAAGCTGTGGAGATAGGGTTTAGCATCTTGAACCTACTTTGCACTTCTTTGAGAAGCTCCCTTGGCAAGGAAAAACTCTCCAATTTAATGAGAATCTGTATTGAAGGCCCTGCAGAGCTTTCTGAACAAACTCTGGAAGAGCTCTGTAACACTTTCAGGGACACAAAAGCAAGGCAGATTAAGCTTTAATTCAGAAAAATAAATGTTGAAATTTCTCAATTGGTTTGATTTGTCGATATTTTTTTCCAAATTTGACTATTTACCGCGTCAAAAATTCCCAATTTGGGCTGGGGCCTTTTTCCCAAAAACCCATGAAAAAGCCCTGCACACAAAGCATCAACGTCGTCCCGATAAATATTTGAACAATGTCGATTGACTGTCCAATTTTCTCTTTTTAATTTTGACAGGTCGCGTTTTTCAAAACATATTGGACTGTGTTCGCTTTGTCGCTACACAGAGCGATTAAACCATCACTTGCTATTGGATAAACTTAACCAGTCTACATTGCGACAACGCTGTTATCCAAAGCATTCCGAAACAGCATTAAGTAGCGCAAAGGGGACAAAGTGCCAAAAAGGATCGACATTGGCAATAACACACGCATGGACAACAATTGATTTTTGAACCTTTGGGAATTTCAAATGGCCGAAATGGCCATTTTGGCCGGTGGCCAGCTCTTATTGAGAACCCTGATAGTAGATCAAAGATTTAAACCCGGTATTTATACTGCTATCAACAGCTCAAATTCTTTTGTCATTTATATCCATTTTTCAATATAATATTTAGTTTTTGCACCCTTATCTCAAAATCAGTAAAAACTAGAAGTGTAAGCCAATGGCTAATGAATACCTGCCACCATGCACCCTGTTCATTAATATGTCTTATATCAACATGTGAAGTAGCATTAACAGGAGTATTGACATCTGCAATTTCCACTTGATTGTTACAAAAATTGCAAGTGCAGAGGTTTCCATGAACCTAAAGAGATTTGGGATTTGCCTGCATTTTTGCAGATACTAGTACTGTGCAGCGATATTTCTATCATTATAGCACAGGGGTACTTATGAGGTGCCCAGGGACTGAATCCGGTCGATCCATTATACTGACACCAAAGAGTCAGGCATAATGCTGTCTCCTTAGCCCAGAGCATAAGGAGGGAACCACTACTACCAACTTTAAAGTCTTTGGTTTGACATGGCTGGGGTTTGAACCCCCGACCTCCCGATCCGCAAGCCAACACTCTACCACCTGAGCTATTGCAGCCAGTGAGACTAAAAGACAATTATGAAGTTCAGCCAAAACTGATGCTAAACCAATGACAAAAAAGACATAAGGTGACTAGAAGAATTGATTATGCAAATAACCAAGGTATATAGCTTTGGAGTGCACACTTAGCAATCTGATCTCTTAGTCAAGCACAATTATACATCAGTATCAATCATTTGGGCAAATATTAATAAATTCCAATGGCAATTAATGAGAAGATATCCTCACAAGCAGCTGCTAATGGACAGGCAGATGGGTCATGTCATTACACAACTGTTCGAGTATAAAAAGAGTATGTAAGTATATATACAAACAAGTCTTCTAACATAATTGGGATGTAACTTATCTACAAACAGAAATCTCTCCAGAAAAACATATTTATTAATTGAAACAATTGCAATTAACCTTTTATTGGGCACTCCTTAAAAAAAACAAGTTTTTTATTATTGCTTTTATTACATTTTTGTCTTTATTTTTTTAAATAGTAACAGCTTCTGAATTCCATCAGCAAATCAGTTTTAAGAAGAAATTAACTGGTCTTTATAAAGTTAAACTATGCCCATGCCAGAGATATCATGGCTTTAAAGTATGAAACAAGTAAGTTTCCTTACCAGCAATGGCATTTGTTTATAATTAGTATTTATTAATGCCTATGAGGATCAAACTGATTTCCTGCTAAACATGCACTTTGTTCACAGAGTAAAATTGTTAACATCTAGCTTAGCCTGAAGTCAGTGTAAAGTGGATAATTAAAACTTGAATGAACTGTCACCAAACTGACCTGTCTGGGTAGAACCACCAATGGACAAGGGCATGCTTGTCGCGCTTCATCACTGGACGACACCAGTCCTCTACAAAATAATCAAAGTAAATTGATTTCCAATTAACAATTCTATCTTGCAAATAAGCAAATACTACCAAACTAAAAGTAAAATATTTTAATATTCATGCGTTAGAAACATATTGTCATATCACCTTCTGTCATACATGGCAATATATACAGAAAAGTATAAATATAAGTCCTTTTTTATGCATCAATTTATTAAAAAATAAAAATAAAAAAAATGCAAAGAAATAATTTTTTAATGAACTGACTTGAGAACTATTATGTGAAGTTAATTAAGTGATAGTATAGTCTTTTCCCAATTTAACAAGAAACTAGGAATGTGTACTGTCTCAGTAATCAGAACGCAGTATATTATGATATCCTACTCTCCATATAGCAGTATGTATCTATGCATGTTAAGTATGTTTTGTGCTGGAAAACTTACATTATTCACTGTACATCAAACATTACTTATATGATTAGACAGTGTTTATCTGCCTAAGTTATTATAATAATAGAATTGACTCATGATTAAACAATGTCCAACTTAAAATGTTACCTGAGCAGATACTAACTCAATGAACTGACTAGTTTGTTAATATTTTTGCTGACTGACTTGATAGTATCTTCTGAATACGGTGTTTTCAGGGTTTTTTTATTTCCTATTTGTACAACAGTTTTCTTAAGTATACAAAATACTGAGTGTCAATTGGCTGACTAGAAACTAAAATACTATATACAGTAAAGTGCCTACATGCATGACAGGGTATCTTTACACATACTGTATTGTATACAGTTTGTAGTATCTTATCTACAGTCTACTAAAATGCAGGTTTCAAAACCTTTTTTGAGTCTATTGTTAAATAGAAAGTTAAAACACAATGTAGCTGTTACAACATTGGGATACAATCACAAAGAACAATATTCTGCATAAACCACCAAATTTTCTGTCTATCTTGGCTGATGAAGGGAGCATAATGAGTGATGTAGGAAACTTGCTACCTTCCATCTTTTCCAGGTGGTGATGCTCAATGTGTTTTTAAATTTTTAGTTCCACCACTAATCTTCTATGTCTTTACAGCTTATGATTTGTCAATAAAATTAGCGCTTTTTCTCTTTATTGCTTTTTCTTTATTTTAGGTGAAAGTTCACCAGGTATCACTTTTTGGGGGTTTTGAGATTAATTCGTATTAAAGAACTCCAGGAAGTGACTTTTGGTAAAGGATGCTACTCATATCGATTCACCAGTTTCATACCAGTTTGTACCGAACCCAGCATTTTTGGTTGCAATTATGCAGTGCATGGGTGAACCATTACACCCCTTTTATTAAACATTTATACCATTTATCTGAGATCCAATGAGTGAAGGTTGGTTGTACAGTTTTCTCCTGAAGTAACATGATACCTACTCACATGTATCTGAGTCTTTGCTGGAAACAATTACCTTCTGGGTTGGCTGAGGCAGGGTTTGAGTGTATAACATGGGTGGCGTCATCCTCAGTGTCCACAACCACACCTTGGTGACTGGTCACAATCTCCTTCAGTTTAGATACCAGCGACTTGTCCAGGGTTGACTTAAAGAACACTGCAGGCTGCACATGACATTTGTTTGACACAAGTGTCTTTGATATCTGTATAAACATCTCCACGTTTCTCTCCATTCGGGATGGAGACTGGAAGTCAAACCTTCGCCTAAATGAAAAACATATATTTTAGTGTTTGCTTGACATTGATATCACTTAAGGTGTGCGAAGAGGATTTAATATGGAGATGAACTTTAACTTAAATAAAAAAAGTCTTCATTATATTAGATGTTCTTGTAAATAAATCAAATCTCTCAATCAAATTATCTTTCTTGTTAAACTATTTAGAACTGAAATGTGTACCATGAACACAAGAAAGTTGGCCCTAGTGCTAGTCATTGAAATGGAAGGCCCTGAGATGGCTAAGACACATCAAAGTCGTGAAAAGGATAGGATACATCAACTGTTTAAGCTCTCTTGCATAAGTAAAGCTTTTAAGGTATCCGGCCCATAATAGGCCAAAATATAACAATGAAAAATGGAAAAAAAAATTTTCACTTGTTTAACAAAGAGGTTTATGTGGAATTGTTTTATGAAATAAAAATCCGCAAAATATTCATCATTAGTGCATAAAGGTCAATTTTATTATCCCCCCTTTTTGTCTAAAAACCCCTACCTGAGGGGTGAAAATGAGATACAATATCAAAAAGATCCATTGAGTATGAATTTATCTGTTTTGCTAAAAAGGAACAGTATATTTTAATAAACATTACCCCAGCAAACCAAAATGTAAAAAGTCAATCATTCAATTTTAAGACTAATTGTTTTGTTACTAAAAATAGATCTTGGGGAATTACCTGTTTTTGCCTTAAATTGCAATTTTGATTATTTCTTTTGAAGTATTTATAACAGCAGCTCAATTTTCACATAAAATTAACCTCTTGTTTTGTTTTCTCTGTTGTAATTTTTTTAGACACTTTCACCGTGTGGTTTTGTAGTATTAAGTCCTTAAGTATCAATATTAGTGTTACTAAAAATAGACTGCAATATACAATTTACAGATTTTTGCTGAATATGCTTCTTTTATACATGTGTCTTATTGAAATTATGGTTTAAACTTACAATACTTACTGGCATATGACATAATGTAGCAGATCAAGTGTCTATTTTCCCGAAAAAAATCAGAAGGTCAAAGGTCAAGGTCACAAGAAGTGAAAATAACAAAATTTTACCTTTTTTCCTTACTTGAATTTGGTTTTCATTTCTGCATTCTCCCTGAATACAATGAGGTTTATATTGACCATTTAAAGGCCTTTGTCAGTATCAAATCAAACCATATGGACCCGTAGTTAATAATTCAATGTTTTGTCAGAATAAAAGTAGAATACTGACTCAGTCAGAAAAGTGACTGGAAGCAAAAAATCAAAACTTTTTTCACAAATAATTAATATATTTTTATGAAATTTTAGTGTGCAAATTGTACTAAATCACTGCCTAAAATTTCAGATCTGTCACAATGGAGTAGTGAGGTTTCTTGCCAAAACCCTGGTTTAGCACTCCCCCCCCCCCCCCACCCATTTTCTTTTGAATGCATGAACTAAGTCAGGACCATTGCGGTCTTCAATTTCCTTTGTATGTCTGCCCAGTTGACCCTTCAATGCAAACATGACAACCACCAACATAATTATGTTCTTCTTCCACATACTCATGACGTTGAACAGGCTCAGGAGGTAAAGACTTTTTTGAAAACCTTCCTCGTTTGTCGCGGACGACATCTTCCGCCATATTTGTTTACCTTAGTGCAAGTGCCCGTCAAAACAACTTTTTTTACAATTTGATTTTATTTTATCGTAATCATCATTACAAATACTTTTTAATCGCAAATACAGTTATGTTTTATTGAAATATATTTTTTTTAATCACGATACAATATTTATTAATCTACCGACGGAAACTTCCGATATGCCACAATTTTATTGACCTCGACAAACATCGGAAAAGGTTGATCACGTGGTACATTATGGTTCGGATACCTTAAAAGATGATAATGTGTCAAAGTCTAACACCATGTCAAGTTTCACAACAAGTTATCAAAGGTGGGTGTCAGCACTGAATGTCTTGTTAAAATAAACAACTAAATACATAAGCATACCATCCTTGATCTGTCTTGTATCTGAATACAGCCGACAAAATGTGACACAATGAGCCGCCTGGTTTGAAGTCCAAGAAACATTTCATCTGCAAAAAAAATCATATTCAACCACAAAGTTTTGAAGTGTGCTTGACTTGCATATTTACTTTATTTGGCTTGATTGTCTTGTGCCGCTGATATGCCAAAGTGAAAGTAATGGGTTTCCATGGCAGTTGAAACAAACATTACAATCTTAAACCTGTGTGACTACCATGAACCAGTTTAATTCGCTAAGAAATGTTACTTTGAACCTTTACACTTTCCTTATAATAATGTTTGATGATTCTAAATACTAAGAAATTAAAGTAATTAACAGTATTTTATCCAATTACAGTCAAATGCTGTTTGCTTGAACGTTGTATCAGTAGAATTTCACGATCGGTCTAACAAAACAGCCGGTCCAGGGTCTCCCATATCTGGATCCAACGCTCTTCCGATTGCGCTACCAGGTCCGGTGACATTTTATGTATGCCCTGCGTTAATTGTACTTAATAGGTCTTTCCCAAAACTAGGTTACGTCTCCTGAAAATTACTTCCCCATTAGTACATTGCGCATGCTTAATAAGCTCTCGTAAACCTTGACCTTCGAGAAACCGAGCAACACATCAGCTTCATGACATTTCTGCCAAGTTATTTTAAAAGCCATGCAGGAATGACAGAGTTATTGAGCGGACATAAATATCAGACAGACCGACGGATGGACAGACGTTTCGACTGCTATTTGTTCGCCTTCGGGGGCATAAAAAGTATAACAATAATGCATTCGGACTTAGAAATAAGTAGTGTATAATCTTGGTGTCTAACTCGTTACTTGACCAACTTGCATATCTTTCTATCATTCTAGTCCTATTACTTTCTTGTTACTGTGTTTACCAGTTATAAAGCTATATTTCACCTTCTGGGTTGGCTGAGGCAGGTATTTCACTCAGCCATTTGTTGTTCATTCTGGGTAAAAAGCTCCTTAAAATAACTGATCAAATATGGCAAAATGTTGTGTTACATATAGCAATGCACTTTTTATGTATCATATCGTGGTACGCTTTAAGCACAACATGACTGCCCTAGTTTACATGGCTGAATTCCGCCTCAATCCAGTCATGCGTGGATAACGTACTTCAGGTACAATACTGTGCCTGCTGCTCGCTGTCACCTTTTCATTTTGCCAGGAAACGTATCCGGTAAGTGGCTCTTTAATTGCTGTGTTATCAGTGGTCACATAACTTTGTAGGCAAGCCGTTAGCATGACTTGTCTACTATTTTATCAACTGATTACTTATTATCAGTTACCATGGATACAATAAAAAATTATTGTAATTTTAATACACTAAGTGGAAAATGAAAAAAAAGTAACCAAACAGGGTAAAAGGCAAAAAGCTGAACTTTTGCAATTTAAATGAGCAATAAAGATCCTAATACATTTTGAAAATGGACTTTTGTATGTCATGTGTTGACTATCAGGCAATAATATCTACTGCAATAATCCCCTCTGTTTTCAGAGGTCACAGTTTCCTTCTGATTAAGAAGAATAAGATGATGATAGTGTCAAAGATGACAATGATGACAAAGATTATCATCATGATATGAATGATGATGATGAACACCATATAACTGTCATTTAATAATAATTGCAAATGGCATTAGTGCAGTAAGCATAGATGTCAGTGCCTATTGCAGTAATTTCTACTGTAATAAAACCACTTTTCTGCAAATGATATAGTTAAGGAATAATGAAAGCTGCATGCACAATGTGATATCTATTACTGTCCCAATAACTGCCATTAAAAATAAGGTATTGACAGCTGAAACTAAGAAATTGTACATTCATATATTAACCAAAAAAATGTTTTAACAACTGACTCTTTATCAATCTTGACCTTTTCTTTACTTCTTTTTATATTTTAAGACATACCGGCAGCTTAGTAAGTGGTGGATTTGTAACTGACTTTCCAAATGCATCTTCTTGAAACTGTAGAAGTTGTAACACCAGGCTTGACAGACTTTTGTTTGTTGGTGGGTCTGCTTGCGTATACTGAAATAATCAAGGGTTGTACATGTAAAACTAAGTACCTGTACTTGTCATATCATAGTCATATAAACCTAAATATATTAAAACAAACACATTGTTTTCAGTTTTCTTCTAATCTATTCTTTCACTTATCTATTTTTACATCATTAGGAAAATTAACAAAACAAACCTGTTCCAAAACTTACTAAATCAATCATTGGGATGGACATTTATGACTAATGAATTACAGTAAAAGCTCGCTAAAAGATCACCTCGGTAAGCAGGACAACCTTCCAGAACCTTTTTTTTTTCTTTCTTTATTGTCCCACAGCCTTGAAAAGCATGGCACCCTGCTATCCTAGACAGTTATTTCAGAACCAATTTACAAATTCACACCTTTCTTAAACCTCACTATGCAGGGTCTTCACAGTTATCCCAATGTCATTAATCAGTTTATCAGGCCTTTAACTACCGCTTGAGTGAACAAAATTGTTGGCACACTCTGACTGTAAGTTATGACACTGCCTATTCAATTATGGCAATCATTAAGAAGTCTGCGATTTGTTTGATGTTTACAGACTGATGCCGGATCATAAGTTGTTGAGTATGAAGCTTCAAGTATCTTCATGGCTTCATATGGATATCATCTTTCATTTCTTGTTTTAAGGGTGCATAAAACTTTAAGTAAACAACCATTTCTTTTAACTTATCCCTTTTTTCAGGAATATATGTTACATTTCTTTTATCGCAAATAATAACTACCAAAAATCTACTTTATTTTTATGCTTAATATATCCTTGTGAAAAATAACTACATTCTAATATTATAAAATAAAATGTAAAGAAACAAAAAAATTAAAACAAATAAACTATAAAACAATAAGTACACTTAAATATTAATACAATATAAAGACAATATAATGTTAAAACTGAATTTATTTGTATGAACTCACATAGAGGACCACCTCACCAAGTGGGACACTTAAAAAATAGAACCACAGGTGTCCCTCTAAGCGAGGTTTTACTGTACCATCATTATTGGGTTAAAGTTTGTTACTTGATAGAAAAATAAAAGCATAAATGAAACAATGTTATATCTAGAGCTAGCTGCACTTATGCGAATATTTAAGAACTAGCCTGTCGTCATAAAGCCAGCCATTGTGATTTTAGAGAACATGTGTCTAAATACAGTCTTGTCTGTTTTCTTTAGAGGCAATGTACTTAATCAAAACATAAATAATTGCTGTTCTTTTGGTTATTGAAATGCTTTTAAATGAGATGAACAAATTATAATCCAGCAGGATATAAATATCTCAGTATAAAAGTAGCAATTTCACTGGTAGTTCATTCACATAGTGTCTGTGTTTTGAATCCAGGGTAGGCTCATTTTTTCCTCTTTTTCACTACGGATGTAAATCGAATCCCAAAACGATATTCGAATATTTGTTACGTGTATTCGAATCATATTTGAATATTCGGAACGAATTTATATCATAGTGGCAAATAACATGGTAATTTGTTTATTCATTGTAAAATGTTTACCGTATTCACTCGTGTAATCGCCGCACTTTTTTACCCGATTTTATCGTTAAGAAGTTGAGGGTGCGGCCATTCTATAGGTGTAAGGCCTTGGGACATTTTTTCTAGAACGATTCTGACGATTTTCGGGACGCCATGCGTCTAGATGAGCTCTCTAAGTAGGAGGTTGACGGACGATATGAACGAGGTAGCGCCGTTCTATGCTTTTGTCTAACCAATATGAACATATTCCATAATTTATAAATGACTTCCTAGTTTTATCTCTTGTATCATATTTCTGAATGTTTGCATCATCAAACAATTTCACCCAGCTGTCATGTGCACACTACCATGTAGATCAAAGGATTTCATAGTAGAGCCGATAAAACAACACAGCTTTGATACGAGGCGACAATCTCTTTGACGAGGTGAAAAATGAACAGGAACGTCGACCAGTCATGCTGTCTCAACAAAAGGGTTAATTGGTAAACAGTGACTGTATTTTTGACACGTTGCGAATGTATCTAGTCTCAGTCGCACTGCTATCCTGTAGCTCGTGGTGGCATGAAATTAATTTCTTTGATGTACGTCACCAAGTCTGGTATGACAGTACACGATATATCGGGGAACAGTGCACTGTCCTTGTGTACATTCCACCAATCAATACTTTCATGGAGAAATGTAATCGACAGCTGCTTATAAAAACACATCGTTGACTCCCTCACTGTCAAACTGCTCCAATCGATATCACCTTGACAACAGCTTATCTCAAAGTCAGACACTTGACCTGTGTAATGAGGCAAGTCTACACAGGAATGCCAAGTAAATTACAGCTTGGTTTATTTAGCAGACTGAAGTTGAAAGTTTGTTTAAGTGTTTACTGACGGATAATAAGCTGTGTTCCATGCAGAACAAAGGGAAATGTATGTGAGACAGTTAATCGTTGACCGACAGTATTGACGATATAGCGGAGCTCCGCTGTATAAACTGTGCGGCCTTCATATTTTTTTCTTCAAATTTTGCGGTAATTTTGGGGGTGCGGCCATTACATTGAATTAGGATTTTTTCTTCAAATTTTGCGGTCATTTTCGGGGTGCGGCTATTACACGGGTGCGACCATTACACGAGTGAATACGATATTTATGGCCATAATTTACATTGCTTTAAAAGGTTATCCACATTAAATGATTTAGCTATTAGAAAAACTTAAAACTTTCAAATGTTATGTCTTAAAAAATCAAATCTATAGTATATATATGATTAAATAAATACTTTTCAGCATGAAATTTGTTCCCTGGTATCAAAACATATTCATGTCCTACTGATGAGGCCAGAGCATTCAAATATTATTCTGCTTTTAAACAAGAGGGCCATGATGGCCCTTAATCACCTGATGACACAGGCTATTAGGCTCTAATCTGGCATCAATTAATTAAGTTATTCACTTTAGAAATCTTGGTGAAGATTGGACCATTAGTGTGGCCACTGGGTTGATAACATTTTCTAGAATTTTACTGAGTAACCAACTGAATCCACATGACTCACTTCGAAACAGATGTAAGATTTCATACAGGCAAACATGCTGGCCAAGTTTGGTGAAGATTGGGCCATAAATGTGGCCTCTAAAAGAGTATTTTCACAAGGTTTTTCTAAGATTTGACCTACTTTTGAGCCCATGTGACCCAATAATGAACTCATCTAAGATTTCATGTAGACAAACTTTCTGACCAAGTTTGATGAAGATTGGCTTATAAATATGGCCTCTAGTGTGTTCACAATCTTTTTCTAAGGTTTGACCTAGTGACCTACTTTTTGACCCCCAGGTGACTCAGTTACGAACTCATTTAAGATTTTATGCAGACAAACATTTTGAACAAGTTTGATGAAGATTGGCCTATAAATATGGCCTCTAGTGTGTTCACAAGCGTTTTCTAAGATTTGACCTAGTGACCTACTTTTTGACCCCACGTGACCCAGTTAGGAACTCATCCAAGATTTCATGCAGACAAAGATTCTGACCAAGTTTGGTGAAGATTGGGCTATAAATGTGACCTCTAGTGAGTTCACAAGTTATTCCTAAAATTTGACCTAGTGACCTACTTTTTGACCCCAGGTGACCCAATAATGAACTCATCCAAGATTTCATGCAGACAAACATTCTGACCAAGTTTGATGAAGATTGGACAAAAAATGTGGCCTCTAGTGTGTTCACAAGCTTAAATGTTGACGACGAACGCCTGACACTGCGGTATCACAATAGCTCCCCCTGAGCACATTGTGCTCAGGTGGGCTAAAAAGAGTGATCTGTATTGACGCCATCAATTGTGCTGGTGATTTCACATTCCTCATGCTTTTATTTTCATCATCACCTATGAAATTTTTCAGAAGATCTTAATTTTACCATTTTATATCATAAGATTAGCAAGCATTAAATGTCATTTCTTTTAAAAATGTATGATGTCATATCACCCCCCTCCCATACGACAATTTCTTCACTTATCTAAAATAAGACCAGCAACGCTCTAAACAGTTTCTAACTACAGTCACACTTGTATTAAGCAGCCAACCAAGGAACAGCCAAAATTTCTCTGCTTAAAACTACGGTAGGTCGCTGCTTAACACAAAATATAACATTATTGATTGTTTGCCTATTACTGTGAACCTGTATGCGTACTTATAAGAATTACATGTACTTAAATTGTATCTCTACTAACTTAAATAGTATATATACTGGAAAGTACTGTTCAAAAAAATATATACCACAATTATAAGTTCTTTTGGAATGTCAACGTATGATTCAGAATATCAGAAGTTTCTATCTAAATTAAAGAAACTTTGCTCCACATTTAGTAGTCTGGTCATGTAGGTACAAAGCATAACATTTTAAATTAGTCATATCAAATTTGTACTGACTGTACCAACATATTCATCACCTTGTAGTTTGATTTGGTAATTTGTCACACTACAAGGTGACGAATATGTTGGTATATAAGTACTCTACTTATATCCGGATGGCCATGTTCTGGATGGTGCATGTGTTTAACTATCCTTTAACAAAAACAGCATGTAATGTGTTTTAAGTCGAAGTACATGTAAATAATTTTAAACATTCTTTAAACAAGGTTTGTATCAACAAAAACCAAAAGGGCACCAATTTTATGCACATTTAGTCAAGTAAATTGGTAATGTCATTCAATGCTTAAATTAACTTGCATAAATTAACTCGCTCATAAATTAACGCTCCTTCTACCAGTTTCATTCACTACCATTACTATATGCTGAATATGTGTTGGCTGAGGCATTTTTTTGTTGTTGCTCTGACTATCAGGTGAATGATAACTAGGAATCTATTTCCATTGGAGAATGCGACAGTTAGGTTAATTTGTGGGGCAGTCAAAACAAATACTGGAAGACAATTTCTTCTGAAACAAATTCTTCGATAATTATATAACTAAACAAAGATAGAATGAGAAATGTATTTTAAGTTTTCTTTCATAAAAATTAAAACAAACTATATTTATGTATGTATGACTAAATGCTAATTTTGGTGTTTTCTCATCATTGCTTCACAATTTCATAATGACGGCAATACACTCGATTAGCCGGTCTCAAGAGCATGGTTTGTACCATATTTCTTGAGATGAGAACTGTGAACCAAACCGTGCATTTAGAAATGCGTATACTGCCGTACGGTATATCGTTACACTCCTATATAGAATAGAGCAAAAATGCAAATTAAATGTATATCTAAGCAAAATAAAAATACAGGAATAGTTCTACCATTTGTAAAAAAACAACCTCCCAGACAAAATCCCTTCCATTCATTTTAGTATAGCGGACGAAAAAGTTGATATTTTATCAAAAAAATATCCGATGCTATTATCAATGCATTTACTAGATTCAACTGCTAACCAAATAAACATTCAAAATGTAGAAACTTTACAGGAGGTGATTTATCCGCATTAGAAACATTATGGGAGGGTGTTTGTGTGCCTTTGCTAAAATGAACAGAAAGAATTGTGTTATTGGGCAGTCCGATAACTAAGTTGTCTGCCCTTGAGTACTCTCTGAATGTGCATGCGCACTCGCGCTGATTAAAACTTCCGGGGTATAAGTAGAAATTTTATCAGCGTGTATAACACAAACATCGAGTTACATGTAAATTAAATTAAAGAAAGAAACAAAAACTAAAATGGAAATCGCCGAAATACTGCTGAATATGTAAAGGTGTTTATAGCGGGAAGGTGGTCGAAAAAAGAACTGTTTCATTGCATCGATTTCCACAAAACAAACGACTGCGACACATTTGGATGGTATTATAACACTTCGCCCTCCCTTAACTGGTAACAGTTCGCCCTTGATCGGTAACAGCTCGCCCTAGATAGGTAACAGTTCGCCCTTGCTTTATAACATGTCGCCTTCGGATATAAGTGTATACATGAAGCAAAAAATAGTAAATTTTTTATTTATTTATAACCATTCACATTGTATTTGTTTTCTCCGTCTTCATATACATTATGAGCACTTCTGATATAAATGTATACGCCACCCTTTGCCCTTAAATCTTAAGAAATTACGTATAAAGAATGCAAATGTGTTATTTTATTTTTATTATTTCGACCTCATTCACATTAAATTTATGCTTTCTTTGTCTCCTTATTCATTATTATTATTATTAACATAGTATTATTAGCATCGTAATTTTTTATTTTTTTTTCATATTTTAAAATTGTTTTTACCAAAGAAAAAAAATCTGATCCTCCCAGTACAGTATACAAACTGTCACTGTTCCTTGATTTAAATGCTACGTCTTAAAATATAATAGTTATACTGTGTACGTGGTTTATTTATCTCATATTTTATATTTAAATGAAATTCCGCCGTTGCAAGGATTTTAATGTTAATTAGTTGCATACATATTTTGTTGCCAATACTTTAATAAGGTTGTCTCACTCAAGATGACTGGAGTATGCAGTTATCTTATAATTGCACATAAAAGCGTGAACGTTAATTGATGTTTGCCTACTGTCATTATTATGATGATAGCATTCACACTAATCTTGATTGATAATATGTCAGTGTGATCTTAATTAATGTTTACCGACATAGACATATATAACAATTAAAATAAATAAAGTGGTCAGTGTGTGATCGTTAATTGATGTTTGCATACAGTCATTATTGTGATGATAGTGTTAGCACTAATCTTGATTGATAATTAGTCACTGTGATCTTAACTGAAGTTTGCCGTCATAGACATATATAAGTGCTTGCAATTAATAGTCATAGACATATATAAGTGCTTGCAATTAATAGACTAGTCAGTGTGTGATTCAATCTCGCACCGTATGCTAGCTTTACCACAATGCAGTATGAAGAAGTCGACTAAGACGGCAACCAACTTATTGGGCTTGTATGCATATCTTATAAAATATAATATATAGTATACACTATATAACAAATTAAATCAAGTATATTTTCCCCCTTCATTTAACGCGTGGAAATGGTACACTTATATCCGAAGTACTCACAATGCATATGAAGCCGAGGGAAACAAATACAAATTGATGTGAATTGTGTCAAAATAATTATAAATAAGTTAACAAGTATACATTTTTTGCTTGACGTATACACTAATATCCGATGGCGACATGTTACTGATCAAGGGCGAACAGTTACCAATCAAGGGCGACCTGTTACCAATCAAGGGCGAACAGTTACCAATCAAGGGCGACCAGTTACCAGTTAAGGGAGGGTGAAGTGTCTCGAGTGTCTTGCCAGTAATATCTAGCTTGTGAGCACCGATAATTCGCTCAAATTTCCTTCCGGATCTATTCAAACACCATTCGCCAGGTACTTTTTGAAATGGCCTAATTTTTAGTTGTTTACACAAGCTTCGTTGATTTCTTTGTCCTTGTCTGCCATCTTTTTTTTACTCAGTACCCAGAGGCTCAGCAGCAAGTAGCCTCCCTTTGAAATCAAGGGAAGTAACCGAGTTATCTGACTGCCAAATGGAAAGATTTTGTCCCATACCGTTTGTAGAAATAACTCAGGGTTGTATTAAGTTACAATAGAGAGAAAAGGAAAGATATATTGCTAAGATCGGAGTTATTTGATTAAGTGATCTGCAGCTGCAGCTGTAGGAAGCTCCATTTATAGCAATAGTACTTAAAGGTGGTACCCGAAAGTTTGGACCAAAAATATATTCATTATATATCATAATAAACCATTGTTACCTGAACAGATCTTGCAAAATGCCAGGCGCATATCTTTTAGAAGTTTTTAGAAGTTACGAACAAGTACGGGGGTGGAGGGGGGTGCGGTGGCAGGTAATGCTACATTGCCTCAGGTGCATTTTAGGGCTTTTTTCACCACAAAAAAAGGTAAAAAGGAAAAAAAAGAACAGAAAGATAACTAGCAACTATGGAAAAAAATGTATTATGCCTAACATTTTAAGTGTTTTTGTCAACTACATGACCAATTATGTTTTAGTTCATCCACGTCAAACTCTGTGACTTTGATGTATATTGTTAGCAGGAATCCCAATTGTTCTTATTGATAGTTTTGAAAAGCAAGAACATTTAAGTGTTAATTAACAAGTTTTACTGCTCTAAACTTGAGAAACTGTTGAAAATCATCAAAGCTTAGACTGAAGAATGATTTTTAAATACAGAAATCATGTACAAATACCCCAAACAGAGGTAAGATATTGTTGTATATATTTATGTTTGCTAAAAATTTTGGCTCTTTAAAACATTTAAATACAGCTTTAATATGCTTTGACATTTGGCAATGTGTGCACAATCTTTTATGTTTTGGTCCAGGTTTAAACGCTTTATTGTTTGATGTGCCAAAACTCCAAACTTTATTGTTATTATGTTTGTTCTACAATAATTACTGATAGTTGTATTTTGTCAGGCCTTCACAGCAAATCAATACTGTTTTGTTTGTCATACCATTTAATGATGGCTTCACTTGAAGTTTAGGTATTTTTTATAAGACGCGTTTTAGTTGTAACTTCCATAAATACTCTACATCAAAGTTGTGTACAACTCATTCTCGAACACCCAACAGAAAGCTAATTTTAGGCAATATTAATGCATATCTTTAAGGATAATATCAAACAATACTGCAATGGTTGTTTGCTGCAAAAAAGATAGCAAGATTGTTTTAGTTATTATTATTTACTTATATGCAAACAATGATTGATGGGAAAACGAAGCTACAAATGTAATCTACCAGTTTTTTACTTTCCAAGGGGAGTATGTTTGCCTATTTCTGCATATTTTTGGAAGAATTCGAACCAATATTTAACAACAAAGTTATGTTGCTTAAATTTATGTCTTCCCATTTTTAGACTTTCAGAGTCAGTTTAATAAAACCATGAAAAACTATTAACTTTAATAACCAGATACACTTAGAACGCATCACGGACATTTTAGAAGATTTTTTCCGGACATCCCCCTCCCTCCCTACCCAGAATGTATGTCATATTCTTCGGCCCCCCAGCTGAAAACTTCTGGATCCGGGCCTGTATAGCTATAGCTGAGTCAGTATTACTGGGTAGGTCTGATATTGGAAATCTGATAGATGCTCACTTTTTTCTGATTCTGATACATAAAGGAATTACAATAAAGGAATGCTGTTAGTTTTTAACTACATTCTTATGTTTAAAATACTCATACACTATTACTTTTGAAAATGACCACAATGACAAAAGTGAGCTGCAATTTAGGCTCTATATATGCTCATTGATATTTGATCTATCCAAGACTATAAAGTTTATTGTATTCCAAAAATATTTGTGCTTTCCCCGAATTAGGTAGCACCTATCGTCATATTATGTAGTGTATCTTTTTATACGGGGAAAGCCAAGCAAAGCGCCCTAAGGGCGCCTACAGGTAATGTGTATAGAGTGTGTGGTTAATGGGATATGTTCAATTTCAAAAATGAAAATATATACCCGTCTGACCAAATTTCGGTTCTCACTGTATGGCGCCATCTTGAATTTCGGTGTTACCATACAAATTACCAGCGAGTGAGGATCATAATAACAATAGTCTTGATGCAAGAAGTGTGTTTGAGCATAATTTCTTCATAAATAAATTCAACAAGTTAACACAACAATGCGTAATAAATCTGTTTTTAAATTAATGGGAAAAGAATCACATACGATGATTATAAAAGCAGAAATACAAAAGTTAGAATTGAAGTTTAGCAGCTATTTTCTCTGAATTGATGAAAGTGTAAAGAGCAGTTCTGAGTGGGCCCAGTATGAAGTAATAAAACTATCACAATTCTATATTTGTTCTCTATTTGAAGACCAAATCTATATAATTAGACCAAACAATGATGAAATGTTGATTTTATTAAATGATATGTTTACTGAATTACGAATCAATTTGAGTACAAATTTCGTAGTTAAATTCCAACTGGTCCACTTTTTTGCACGAGTGGACGCACTTTGTTTTACACTGGGAAACCAGGCAAGTTCATAGACCAATCGGTAATTTCCATATACAGCATCGTCTGCAGTAGTGTAAAGCAAAAATCCAGTTTGGATGAACTACCTTAAACACACCATATTTCATTTAGTAATCACTTATGTAATTACTTGACGATCTTATTTCCAAAGTCAAAAGCCTCGATTATGATAACTTCCCTTTAAATAACAAATTTTGATGCAGCCTGCGTAATGTCAGCAACCAAGATGGGTTATAAATGTAGATGAACTGTGACCGGTAAGTGGGCTAGACCTTACTCTGATTATGTATTTTATCAAAATTTATTGATATCACAGTCAGAACGTTACATTACTGCTTTTGTAAGCATTTGATATATTGAGTAATGGGACTGTTGTACATTGACATTTTTATGTGGAATAAAATCACTGACATAAGGTATCATTTTGACCAAAACATATACACAAGCATACTACTTAAGCTTTTCAAGAAAGATTTGATAACATTCATCTGAGTTTATTGGCATAATTTAAACATGGTATAATGCATTTTAATCATTTTGTGTTATATTTTTTTTTCACAGCTAAGCTGTCTGTGAAGGGAGGTCTCCATGAGTACTGTAGTTGACATTTGCTATGTTAACCAGGTGACAGTGCCACTCCACATTTAACCAAAGAACAGAAAGAAAGGCTGTGGATGGTAATTTGTTTTAAATCAAGTTGAAATGGACTTAATGTATAGCTTGAGATAAATAAATCATTAATATTACAACACAACCTTACTTAATACCTAGGTTGCATCAATGAGTATTTTAAGTTTTGTTTTGAAAAAGAAAAAATGCCTAAGAATATTGTAATCAAACTTTTTACACATTTTGGCATAGAATTCTTTTTTCAACTATAGACATAAGGGCAATATCAAGTCTTCTAGAAAGTTCTAGCCATGTAGTTGATAATATTTAATTGTAGATGGTCATTGCCTAAGTTTTATAAGTATATCTTCCCAGATATTAACTTACTACTGTTAATGAGTTATTCTTTTAAAAATATCTAACTGCATTTTTTTGTGTCATAACTGCAAAAATATTAGATTGTTATTCTTCTGTTATACAGATTGTAAAAATCCAGGAATTGTCTTCATTAGTACTGAGCGCACCCAGTTTACCAGGGTTCCCACAATTTCTGAAGGGAAAAATTCAAGGTCTTTTCCAGTTATTTTGTTCATTTTCAAAGTCTATGAATGTGAACATTCAAGAGTTTTGCAGTAAATATTTATGGGAGTTTACAAATGTATGCCAACAAATACTCTGATTTTTTAAATCAAATTCAGTTAAAATGCCTTATGATTATTAAAATGCACTAACCCTTTCACCCATACAGTTCTCCTAAATAACCATATGCCTAATGCATAACCAGATGGCTTATCAGGCCACCTGACATGCATAGGTAAACTGGTGATAAAGGTACCTCAGGTTCATAGAGCATTAATGATTTTGTGTGGGAGCTGACAGTAGTTTTGTTTAAGTTATATTTTCAGCTAGAATGAGTTATTTAATCATATTTATGTAATTAAAAAGTTTATTCCGAAATAATTTTTCTTTCTGATGATATAATTTTCATTCATATGAGGTTATATAAATTGTGAGAAGAGGGTTTGAATAAAACAAAAGAAATTTGTCATAGGCATTTTATGTTTGAAATATTCATTAATTGCTATTGTTTTTTATTTACAATACAAAATTTAAATTTTATTCCCCAAAACCAGAAAATTCTGACTCAGTGTCACTACCAAACAAAATATCATAAGCATCAGGCATACTTCTGCAGTAAGATAAAGTGAGACTATCAATTAATATTATCAAACAATTTGTGTACAAGATCTTTTTCAATAGGTGTTAAGGATGCAGCGATTAGAATGCTAATGAACGAGGCTATCAAATGAAACTCAAATACCTTCCAAGTTGATCAACAGAGCAATAAAACATTTTGCCCCTCTCATTAGTCAGTGGGTTTTATGGCCCAATGCTGCCCCGAAGCAACAGGAGGTTCCGATAAGTCAACAAAACTTTTCAACATCAAATACTTCACTTTCATTTATTGTGAAGGAAGCGGATGTTTATTACATCGACATACTCGGTTTTTACTGTTAGGCAGACCATGTGAGAGTTGTTGCGGTTTAGAAATGGTAAGATTTGCCAGCGAGTGTAAACAATGGAAAATTCCATTAGGGTGCTCTACAAACTGAGCAAATTTTCACAATTTTTTCAGAACAACCCCTCCTTTTTATTCATTAAACGTTTAAATAAAGGCTTTATCTTACTGAATAAAGATAAAAGAAAGACTTTACATGAAGTTTTCACTTATGATTTTGCACTTAATTTCGAGGGCGTAATTTCGCCAAACTATGCAAATGACAGCATAGCGTAAAATGGCGTATGTATGAGCCAGACGCACAATGCCAAAAATCGCCAAACTATGAGCCTACCGCCCAATACCAAAAATCGCCAAACCACGAGTGAAAGGGCTATCAGTTTTCCCGGTAATTTCCCGTTTTTTTCCCTATCGTGTCAAATTTAAGGTCTTTTCCCGACCGGGAGTGTTAATTTTCGAATTCCCGGCTTTTTCCCGATTCTGTGGGAACCCTGGTTTACAGAGGTTTCAGGCAAGGTTGTCCAGAGACGGAATAACAGATTTGAAGCATGCCCATCTAGATCAAAGATGAAGTGACTTGATTCTAGGATGACCTGATATTTTCTTGAGAAAGTGGCTGAAGTTTGCCATCCTGCAATGTGTCACATGTTACTAAATCTGAATATTGAATCAGACTGAACAAGAATGAAAAAGTTTATTTAACACAATGTGCTCACAAGACCATACCCTTTTGTAACAAACAGTTAATGAAATTGTTGTTGTTTTTGCATATTTCTCTGAATATAAAATAAATAGTAATGAAATAAATATATGTTTCAGAACAATAATATAAGATTGTGTGCAGGTGGTGTTATTTCACAGATAGACATCAGCTCTTCTATAGATTAAAGATATAGTTAACATTTTATTGTGACCATTTTGCTTTAATTAAAACAAAATATGTGTTAAAATTAGGTTACAGCACCTTTATTAAATAAAATGTAAATACCATTTATATTAGAACTGAACATTCACATATACAATCTCATTTTCCATCAAAAAGTAATGTTGTAGTCTGTGTTCTATAACTAAATGCCTTAACTTATTTGTCTTAAAGTGCCACGACAGGGCTCGACATTAACGGTTGTCCGATTGCCCGGGGCAAGTAAAAAGTAGCTTCGGGCAAGTTAAAATTTATTTTAGTTGCCCGATCGGGCAAGTAGAAAAACGACCGATCCTGACTATGAATGGTCTTGACTTTATCTTGTGTCATTTGTTGAATCATTCATTTCATCTGTCGATCAATTGTTTTCCGATCATGTTTCTGCGTATTCGATCCCACGCATGCGCATGCCCAGTTTGGGTTTTTCCACGGCGTTACTAATTTTAGATTGCACAGAAAGTAATAACCGTCTAGCGCGGTTTGAACTCCTGCGTACATGTATTAGAGATATATGTTTGAATCATAAAATTTTATAACTAGATATATGACAATAATTTCGATGATTAGGTCTTTTTTTTTTTTAATTTTGAAAATAATTCAAATAATGTAAATCTGGATCTACATCTTCGAAACTTAACGACAAACCGGGGATAATCAATGATTAAATTTTACGACTTTATAGAATCGGCTTTTGACAATGAAATTGTCGTCTGCTTTTAAAACTTAAAAAAGAACTCCTTAGTGGACAGCGTAATTGACCACATCAGATAGTAAAGTTAAAAACAAACCAATCATTGTAACCATTTTAAGTCTTAAAAAATGATGTTGATCATAACAGATAAATGGGCAATTACGCTTTTGGGGATTAAATTTACTCTCAACATTGTGCTTATGCCTTTTACAAATAAAAAGAACCAACCAAAGATTTCTGTTCAAGATATTAGAACCAGTCTAACTAATACAAAAGTTTAAATTTATTTATAATATGTTCAAGGTGCAAAATGCTATTCATGATCAATTAAATCTCTTGAATGTTGTTGGTGGGGGATTTGACATTGAAATTGACTGATTGTCATGTTCGCTGCATTGTTGTACAACCTCTGACTTCAGATACTTTAGGACATATATGTTGTATGTAACGATGACTAAGTTTTTAAATGAAAATTTTATTGCAGTTTCTTCAAGTTTATTGTTTTGTTAGGAAATCTTTATTAAACACATGAGAATGTAAAGTGAGTTGTGTATTGTAATTAAAACACCATTTTACAACCCCATCTTGCTTTTTCAGTAAAGAAATATGAAAATGACTATTCGGGCAAGTTCAAATTTGGTTCGGGCAAGTATTTTTTTTCAGTACTTGCCCGAAGGGCAAGTTTGCTGAAAAGTTAATGTAGAGCCCTGCACGATATTAATTAATTGTATATGATGTTGCTTTAGTGTAAAATGCATAGAATATTGTTAATGTGTGTGTTGTTATTAACTATGTTTTGACATTGCATATAAGCTTAAACCAATGAAGCATAATTATCTTTATTTAAATCGCTTTCAGTGACATTTTGAATCTTTCCACTTTTTGGAAAGATAATGCTTGTTTTCTTTAAGAAAGAGGTTCAATCTGGCAGGGGTTTTTTTTAGGGGTTGGGGATGCGGCCCTAGCCTGTCAGGAGGGGAAAATTAACGCGTGAATTTCCAGTTTTGGGGAAAATCGCGTACTTGTTTAATTATTGGGAATAGTATTGCTATTGCAATAACAAAATTACAATGATTTAAAACAAACAAAATACTCCAAAGCCATGTTTTTATCAGAATTCAGATAACACATCAAAACAATTTATAGTGGCATGTCCTTTCACACTTGTATTAGGTGATGATTCACTACTATCAATAGCCTGATACTGAGCTACACTTGTACTAGGTGTTGGTTCTCTAATATCAAGAGCCTGAGACTGAGATATCTCAATCACGGAGACATCATCACATTGGCTGGTCGGCTCTGTTAATGGAGCAGGAGGCTGAGCAGGGCTCTCTTGTGTATCTTGGGAAGCCAAGGGGCTTTGACTCGATTGTGATTGACTTGAACCCGCCTGTTCAGTAGATGCTTTGTTAAAGAATTGAAGAATTGATTTGTTATCGCCCGTTTGCTTTAGTTTTTTCCGGTAACTTCGTCAATTATGCGACATTTTGGTCGGTATGATGCAGTCGTAAAGAAGTCGTTCATATGTCGTAAAATGCACGTGGACAAGTTAGTCTGGATTACCTGCCCCTAACACTACGTTATAGGTTTGATAGTACGCCGGGTACCAGACTAGTGGACAAGTAAGTCGTTAAAATAAACATATATTCTTAATTTCTAAAAAAATCTCCGAGAATGTCGATAATTTTTATAGATTAATTCGTCAAAAATTTCGTATTTTGAACAAGTTTTTTTCTGAAACGGATCGGAAAAACCGTAACTACGGCAAGCGTAGACTCTTGCACACTTAGTAAGTAAGGTAGACACGCGCTGTGCAACAGTCAACGAAAAGCTTATAACGATCGCAGTTGTCGTAAAAGTTTCCCGCAAAACAGATTGTTGACAATCGTCGCTTTTTTCCGTATTTTCGGAGGGGAAACTCTTACTTTTGGGGGAATTTTTCGTCTCGGAAAGGGGAAAGAATTTACCTATTTTGATTGGGGATGACGCCGTATTTCGGCGTCTATTATATAAGGAAAAAAACCCCTGTCTGGTAAAACATGTAGAAGAAGTGTTTCCTGTATTTTCTTTTTTTTCAATACCTTTTTTTAAAAATAGTGTTAATATAAGGACATAAAAATCTTTTTTTGTATATTTTTTCTGCAATACCAACAGTAGCTATTTATTGAGAAATTTTAAAAATCAAAAACATGTTTACATTATCCATCTACTGAAATACAGCATAAATGTGTAAATTTCCTAATCAATATAAAGTAGTAGTTGTTTATATGAAAGCTAATAAGTGCATTTAAATGTTTTTAAAAATCTGCTTTGTAAATGAAGTACTATGTTTTTTTAAAAAAAAATCGTGTTTTGCTGAAAGCGAGCAAGTTTCATATCATTGAAACAACCAGAACTCAATTTTGCCCAAATATCCCCCGAAGACCCAAAATCCCATGGGGTATCATGTTTCTATACAAAGAATGGACACCACCCTACAAATTTGGTGAATACCTCATATTAAAGGAGATATTAATTTCTGATCATTTTGAGACTGAATAAAGGTTACAAAATTATTCATATAATAATTTGTATTTATTAACAAATGGATCATTACAGCTTTTTGCTGGACCTAAACTTTTGTTTAAAGCCTGATGAAATCTTAGTGCATACTAAAAAGGACAAATTATGGTATCAATTTCTCTTAACAAATCTGTTATGCAAAGAAGTATTGAATCCAGAAACAGAAACATTTATAACAAAAGAAAAACATTAAATAATGATGAAAAAATATACCTTTAAATAGTTTCAACTCAATACTTGAGCAAAATTGACTCTCAACCTTCATCAGTGTTGAAATGCGTGATGTTGCCAAATATATGTGTGATTTGTGTCTTACTGGTATATTTACACGTAAATAAAAGATAACTATAAAATTAAAAAAACTATTAAAAAAGTGTGAATTTAATTTATAACATGTATATATTATTTAAGAACTAACCTTTTGTCGCCAGCCATTGTAATTTTAGAGAGCATGTTTACATTCTTACATACTGTCATGCCTGCTTTTTTTAAAGCGTGGTACTTATGAAAGCATATATATTTTCTGTTGTTTTGTTTATTTTAATGCCTTTTAGTGATACAAAATAATTATTATCCACCAGGAGTTAAGATATAGCCTTAAAAATCATGGTATAAAAGAAGCAATTTCAATGATAGTAAATTCGCAACGTGCCTGTGTTTTGAAACCTGGGTAGGCTCACTTTTCCCTCTTTTACATTTGGTGCCATTGCCTACTGCAGTATTCTATTTGTGTTGTGATATGCAACAGTGCTAAGGAGTAGAACAATAAATGACATTCAATGAGAATCTCATTGTGTAAGAAGGGAGGAGTGTAGCAGTTTCACAGATACAGCTATAGCTCAGTCCTTAGTATTGGGTAGGTCTGATATTCGAAATCTGGTAGATGCTCACTTTACTCGTAAACTATTACTTTTGAAAATGACCACCTTGAAAAAGGTTAGCCGTGGAGTGGCTTCAAATGTGCTCATTGATAATTCATGTATCAATGACTAAAGTTTAATGTATTCAAACAATAATTGCGCTTTCCCCGAATTAGGTAGCACCTATTGTCATATTACTTATAAAAATGAAAAACCTAATGTCATATAAATAATGCAGTAGAAAACAAGTTGTACCTTTAATTCAGTAATGTGATTTTAAAATGTTACCGTGTGCACAGAAAATAGACCGGTCCAGAAAAAGTAGAAATTGAACAATTAAACAAAGGCAATAACGCAAACCGGCACCAATTCAGAAAAGGTAACTACGTTTAACTAGGGTGCATAGGAAAGCCAATGTATACCTTCTTGCAATTTTTATGAAGCCATGTTCTCACTGAATCAAACTGCGCTATTGTATCGACAGATTCAAAGAATTTTGTATTTGGTGCTCCATCTTTCTTCTTATGGACGGCCATTTTTATTTCTTGCGTGGGTAGCTCCGCAGAAAATAAGGATCACTCGGAACACCTCGGCTATTCCAATTCCAATCGGAACACCTCGGATAATTCACGAATGCAATCGAAACTCAACGGAAATTCCGTCCTCGGGACAATCATCCCTCGGAGGTATCTGGTGCAACAAAAAAAGCATTGATGCGAACCATCAAAGGGCGACGCAACGATAAAAATTAATATTTATTAGAAATTAAGAGATGACTGATTTAAATTATTAAGTAAACATTAAAATCACTAGAATAATTTAATTTTGGTATATAGACTACTTATTTGTACAATCCTAAAAAAGGAACAAACATGTCTTCGTTAACAAGTATAACAGTCAGATGTAGATTAAATTCATTAATGTTTAGAAATTAAAAAAGTAAAAATACCTCGTTTGCGTTGTAGTTACAAACAAAGAATAGATACAAATAGATAGTTTCCACATCAATGAAGATCCCGTATCTTGGCAGCCATCTTTGATGGTAACTTCACAGGATTTTCAGTTGAATTGTATAGAAGCGAATATTGTATTTTCTTGTGATTTCTTCATTTGTGGTCCAAAAATGAAAAGCTATACAAAATAGGAAAGCTCTTGAAATTCATATTTTTAGAATAAACTATCTTTTAAATGGATCAATGCACATAGCATTACTGCACAGAAATATATAAAATTATTGGCTCATACTTAAACAAAATGAACAGTGTATCTTTTTTTATTGTATTTTTGTACCTTTTAAACTATCAGAATATAGTTTTAAAATTAAAAAAAAATCATAAAAGCTGTCAAATGTGATATAAAGTTCAGTAAATTAGACTGAAAAATAAAAATGCAGTGGTGAGTTTAATACAGCACATATTTCCAGATTTCGGCCTGCATTAGCTTCTGCCTTCAAAGATAGCTGCCTTTGAACTGTCTTATCAGTGCCTATGACATCACATGGAAACTATCTATAAATATAAAAAGAACACCATTTACCGAATTAGGACCCGTATGTTGAGAACGTGTAAATCGCAGAACTTCTGAAATTCGGAACACCTCGCCCATATTCCCTAGCCTATTCTCTAGCGAGAACGAGAACGGCCGAGGAGATCCGCTCGCAAGAGCATTTTTATAGCGTCGCCAATAACTGATCAATGATCCTAATCAATAATAAAAACAAGTAACATTTGTTATTGATCCATATTTTTGTCTGTTTAAATGTTTCCTTTGTCATATTTATTGTAAAAACAAAGAAGAAATATGTCACTAAATTTTTTTGTCTGCGACGGGATTCAATCTCTGGAGACCGTTAACATCAGAACAAACCCATAACCGCTGTGCTATTCCTCGATTGTCATCTGTGTGTGACTTAGATTGATGTTTTGTATGATTTACCATTACAGACGCTATCGATCTGTTTTTAGAAATAAAGAAACGAATAACCAATAATTTTCACAAGTTTTATAAACAGTTTAATACAAAGAACAATTTTACATATAATAAATACTGCATAGTCGCTATAGTTTTATATAAAAAGAATGTCGTTTACCGTACGTTGGGAATGTTTAAATCGCGAAACTTCCGGAATTCGGAACGCCTTGTCCATTTTCCCTCGATCAGCTAGCAAGAAGGCGAATGTCCAAGGACATCCGGTCGCATGTGCAAAAAATTTCAGCATTGTTTTAGAAAGGCGGCGCGCTCGCCGGAAGTCGGAAGAAGAATATGCCTAAAATGTAGTTCGCACAAAACGTGTTAAAGTGTTTATGAATAAAATGAGGCCGTTTTAACTTGAGGCCGTTTTGACCTGAGGCCGTTTTAACCAGCACCCGTTGGCGGTGAGTTAAAAAAAATAGGCGATGAGTCGACCAACCTTGAATGGCGGTGAGTTGGTAAGGGCGGTGAGTCGTCTAGTAATCGCATGTGCAAAAATTTTCAGCATTGTTTTAGAAAGGCGGCGCGCTCGCCGGAAGTCGGAAGAAGAATATGCCTAAAATGTAGTTCGCACAAAACATAAATAATGCCAACGTGTAACAGCTGCGTGTCTGCTGCGCTGGGTAAATTAAAATTGAATTAATTACAGACCTGTGTCTCTCACCTCAGTCACATGTAAGATTCTTGAGCATATCATACATAGTACAATCATGAGCCACTTTGATATTCACCATGTCCTGAATGACTGCCAACACGGTTTTAGAAAACATCTGTCATGTGAAACCCAACTACTGGTCACTATACAGGCTATTGCTAAAGGAATGGGTAAAAGTGACCAGGTTGACGTTATCCTCCTCGACTTCGCAAAGGCTTTTGACAAGGTTCCTCATTAACGCTTAATCCATAAGCTAGATTTCTATGGTGTAAGAGGGCAACCATTGGAATGGATAACATCTTTCCTGTCAAACAGAACGCAGCGAGTTGTCCTAGAAGGTACTTCTTCTACAGAAGCAAAAGTCATTTCGGGGGTTCCACAAGGTACAGTGCTGAGTCCATTATTGTTCCTGGTCTATATCAACGACATGCCAAACAACGTCACTTCCTCAGATGTCAGGCTCTTTGCTGATGACAGTATGTTGTTCAGAATGATCAAATCCCAGCCTGATGCTCAGAAACTTCAAGAGGACCTTTCAAATTTAGAAATCTGGGAAAAAGATTGGCAAATGAGCTTCAACGCCTCAAAATGCTTGGTCCTACGAATCAGCACGTCAACAAGAAACAAGAAAATAAAGCACCCATACTCCCTCCAAGGCCAAATATTGCATGAGGAAGAAATACCTCGGTTTGATATTTTCAAACGACCTTAAATGGTCTAAGCATGTTGAGGCAACTTCTGCGAAGGCAAATCGAACACTTGGCTTCTTGAGAAGAAATTTTCATTCATGCACGAAACCTGTTAAGGAGGCTCTCTACATGTCCCTAGTAAGGCCAGTTCTTGAATACTCATGCTCAGCCTGGTCTCCAAACCTCAAAAAGGATATAGAGAAAATTGAATTGGTTCAAAGGAGAGCAGCTCGTTTGGTCTCCAACGAATATAAAGACCGTGCTCCAAGATCTATGACAAAGCTGCTCGAGAACTTAAGCTGGGAAAAACTAGAAGATCGGAGGAAGAAAGCATCGCTAGGGATGTTTCATAAAATCCAATGCTGCCAAGTGGATATTTCCCCTGAGGACTTCATCACACCGAGTGACAAGCGGACAAGAGGAGGGTTCTTCCAGAGGCGGTGCTTCTCAACACAACATGCCTCGTCATTCTTCCCACGAACCATCAAGATGTGGAACGATTTACCTAATCACATGACATCACCTCATTCTGACACCAGCTGTAAACGCTTCAAACAACAGCTGAGTGAGATGAAATTCTAGGGCCCGTTTAAAATCGAGATAATAACTGTAAATACCAATATAATTATAGAACTCAATCGTAACCAATCATCATTTACTTTTATAGTTTAAGTTCAATCAACTATCAACAACCCGTAGCATCATTAGCGCACACACAACCAAAAAAGGAACTAATTACGCTCTAATTAAGAGCCCAGTTCCTTAATCGGAAGAAGAAGAAGAAGCCACCTCAAATTGAAGTTTTTACATACGGAATTACCCGAGGAGTTCCGATTGTCATTCGTGAATATTCGATTGAGACGAGTAGTTACGAATGGAATGGCAGGTGCCCGTTGCGGATGACAGATGTTTCGCTACCCAGATATTTCGCAACTTATGTTTACGCCACCTTAAGTCCAGGATTTTTCGCTACTCATTGGTTCGTAATTGAAATGACAAAACTACAAGTTTTGTGCCATGCTGTATATAAAAATGTAACACTGTTATTAAATAAAAGTGTATTTTTTGTTCGTTTACAATCAATTTTTGAATTAAAATAATTAAATAATTTATTAAATAAAAATGTATTTATGATCATTTTTCACCCTTCTTGACACTTAGTATAAAAACAGGATGTTCATGTTATATGTTTAAATTTATTTTAGAATAACACGGAGAACGAGTAGAAGGAAAGCATTTAAATAAATTTCTGTCTTTAAATTTTATTTTTACATGCAATTATGTGTGCACATGATTGTGGTAATTTGGGCACCAGTTGCTCACGTGCCTTTTGTTTTATTTGTTGTTGTTTTTAGTAAAAAAAGAAAAGAGAAATCGTTATTTATTCCCATTGATATTTATTGGAAACGATTATTCTTTTAAATATTTATAAATATCAAACTGACTATGTTTTGATGTCTTACGATAACGCCGTTGTTAAATACCACACACGACATGTTTAACATGTAGCAACATGACGGGTACCAATTCATCGCCTGGCAGCGAGTAAACAATATGGCGCATATCTCGGCGTTCTGTTAAAAAAGAGGTAAGGTAACTTTTCCCTAAAATATGTATATTTGTTTTAATGTTTTCAATTACTTGTCACCTGGTTTTAAATAATTTCTTAAGCTGTTATGAAAACAATAGATTTTATTCTTTTTTTTGCCATAGCAATTTCTGGTCAAAGTAAAAAGAAACATGGATTGATAAATGGTTAAATTTGATTTATAAATTATCGTCACGTTACCAAAATTCTACGTTCTCCAAATTTCGGCGGTAGTGAGTTTTAAAAACTAACTCAATATTTGACTAGTTTAATGATATTTTCTGTTTATTTTTTAAAAGCTTGAGGTTTTTAATGAAGTAGTTACTTTAGTTTAAGTTGGGTTTTTTTGAAACACCAAAGACAAGTATGCTATTCGTTCATATTTTTGGGGGGTCTGTTACATAAATTTAAGCGTGCCGACCTAAATTTTTATTCTATTTATCGTTTCTTAATAGTTATAATCACAAGAAACCATGCTTAAAATGTTCAATAGAAAAAAACATGAAAAAAAAGGTTTATGCATTGCTTATCTTACTTTTCTGAGTAGACACTGGTCTTCTAAATCGAGCAGACGCTTCGCTTTCTCATAAATTCATGACTTTTGATTGGATGGCAGGTGTTGCCATTGAAAATCATGTGACTTATTTTTCCATACTGCAATAAATTAGCTATGACTACTTACAACGTTAGGTGTGAATCAGGTTATGGATTTTAGCACTATTGTCTGGATCAAAAGAACATTTTCAACATAATAAGATTTTTTTTAATGATAATCAAGATTATCTATAATAAAATTGAACATTGGACAATATTTACCTGCTTAGACAGCATGTTTTTTGTCGAATAAGTAGTATTAGCGTTCTTGTCAAAGTTGAGTAGTATTTCGGACAAACTCACAGATCGCATGAGTGTGCATTCCGTGTATTTTATGACATCACAAATTTATGAGAAAACCCGGAAATATGAGAAAGCATTTTATGCTTAAAAGGAATTTAGGTCACACAAGGATATCTTCACTTAGCAAAATTCAACATTCTCCTAAATTTGGTGGTAATGTGTCTTCTTACTCAATATTTCACTTGTTTAAAAGAGATTTTCTGTTTAGTGATTAAAAGCTAGAGGTTGTTACTGAAATAGTTTAACATTATACTTTATGGTGTTGACGAGCATAACATAATAATGTTAGTTGACTGTAACCATCTTGATTTGGATTTGGCGAGTGCTCTTCCCTTGGTTTTTTGTGTCGCCATTGTTTCGCTTGTTTTTATTTAAAGAGATTTGTGAACTTATCATTGTCGTTTATCTGATGTATCTTCCTTTCTGGGGTTGTGGCAGTGCTGTCAGAGAATCTATGGCCAATTAACCCACTAGAAAGTATATTACCTGCATGAAGGTCAAAAAAAGGCAGACAAACTACACTGTTGTAAACAGAACTTTGATAAATGTCTGTGTCTGTTCTCGGAAGAGCTACAAGAGCCCAATACAGTGGCAATTGTCTACAAATGAAACAGTTACATCTTTAGAAAAGTGTAGGCAAAACCTATATTAGACATTGTCCTTGGAGTCCAATTTTGCCACATTTTTGGTAGATGGTACTACATGGAATTGCAAAACATCGGGAAACCCTCTTTGCGGTTTCACAAATGACCCAGGCAAGGATAGCAGTACAAAAAGGTGCTCAGCTAGAGATTCTGTTTGGACAGATTGCCAATTACTGCCCTATAATTTTACGAAACACTATTGTTGAAAATTAAACAGGCATTAACAATGTGTGACTAGAAATCTGATAACACTTTGGCTTTAAGTCTACTGGTGGACATTTTTTGGACTTTGATAATTTCAAACTAGAACACGGCGAATGACAGGAAGACCTTTTCCAATGTTTATCTAGTTTTGTTGATGACAATTAAAAGGAGATGGGTCGATTTGCCATCACGGCACTGACTCAGATGAGGATGAAGAGGCTACGCATGCTGTGGAAAATTTTGTAGTCCAGACATGGTCAAGATTGATCCATCAGAATCTTCTGGCCTTAGTGAAGCAGGCATAGCTTGCTTCATTGAAACAAGAAATTTCCCTTGCCATTGATAGCTTACTTGATGAGGTGCATGCTGTTGCTGAAGTGAAAGTGCTCAGATCCTCCTTCAAGCAGTCTGCTAACCTTAGGCCAAGTTGAACCACCAAGGTTATCTGTCCACTGTAAGCAAGCCTTTTAGACCAAAAAATCAGCATTATCTTAGCAAGTGCAGCAGGTTTTTACCTGAAGAAGACCTGAAATACATTGGCAAGTCTTGTAAAATGTGCCAAACTACTAATATGGATTCATTCGAGGTAGATGACGGCAAGATGATAAGTACGATGATCAGGAATTCAATGTACCACCTCATCATGTGGTGCACTCACGCCATGTTAGCACAAGTCCCCATCCATGAAAGCATTTTATAAACAATTCCCTTTACTTCTAACAATGGACAGTGGTGCTGAGATAAGTATGATTAAACAGTCTGTTGCAAAGTATATTGAAGCTCCAATGAAATCAACAGATCAGAGTGCTGATGGCGTCATGCCTCTTAAAATTGTAGGCGAAACAGACATAAATTTGACAAGGCGTAATAATGATCTATTATTAGAGGCTCTCATGGTAAACGACTTGTATATGGACATACTAGCCAGAATTCCATTTATGGCCACAAATGACATTGCCATTTGCCCTGCTTAATTACAGATAAACATAAGAAACACCGACACCATACAGTATGGTGCAAGTTCAAAAGCCTGGAACACCAATCATGTAAGTCGCACACAGTCGTCAGTTTTACGAGTAGAACCAGTGTCTTCAGTAAGGCCAGGCATCGAACTGACAGTACCGTCTGAACCACAGAGGGTACGGAAACATGAACATATTGGCTACGTACGCCACACTTTCTAACAGAATCTTAGCCAGTCCCCATGTCATCACAACTTCGACAATCAAAACAAAATGAGACGGTTGCACATGGAAGTCAAAGTTTTTATTCAGAGTGTGTTTCCATCAACCCTGACAATATATTACCTGAACGTTCACTTTTGGACTTTGCCAAGTCTTGATTCAGTATGGTGATGTCTTCTCACCAATCCTGATTACAATGGAGCTGCAGGAAAGTTTGAAGCAGTCATAAACATGGGCCCAGTACAACCTCCACAGAGAAAGGGGAGAGTACCATAATACTCCAAAGATAACCTTGTGAAACTCCAACACAAGTTTGATGACCTGGAAAGGCAGGGAGAGTTTCGCCACCTAGAGGAAGTCGGGGTAACTGCAGAATACCACAATCCCTCTTTTCTCGTAAGAAAATCCCAAGGTTGGATGGCTTGTAACTGCATTTTCAGATGTTGGACGCTAAAGCAATCTGCAACCTAGCTTGATGCCAGATGTCGACTCCACTTTGAGCAAAATAGGTCATTGGAAGTATATCATCAAGTCAGATCAGACCAGTGCTTTTTACCAAATTCCCTTGGCCAAAGACTCTATGAAGTACACCGGAGTCACTGCTCCATTTTGGGGTGTTCGCGTTTACACTCATTGTGCCATGGGCATGCCAGGATCTGAGACTGCATTTGAGGAGATGAAGTGTGGTATACTTGGGTACTTTGTTCAGGATGGATTTGTTGCGAAGCTTGCTGATGACCTATGCTGTGGGGCCAGTACCATTGATGACCTACTTACCAAGTTTAAGTGTCCTTGAAACCCTACAAAAGTGCAGCCTACATTTGTCTTTTGAAGACAGTTGTATGCCCAAAGTCACCTACCATTTTGGGATGGATATGAACTGCTGGTGAACTTTCTGCCAGCCCCCATGGCATTGCTACACTGACAACAAGTGCACCCCCTACAACAGTGAGTGGATTATGCTCATTTATTGGCGCATACAAAATTCTGGGAAGAGTTCTTCCTCATAGTGCTCATCATATAGGCCGTTTAGATGCTTAAGTGGCTGGAAAGCCATCCACAGGAAAAGATTGTCTGGTCTGAGTCTTCTAACAAGTCTTTCAGAAATGCACAAGCAGAGTTGAATCCCACAGTCTGTAGTTATTCCAAGACCATCAGATCATTTGTAGATCATAACAGATGGCTCATTATCACAACGTGGCATAGAATCCACACTCTATGTAAAGAGAGAAGGAAAGTTACTACTTTTTGGATTTTTTAGTGCAAAACTCTGTAAACATCAAGTCACCTGGCTTCCTTGTGAAATAGAAGCTCTGGATATAACAGTCGCAGTTAAACACTTCAGTCCATACATAATTTAGTCTGAGTGTAGGGCTTGTGTTGACAGTAAGCCATGTGTTCAAGCTGTAGAAAAATTATGCTGTGGTGAGTTTTTTGCAAGCCGTAGGGCGACATCCTTCCTATCGATCGTCAGTCGATATCAGGTAAACTTGCAACATCTCGCTAGATCCACCTACATCCCATCTGATTTTGCAAGCAGGAATGCACTGGATTGCTCAGAATTAAACTGTCAGATATTGTCAGATATGCTTATTTATTTGCACTACAGAAGAATCCGTCATTCACAGTGCCCAAACTAACAGTATATTGAATCAAAATGCTCGTCTCCCATTTCCTAGTGGATCTGTTTAGTGCCAAATTCAATCAGATTGTCCAGACCTTCTGCATACCCATGCCCATTTAAAGCAGGGCACACGTCCATCAAAGAAGCTTACTAAGATCAAAGATGTAAAGAGGTATTTGTAAGTTGCATCAATCGCGAAGGACATTCTCCTGCTAGTGGAATGAAGCAACCCTCTTCAACTAGCATCTGAACAAATTGTAGTACCAAGATCAGTAGTCAATGGGCTTGGTACAGTATTACACTTTAAATAAGACCATCCATCAACCCACTAATTGCAAATGGTAATGAGGCAATATTTTTATGCTTTGGACCTACATAGCACTATTGAACATTTCACAAAATCAGGACATCTTTGTGCTTCACTACAGTTGTTTCCAGATTGTACAGTTAAACAAACAAGTGAGGACCCTCCAGCAGCCATTGGCATATCATTTGCAGCAGACATACTGAATTGTTACCAGGGACACTATCAGGGAGGTAATGAATTATATCCCCTAGATGGACCCCTAGCTGACCCTGCTCCGGCCTTCAGTGCACTCCACTCGAATGAATCATTGGGGTGTTTGAACTTTGTGCTTGAAATTGGTTGAGTAAAAAATGTTAACAAGAACCCAGTGGCGGAAAAGGCCATACGAAGTAAGAGCATAAACTTTTGCACTAAGACCCAAGCGGTGGATTGGTGACAAGTTCAACCCATGCTATTGTTGTCTCCAGGTTGAATTCATGACTTTGTAGATTGGGCTTTTCTTCTTGCAAGTTATGGACATAAGCTCCCCGTGTCTACACAATCAACTCCCATTAGCAGAACATGAACTTATTTTTCAGCAACATGATTCCAGGATAGTTAATCATCTATCAAGTGTAAAATCCAAGTCTTATCAGTGTATTTCCGTGGGTAATTTAGTGTATTTGTTCTCAGATAAGAGTAAGCTCAAAGCCCGTTAGAGGTTTGTTGTTGTGTCATGTGATGGTGATTGGTGTAATATTCAGAAATTCAAAGGAAATCAGTTAAGGGCTACATCATACAAAGTAAAGTGCATTGAGTGTTATTGTGTTCCAAGTGAGAAAATGCCCTCTAGGTCATTTGTGCAATCTGATTCTGATCATGAGTCGGACAATCAGTGTGAATCCATTCGCTGTGAAATTTGCTTTCCTGTACCTGTAAGTGTGCCTCCAGTGCTGACTTGGACTGTGTTTCCATGTGAAAAGTGATTTTGTAATTATTTAATCAGGTCGTATGTAGAATATATATATATTAAGTTCAAAATATCATATATTACAATACTAACCTTTGACCTCCCAGAGTCATCAACGTCAGCAAGACCTGAGTTTCTTTGATCTAAGTCACCAAGTCTAGCATGATGTCAGATAGAAAGTGGGATGAAATTGACACAAGATCATAAGAGGCAAATTACAGCTTGCTGGTGGTTTGGGGTTATGCTAATAAACCAACTATAGGAGATATACTTAACCATTCATAATGATTTATCTGCTTTCAAGATTTGATTGGCTGAGCAATAATGTTTTGTTAATTAAAATGGGCGGGATTAAGCATAGGATGAAAGGTTGAATCTAAAGGCTGACGAGATTCTGAGCTTGTACAGTATCATTTTGAAAGCTGCTAGAGAAAGGAAACACATATTGAAGAGCTACTGTGTTTCATTTTGATAAGAGAAAACCTATTGCCAGACAAAAAATCAACCTCCACAATCTTACGAGAATAATGTTTACTTCATAAATATCAGTCACAGTCTAAATGACGCTTATTATTATTTTTAAATGGTGAAAGTCATTTAACATTTTACGAAATAAGCAACCTATAGCTTAATTGTATTGGAAAATGAACTATATCATAGAAGATTTAGAGAAACGCTATCACAGTTGAGTTGGTGATGTGACCTGGAGCACAACGAATTAGCTGAGAATATATAAAACCGACCTCATTATCGTCATTACTTACTAGATTCTAATACTAAAGTGTAAAAGTAGGCCTAAATGATGGGGGAAATGTGATAAAGAAACAGTGTGGTAATAAGCCAAATGAAGTTTCAATATGCAAACAGTAATCTTTGTGAGGAGATAAAACCAATATTTGGTTCCCGGGTACGACGAGCGTGGTAAGGTGAGGTAAATAGACGAGAACAACAGCCTAATGCTGCACTGGAAATGAATTTCAAACCACATTAATCCCTTGTGTGTATTGCAAGACAGTGATATCATAACTTAATGACAGGTTGACGTTCTCATTTGACAATCTGCCTGAGGGCGTCATATGGTCAGGATAAAGGTAGCAGGGTGCATCAAAAATCTTGCTATTCCACTCTAGATAAAACACTAAACCCCTTCGACCTTATGGCTGGGTGGAAGTAAAATCCGACCATTTAGACCCATAAAATCCACCTCTTCTTATGAGGGAAGTAGACTTATGGCCGAGTAAATACGATACTGAAATATCATGCATAAGTGATGTGATACTTTATTTAATTGTAATTTAGAACTTTATTATAACTTTGAAATGTTGTTCAAAGTGTTTGGGCCTCCTTAACTTTTTGATGCACTGGGTTTGGTTTTTTTTATATTACTTCATAAAATTGAGCTTCATGTGTTAAAATAATTTTACAATAATTAAGGATTTTATATGAATAAAGTTGTTAGTTTCTTTTAAGTGACTTACAACCATCATTTACTGTTCACCCATTTTCTTTAATGTACTGTTGTTAATTTTTGTTATGATATTGTATTACTTTGAGAAGGGAGGTAATGCCAGTACATAATAATGTTAGTTGACTGTAACCATCTTGATTTAGATCAGGAGAGTACTGTCCCCATGGATTTTAGTGTCTGCATTGTTTAGCATGTTTATTAAAAGAGATTTGTGAACTTACCATCGTCGTTTGTCTGATGTATCTTTCTTAATGGTGCTCACATATTATTTTTTTTATATCCATCTTCTGCAAATTACGAAGCATAATCCCTACCATGTCTAATGTCTTGTCCTTTATCTATACATTCCTTATTAGGGTTATCCGACTTCAGTCACTTCTCAAATGTACTTAACATTGTTGCACCGGTCTTTGTGACATCAAAGCAGTGAAGTGATTATGTAAGTTTCACGCACTTGGCAATCGGCCCGTGTGTATTAAAATTTAATATGCGTTTAATTATTATTGTGCACAGAAATAGTGGAAGTGAAAGTATTAAGTTATTGAGCTATTAAGCAATCAACTGTTTTCAAGCATCGTCAAAATCCAGCTGCAAGCATAGGATGACCCAGTTTTTGCCTTTCAGCAAAAAGCATCTTTCTAGTTATTATTCTTTTTCTTTAAGCACCATCATATAAGCGTCTGTAGGACTCCTTACAGGTATATAACATGCATGTATATATTGGACAAAAAAATTGATCATGATCAAAGTACTAAGGCAACTTTTAATTTTTTTCTGAGAATTGTCCATGAAAACTAGAAATACAGTTTGAAATATTCAGGTAGAGACAGAATGAAAAAGAAGTTAAATATTAATTATCCATATATATTTGCTAATTTTCTGATATAAAATACCGTATTCACTCGTGTAATGGTCGCACCCATTTATGGCCGCACCCCCAAAATAACCGCAAAAGAAAAAATATAAAGGCCGCGCAGTTTATACAGCGGAGCTCCGCTATATTGTCAATACCGCGTATATTGATAAAGACAATGACGGTCGTTCAGTAACGTACCGAGAATCATTGAAAAAAAAATTAGGTATTTGAAGGTAAGGTCGGAGTGACAATATGAGAGATACGCTATGTTTGACAATTTAGGAGAATTAATCGTTAAAGTTTGGTAGGTGGGTTTTTAAAGGCAGATTGACCTACTCATGTCAAGTGTCAATAAGATATTTTGCACCTTCTCAACATGTCACCGTCTTCTCTGGGGTCCAGCAGACAGGTGAGAATAACTTGTCAATTAGTGGCTCTGAGAGATGAGAATAAGATGTCAATTAGTGACAGTTAACAGTAACAGCTGATGTACAAACTTGTACCAATGATTGTGATTATTAGTTACGTATGAATGGACATTGAACTTTAAATAATTTTATTTTCATAGAAATATAATAAAAACGAAATTCCGTATAAATTTAAAATATTTCCGTATTCATGTAATTTCACAAACTTGTTTTAAAAAACCCTTAGTTCATATATGTACATTTTGCTTTGATCAACTGTCCTGTTAATTTCATATGGGGGTTTTGTTTTATTGACAGGCTGTATGGAGTTTAACATCGATATTTCCTGTCTATGAAATGCAACTTCAAAGAGATTGTAGGCTCGTATCAAAGCTGTTTTGTTTTATCGGCTCTACTATGAAATCCTTAGATCTGCATGGAAGTGTGCACATGACAGCTGTGTGAAATTTTTTGATGATGCACACATTCAGAAATATAATACAAGAGATAAAACTAGGAAGTCATTTATAAATTATGGAATATGTTCACGTTGCTTAGACAAAAGCATAGAACGGTGCTATCTCGTTCATATCGTCCGTCAACCTCCTACTTAGAGAGCTCATCTAGACGCATGGCGTCCCAAAAATCAGAGAATCATTCTAGAAAAAATGTCCCAAGGCCTTACACCTATAGAATGGCCGCACCCCCAACTCCTTAACGATAAAATTGGGTAAAAAAGTGTGGCAATTACACGAGTGAATACGGTAATAAAACCAAAACCTTGGACTTTTCCTGGGTGATGATGAAAATGATATCATGAGAAATGTAAAACCATGATATCATGGCATCAACATAGATCACCTTTTTTTCTTCAGAAAGCAGAATAATATTTGAATGCTCCGGTCACATCAGTAGTACCTTAACATGTTTTATCTCCAGGGAACAGAAAAAGTATTGACCAAAGGGGACCCTCCGAGCCCATCGACTCTAAAAAAGGGGGCCATACAGAAGAATGGGGCTATAACTACAAACACAAAACAATTAACATTTAACTTAAAATATAAAGCTTATAGGTGACATACACGGTTCTTAAATCTAAAACACTTGCTGCCCTTGTTAAAGACTCTGCTCCCTTCACACATGAGAGATCAGCACTAGCTGAAGGAAATTTCTGCTTCAAATCATGTTCAGTCACATCACAAATTGCCTCAGCAGCCCTCTGACTGGTGTGTAGAATTGTCACCTGAATATAATGACTTGACATTGTGACATTTTTGCAGCTTCAGGTTTAAGACGTGAATCATACTTCAATGTTTCAATCCACTCCTTAAACCAATATACAGATTGCATAACAACAAAAAAATTGCTGGCTTTAATTGTTGTCAAAAACTGACTACATGACCATTATAAAATTAGGCTGAATGTGATCTGCCCAATGTTTGATAATTTGTGTAACAGTGTTGATCTTGCAATACATGTGTTGCAAGGTTTTGATCATGAAAAATTAACAGATGTTTGTAATCATCATTTGTCATCTATTTGCATTTAAATATTCACTTCTTCTGTAAAGAATCTAGCCACAGGTTTGAGGATGATGCCGCTTCTTTAGGAATTGATTTAAACTCTTACTTTTTAACATTTGCAATGATTTTTGTGCAAAATAAAATGCTCTTCGTATATTCCTATATTCCTGGCACCAGAACAATGCATATAGCAACCATTCAAATTTATAACAAATGGTTTGGTAGTACTTTACAAGTGAAAGGCTTTTGGCATTAGTAGATTGAGTACACGGTCTTACTGTGTGACGGAATGCGACAAAAGGAGTGTGGAAATGAGTGGACATTGCTATTTGATGCTGCCAGACAGACGGGACCAGACGATGCTTAAGTTGTGCCCAAAACAAATTTTAGAGCCCATGGGTGCAATGGCAAACTCTAGATTGAACACTGAAAATATATATATATTCTTTTCATTTTTCTTTTATCTTTTGATATATATTTTTTCTCTGGTTTGATTATTTTGTTTAATTTTTTGTTCTTGCATTATTTCTTTTATTGCTTATATATTTCTTTTCATATAAATTTCCTATCAAATGAAAAAATAAATGAAAAGTATAAAAAAAAAGCCGACTGTGCCAATGTTTTTCAAATTCCTTGGAAGTGAATTACATTATAAAGTCCCTGAAGAGTTGCAGTAGCTTAAAATTGTTACTATAAGGTTTGATTTTCTAAATATCAATTGTCTGGTATAATCACATGGTACAAGTGATCAATGATAGTATTTTCATCAAATATTTTAATAAAATATTGATATCAGTTTTACAATGCTATATGTTTTTGGTATGCAAAACTATAAACATACTAAGTACACCAGTTTTTTCCACAGCTTTGTGCAGAGTAAAGACATATCTGATGGCACTTAATTGGTACTTTGCCCTTATCAACCAAATTTTTAAATCTGAGCATTTTTTACATTTTTAGGAATCATATGTGAAACATAAAGATGGATGAAAGACTGAAATGGTTAGAAACAAGGATCAGTTCCTCATTAAGGCCCAGAAATGAGGAGCTCAAGAATATGTTTCTCAATGATGAAAACAGGTACATATTTTCATATTTATTGAATTTACTAACATGTATTATCAAAGTAAACAAGCAAATTTGATATGTTAAGAAAACAATACCTTACACTTAGATTTTCTTTATAAATGTTGTAATACTTGTATGTTGGTCAGTAGACTTGTTAAAAAGGTGTAAATTTATGAAAATTCATAAATTATAAACATTTGTTAATTTTAATTTCTATGCATAGACTTATTATAGAAGGATACTTGTATAATTGTTGTTAGGGCTTAAGCAAAACTGCTTTATATGAATGTACCCCAATACAGTACATGGTACACAATCATAAAGTTTTGGGTACTTATTGAGTCTGAATTGAAGTCCTGACAAATAAGCATTTATTTTCAAAAGAACAGATTGATTTGCTTCACAACCCTTTTGGCAATGAAATGCAGTGTTACTGTCCAAAGAAAGTTTAAAAAACTTTACAATTTAAATACACCTGTAACGATCTTATTGAATAATAGTTTTTATAACATTTAGTGAAATCTCAGTAATCTCTAAATGACTTATATTCCACGTGAAATGTGTCCCTAAAATCAATTAGGGATGATGGTAATTTAATTTCAGAATGAATAAAGTAGCAAACAAGTATTGTTTAATTAAAGTAGCTAGCTCCCTGCTGTGTCATTGTAGAATGGGAACTGTGCTTTTAACATGAGGGTATGCCCACATGACAGTTATCGGCGACATTGTGACCTTTGGTCTATGCTAATCAGTAAAGGAATGACATGCATGGTTCATTTTGATTGTGTGCTAAAATTACATTTTAATATGAGTAAAGTAAAATATACTTATACACAATATTTCCTTGAAAAGATTAATATTTTGAATGGTGGATGAGGAAACTGATCAATATCTTTATACGAAAAATTGATGTCTGATTGCAAATTTGACCAAATGAAACATGTCTGATAAAAGTAGAACAATGCCACAGAAGCTGAAAGCTTTTTACATAAATTGCAATTGAATCTTGAAAAATATTCATTTGCTGAAAATAGATGGTTGATTGCATGATCAGTTTGACATTAAAAATTGCAGTGACATATATTTTTTCTTGAAAGATATTGATATTTTTTTATAAATAAAAAATAATGGATATTATCAATTGTAAATATATTAAATACGTTTTATTTCACATTTGACTCAGGTAATGTACTCTACAAATGTATGACGTTTCATGCCCTTTTATTTTGGGATTTATGGCACACCAACACTTGATAGGTAATATGGTGCTGAAACCATGTCCTTGTCCAAACATCTTTGAGATGTGCAGACTTGTGAAAAAAGATAAATGTTGGAAATAATGGGTGTATATATCAAATACGCAAAAAATAGGTACATAAAAACTAAGGATGTAAGCAACCGTTCGAACATTCGGATAGGTACCGAATGTTCGAATGTATTTTTTTAGCATTCGAACGTTCCATAAACAAAACAAGATTCTTTTCCCTGAAGCCCTTGTACTGTGTAATGGACTGTACCACACTGTACTGTTTCAGCCCTAACTGTTACTGATTTTTTTTTATATTATTTTCTAACAGATTGGCCTTTTATGAGTTTATTAACAATGAGGATGTACGAAAAATGTTTGTATTTGTGCGGCCACCCAGACAGATCATTGCTTCTCTACAGCCTCCACATGATCTCAAGTATAAGTCAATATTCTTCCTAAAATCAAATGCTGGAACAAAAATTACAAAAGACAATATTGGTAAGTTTTTAACATTTGTTGAATGAAAAAAATATTTTATCATTTGAAAAGTGAGTAGTTTTAGTATTATTGCAGACAAAAAATAAGAAATATATGTTGTTGTTTTTTAAATTTATTAAAGACTACATACACATTCAGGGTGTTACTTGAGATAGAAATAATATGCCTAAGTGAAAATAAATGATCCGACTGCAAGTATATCTTTTCAAAGGGTAAGATGTGTTATTAAACAACAATGATCCATGAAAAAAAAAAGACTATTAATATGTATCGAATATAGTTCACCCATTCCTGGTATAATCTGAATGTTTTTTTTAAACAGCTTATGCAAATCTGTTCTGTTTTTTATTAAATTATCAAGCAAATGTGTTGTCAAAACTTCCAACTACTAAATTATTTTCCCTTTTTTGCTTACCTGAGCTTTTGCTCAGGATGAGCTATTGTGATCACCCACTGTCTGGCAGCTGGCATCACTTGTCTGTCAACATTTTTAAACAACATCTCCTCAGAAACTGCTGAGTCAAATTCAGCCAAACTTTCTCAGAAGCTTAATAAGTAGCCAGGGGAAAGAAAAGTTGTTAAAATTATAATAATCCATAAAAAAAACATGGCTGCCAGGGGTGTGTATGGCTATATAGGAAAACTTAGAAAATCTTCTTGTCGGAAACTTCAAGAGCTAGAGCAAGAATTTTGATCTGTCAAAAAGCATGGCCACAAGAGCTAAATGTCTATGGCTCTCATGTGAATTATATAGGGTCATCATGGCCCTCTTCTTTTTTAAATGAATGACTTCAACAAAAGAAAATAATTAATAAGGACATTAACTTTAACATCAGAAATTTTGTGTCTGTATTGCCATTGACACAGAAACTTTTTATATGTCTGCACTCTGTGTGCTTTGTAATGTTATGGCAAACACCACTTGTATGTCAATAAACACATTAGATAAAGTATTATTTCGATTATCCCAATGTTCTGAGAAAAAGCTGTTTTATAGCACTAATACATTTGTTTCATGTGATGCTGATAATAGAGATATGATAACCTAGGTGATGAAGTGTTCTACATTGATTGTACCAATGTTCCCCTGGAGCATCTGGAGCTGGTTGTACGGGAGGTTTATTTGCCGCTCATGTGTACCAACCAATCAGTGATGAGCACCACCGGTGGGGACAAGGTGATGGATGTTTTACATCGCCTCATGTCTACAGTGGAGGTCACACAGGGACATGTAGAGGTCAGTACAAGATGGTTGGCCACAAACTTAAATAGACAAATATTCAAAATCCATGTAAAATATATAGTTTAATTTTTAGCTCCACTTTATGAAATAGTTGAAGGGAGCTATTGTATTGTCATGAAGCTTTGGTTGGCATCATCATCGGTTGGGATTCATTTTGTAAAAAAACATTTACTTCAACCTTGGAATCCTTGTTCACTATCAAAAGTGGAACTTATTTCAAAGGGGCAGTTATGCCTATATTTTTTGTAGAGAAATGCCCCTTTTTTATTTGTGAGTTGGTTAAGAATTTTGTAAACATCCATGTCTCGATAACCTTCATCCATATTTACTTGAAATTTAAAATACTATAAAACCCAGTCTGTAAAAGGTAGGGTTGATTCAGTACTTTGCACAATTAGTATCCTATTGCTTGAGTTTATTATTTAAAGTTTATAATTGGTATTATTAAATACAAAAACATAAGTATGTTTATGCTTGTGTGTATGTTACAGGGCCGAATCATTCTGAGCTTGCCATCAATTGAGGTGCTGGCGGAGGCTGCAGCTGCCCCCAACCGCCGTGGAGCTGTCCTCCATGTCCTGGAGACTACAGTCCTAGGCTGGATCAAACAAATCAGGGTATGGCCTGTGGTTCTCAGACAATAATGTCATTTTCTGTAATTTTAATGTTAATTCTTTCATGCAGATTTCAGCACTTGGTTTAAAGTAGTTGTTGGGTAACAAATTTCATTACAATTCCATAGAGCATTTATGCAAAGCACAAAATATATAATACTCTTAGCACTTAACAAATAAAAATTATTATCATAAATGGCCTTGACATAGTACAAAAATAAATATTATATAATACATTATTATTCAGTAGAAACAACACAAACTGGATCTACTACATGCCAGAATCCTTTGGTGTCTGGGCCCTTCTTCCTGATTTCTTTCATCTTTATTATATGTAAATTAATCTTTTACAGTCTAAAACCTCTACATTCTGCAATCTGGTTCTAAGCAACTCACTTCTAAGAAATTTAGTGTATTCTCTACTTTAATTGCACTCTGTAATCTGCTGTATTACCCAAGTGTTGATTACCAACATCTTTCAACAAGGTGCTAACTAATCACCAAACGGAGAGTGTGAAGGGAGCATGTTAAAATATTGGTTCTGTTTGTGAGGTCACCTAATCCATGAAAAATCTGATCTACTAAGCCATGAAAGTTACCATTGTAAACTAGCAGATGCTCTCTAGTTTGGCTGCTAATGACTTGTGACTGATATTTTGTGAGATGCTATTTTCCTATTTATTGCCCATAAATAAATCATATAAAACTTAAGTATCCTGAGACACACAAGTTGCTATTTCATATGAGGAATATTGCAGAGGAGAATGTTGGGACATGGTTGACACTAGACACCACATTTATAGCCCAATCTTCACCAGACTTGGTCAGAATGTTTGTCTGCATGAAATCTTAGATGAGTTTGTAAATGGGTCACGTGGGGCCAAAAAGTAGGTCACTATGTCAAATCATAGAAAAATCATATGAATACACCAGAGACCTCATTAATGGCCCAATCTTTAATAAACATGGCCAGAATATTTGCCTGCAGGAAGTCTTGGATAAGTTTGAAACAAGGTCATGTGGGGTCAAAAAGTAGGCCACTAGCTAAAATTTTAGGACAACCTTGTGAAAACGC